>JAZHEH010002060.1:2485000-2802500 GCA_036589455.1 Ateles fusciceps
CTGCCCCAACCTCATTTTTTCCTGTAAGTCCTGTGGTTTTTATTGTGCAATTTTGCACAGTCCAGTGAATTTTAGGAATGTGCTTGTTGCATCATAGCCAAACTGATATATTTGTTGAGTGACTAAATCAAGGCTTGTCTTTCTGAATTAAGCCCTAATTTAGGCTGGTATATTATTTTTTCAATATTCTTTTTTTTAAGAGTCTCTGTCTGTTGCTCAGGCTGGAGTGCAGTGGCTCCATCTCTACTGACTGCAACCTCCACCTTCCAGGCTCAATCGATTCTCATATCATATCTCAATCTCCCAAGGAGCTGGGGTTACAGGCGCCCGCCACCACGCCCAGCTAATTTATGTATTTTTAGTAGAGGTAGGGTTTCACCACATTGGCCAGGCTGGTCTCGAACTCCTGACCTCATGTGATCCACCCGAGTCAGCCCCTCAAAGTGCTGGGATTACAGGTGCGAGTCACCATGCCGGCCCTGCCCGGCCTATTTTTCTAATATTCCAGTGAAATAAATTTGCTAATTGCTTGTTGAGGCTGTTTACAGCTGAAAAGCTTATGGCCTAACATGGAACCATGTAGTGTGAATGTCAGGATAGGAAGGACCCAGTAAACGACAGCCTCCATCCTCCTGCCCAAGACCCACCCAGTACAGAGATAACACGGCAAATGGGACTCAAGAACACACACACAGAAGTGCTGGCTCTGTCACAGACAACGTGCGGGCCGGAGCGGGTAACTTCGGTGGCTGCACCACCTATCTTCTCATCCCTAAATCACAGCTTTGGTCTCACTGCCCAGCGTTAGGCAACCCCAGTGGGAGTTCCTTCTTGAAGTTCATGGCAGGGAACTGCAGGTCAGAACGTGACCTTCCTGCAGGCAGCAAGTGCCACCCGGATCCCAGGGGCTCCCATCCCTATCTCCTGGCCTCATCTTACTCCACAGGCCTGGTTAGGCCAGGAAGCCTTGGACGACTCCTCTCTGAATCTTTGGCCCTGGCGAGAGAGAGTCTCTCTGCCCTCCAGGTCTCTTGCCAGTTGGGAGGAACAGAGATCTCAGTGCCTCTAGGCACAGGAAGGGATTGGCTTTCCTGGGAAATAAGCAGCTGGCACTGGCCTCAGCAGAGAACGACTCCAGGGACCTCTGGCAGGAGCAGACAGAGGCCGCTCTGGGATCACTGGAAATGCCACACACACGCCGAGGAGTTTCTGCCAACGGGCACAGCAGTATAGACAAACGGGACGAAGCCACCGTGAGACAAGTGGTTATTTCCTGTCCAATAACAAAGTGGGTTAGATAACGTGAAAATCTTTTGAGACTAGACATTCTGAATTAAAGACTACAAAATCCATTCTCGCATAGGTGCAATTGTGGGAAAGAAGGACATCTTCCAGACAAGCGGAAGTGGTCACTGACATGGATGCATTTGCTGCCCAGAGGCACTTTCGTCCCAGGAGCCCTGAGCGTTGGCTGTAAAGGCTACTAGGACCTCCACACAAGGGGTGCATCCTAGAAGGGCTGTACATATACTCAGTGTGAAGGTGAATTCCAAAATTTTCCAACCATCAGCAAGCAGAGGGGAGAAAGAAAGGTTTCTATCCAGGGGTCTCACTAAGATAAACAGTAAGTGTCTCGCCTAAGATTTGTGACAGGGGCCCCATCCTCTTCTGGGTTTGGACTTAAACTGAACATCATTGTTGAGGTCCAGGAACCAGCAAGCTAAGAGGTCAACGTTAAGTGGCCCAGACTGAAAGACGCTCATAGGGCCACTTAATGTTGGAAGTGGAAGCCAGCTTCTCCGGAGAGGTCCGCCTTCCCTTGAGGCTGAGGGCCAGACAGAACAGCTTCATTTTCAGGCTGTAAGATTAGCAGATGAAAGATATAACATAAATATTATTTTAAAACAATGAGTTACTTAATAAAAGTACTGGCTTGGGCTCAGCACAGTGGTTCACACGTGGAATCCCAACACTTTGGGAGGCCCAAGCAGGAGGATCACTTGAACCCAGGAGTTGGAGACCAGCCTGGGCAATATAGCAAGACCCCCTCTCTGCAAAAAAAATGTTTTTGAAAATTACTAGGCTGATTACATTAAAGGCATTGAAGAAAAATAAATAAAAATTGAGGTATGATGGCACATGTACTCTGTTTCTTGGGAGGCTGAGGCAGGAGGATCACCTGAACCCAGCAGTTCAAGGCTGCAGTGAGCTATGATCCTGACACTGAACTTCAGTCTGGGTGATTGAGGCTCCGTCTCCAAAACTGGCTTTTGCAGAATCCCCTAGAACCCAAGGTCCGAAGCGGTAGGCAGTGGCGTGGATTTCAGTCTGTCTTCTCGGGACTGCAGCTGCTCCTGAATTTCCCTTCTTCATGCCCTGCCCCGTGGACAGGACTCCCGCATCAGACGCAGCGACTCCTCACAAGTTCCCCCATCGAACCCATCTTGCTCGAGTTCCACTTGGCGGATACGACCTGGAAAAGCAGTTGCAGTGTCTTGGGGAGCCTGGTTGGACTCAGCTGACCCACATTCTCCCAGATATACTCTCTTCCCTCTAGGGTCACTGCCTCAGGAGCTGAGCATTTCTAGGCAAGTCAGGGGAAAGGATTGTCATGATTGCCACTTTACACCATAGATGTGTGAATGTGCATATGTGTGTGGATATATATATGTCTATATTCTCAACTAGGCTCAGAGTATCCACCTTCTAACACTAAGTTTGTTCTTTTTTTTTTTTTTTGAGACAAAGGCTCACTCTTGTTTCCCAGGCTGGAGTGCAACGGGCGATCTCAGCTAACTCCAACCTCTGCCTCCTGGGTTCAAGCCATTCTCCTACCTCAGCCTCCCAAGTAGCTGGGATTACAGACACATGCCACTATACCCAGCTTATTTACTAGAGACGGGGTGTCTCCATGTTGGCCAGGCTGGTCTTGAACTCCTAACCTCAGGTGATCCACCTGCCTCAGCCTCCCAAAGTGCTAGGATTACGGACGTGAACCACCATGCCCGGCCATTAAGTTTGTTCTTAAATGAACTATGTACAGGAGAGAAAAAGACTGAAGCCTGTGCTGGATTTGTGAATTGCTGTATTAGTCCATTTGCATGTGCTATAAAGAACTGCCCGAGACTGGGTAATTTATAAAGGAAAGAGGTTTAATTGACTCACAGTTCAGTATGACTGGGGAGGCCTCAGGAAACCTAACAATCGTGGCGGAAGGGGAAGGGAAAGCAAGACAGCTTCTCCAGAAGGCAGCAGGAAGCAGTGCTGAGCAAAGCGGGAAGAGCACCTTATAAATCCATCAGATCTGGTGAGAACTCACTCTGTCTGGAGAACAGCATGGGGAAAACTGCCCCATGACTCAGTTACCTCCACCTGGTCTCTCCCTTGAGAGGTGGGAATAATGAGGATTACAATTCAAGATGAGATTTGGGCGGGGACACAAAGCCTGACCTTCTCACGTGCTTAAGGGAAGCTTTGTCTATCCTAAACCGGATTGTAGAGGTCTTTTATTTGTCCGCTTTGGGGTTTTTCACCCAGGGGCCCTGGGCCTTTGAGATGAGCCGGCTGTGCCTTTCCCTGGGTAGGTAGAGGAAGCAAGTACCAGGTGAATGGCTGGAGAACCCGCAGGGCCCCTGCTCCCAGGGCAAGGGGAGGCGGGCATCAAGGGAGAGTCCATATGAGCACCCAGAAGCTGGAAACTGCCTCAGCCTCCCAAGTAGCTGGGAACACAGGCACCTGCCACCATGCCTGACTAATTTTTTTGTATTTTTAGTAGAAACGGTTTCACCACGTTGGCCAGGCTGGTCTCATACTCTTGACCTCAGCTAATCCGCCCGCTCCAGCCTCCCAAAGTGCTGGGATTATAGGCATGAGCCACTGTGCCTAGCCATAAACTTTTAATATGCAGAGGCAGGCCAGGTGCGGTGGCTCAGGCCTGTAACTTCAGCACATTGGGAGCCTGAGGCAGGAGGACAGTTTGAGCCCAGGAGCTCAAGACCAGCCTGAGCAACACACGAGACCCCATCTGCACAAAAAATAAACTTAGCCCAGTGTGGTGATGCAAGCCTGTAGTCCCAGCTACCTGGGAGGCTGAGGTGGGGCAGGAGGGCTGTGGAGGAATCCCTTGAGCCTGGGAGTTTGGGGTAAAGGTCACAAAATAAAAAAAAAAAAACAAAAAGAAATGGGGGATGGGGATCCTTGCTGTGTTGCCCAGGCTGGGCTGGAAGAGCCTCCCTCACAGCCCCCTAGTGCTGGGATTTCAGGCGTGATCCTCACCTGGCTGAAATCTAACATTTTTACTTCTTTCGTGGTTGTATTACCTTATGTACTGACGACTTCAGTTCCTAGTGGTTGCAGGCTGGATTTAGGCCACTCTCAGAGCAAGGAGGAGAGCTGGTTTACTCTCCATGGATTATTTATGCGTTTAACAGATTTTGTGAAGGCACCGTGAGAATATTGCCGATGCTCATGGCCTGAGCTAATTTTGTCAAGGCCAACTTAACAAGATTTGCCACAGAATCATCCTTGACTTGTAGGCTATGTATTGGCTGTTGACCTGTATAACAATCTGAGAATTTGGTGAGGTGTTTCAGAATTCTGAGGAGCCTGCTGGAACACAAAACCATTTTTGAAATATTTTACTTTATCCAATTTCTACAAGTAGAACCTTTAAACCATGGATTGAAGATTAAGACGTGACTGACTACAAGCCCATAAGAGACAGAACACCGAGGCTGGGCAGGGTGGCTCACGCCGGTAATCCTAGCACTGCGAGAGGCAGAGGCAGGAAGATCGCTCAAGTCCAGGAGTTCGAGAGCAGCCTGGGCAACATGGCAAAACCCCATCTCTACAAAAAAAAAAAAAAAAAGGAAAAATGAGCCAGGCGTGGTAGAGCTGCAGTGAGAGGATCAGGTGGGCCCAGGAGGCGGAAGACACAGGGAGCCGAGATGGCACCGCGGCACTCCAGCCCCGGGGACAGAGACCCTGCCTCCTAAACAAAAAAGAACCAAAACAGGACACCCACAGACAATCCTCCCACCCCCCAAGCCCAAATAGAGCATTGAGGTCACTGTCAGGTCAGAGTGTGTGTTTGGCTTAGTCTGATGAGGCTGTTTTTGAGTTCTGTCATTCGGACTCATGTCTGGGCTGAGAATCCAGGAAGGTGTGGCTTGGTCCACTGCGTCTCTTCACAATGGGGGCAGAGGACCCTGGGCAGCCCGTATCCCAAGCCCACTCCCCACATCTCAGTGGCTGAGGACGCAGTCCTTGGAGACTCCTCGCTCATTTCCTGCTGAGAGATCCCACTTCCGATCTGTAGCTTGAAGTATGGCACTCAGGGTAAGCTCAAGGAAAAAGCAGAGACCACCTGTTGATGACGGTCACGAGTTACAGTCACAGCCCCCAACATCAGCAGGGACGAGGACGGTCCTGGAGACACAGAGCGTCAGCCTCAGCACTTCCCCAGCGCCGCCCCTGGGAGGGGACACTAGAAGAACTGGCAGGTCACTAGATTCTCCCACAGAGCTTGTTTCATGGTCACTAGGCGATAGGTACGTTAAACCTAGAACTATAAGAAATCACTTTGTTAACTAATACCGGCTTGTCCCTGAACAGCAGGGAGCGCGCTTCCTCTGAGAGGCACACAACGAGCAGCTAGACCCCCCACGTCTGTGTGTCATTGACTGTTGGTGCTGACCAAGGGACAGAGGAAGCTTGACTGGCCAGATTCCCTCCTTGCCGTCAGCCACGGGGCAGTTCCCCCAAAGCACTAAAACCTGGAAAACGCAAAGCACATCCAGTTACTTAAAAGCAGTCTCTCTTTCTGACAGAAAGAGAATCAATCCTTGATGTAGTCCAGTGGCCACCCAGGAAATCCCAGAAAGAGACTGGCCTCAAAGACCGTTTCTGCCCCTTTGCCTTGAATGCGGGACAGACAAGATCAGAGCAGCCATGACGAGAGAATCGCCCACACACACTTAGAGTCCACAGCCCAGGAATGGCTGTTTGCCCTATACTGTAAACACACACGCAACTACAAACTTGGCTTTTTCCAGATAAAACTTAAAAGGACTCAAGAATGTAACAAAGGGCAAATATCCTCCCTCTTTTCTAAGAGACCAACTCCAGGATCTGTTGCAGTAATGGATGTAAAACATAAAACTAGCAGGCATCCCCAGCGCCCAGCCCAACGTGACCACGCTGTCCCACCTGCTAAAAGAACACCAGGCCAAGCAGAATGAACACAAGGAGCTGCAGGAGAAGAGGAGGCGAGAGGCTGTCACTGCAGCGACCTGCCTGATGGAAGCTTTGGTGGATCACCTCAATGTGGGCATAGCCCAGGCCTACATGAACCAGAGAAAGCTGGACCATGAGGCGAAGACCCTACAGGTCCGGGCTGCCCAATTTGCCAAGCAGACAGGCCAGCGGATTGGAATGATGGAGAACTTCAACAAAGCAACTCAAGGAAACAGGATGTGGAGAACTGGGCTCGGAGCATGGCGCTGGACATGTGGACCATTGCCACTGTATTGGAATATGTCTACGAAGGACAGCTGCAGTCTGCCCCTTCCTAGCCCCTGTTCCCTCCCTCGCCCCATTCCTCCTACCTCACCCACAGTGGGAAGGAGGGAGACTGACAAGCCTTGAATAAAACACAAGCCTCACACACACACACACACACACACACACAATTGTGTGTGTGTGTGTGTGTGTGTGTGTGTGTAACTAGCTTTGTATTTTCTCTCAGCTGGGCTTGGTGGCTCACGCATGTAATCCCAGCACTTTGGGAGGCTGAGGTGGGTGGATTACTTGGGCCAAGAGTTCGAGACCAGCCTGGCCAACATGGCAAAACCCCATCTCTAGTAAAAATACAAAAATCAGCTCAGTGTGGTGACAGGTGCCTGTAATCCCAGCTACTCGGGATGCGGAGGCAGGAGAATCATTTGAACCTGGGAGGCGGAGGTTGCAGTGAGCAGCGATTGCGCCACTGCACTGTAGCCTGGGGAACAGGGCGAGACTGTCCCAAAACAAAAACAAAACAAGGAGACACTAGCTTTGTGTGTTCTGTCAAGAAAACGTTCTGCTCTGAGGGCTCCTCAAACCCCTCCCCACCGAGCATGCCGTGTCACGTGAACACGGCTTCACTGTCAAACCTCTCTGCAGGAGCTGAAGACCCAGGCAGACGCGAGTCACTTCCTCTCAGAACTGCTGCCCGGCTGAGCTCCCAGAACCCCAATCTGCCCCCTCTTCCTCTTCATTCAGGCCCAGCCTTGAGGACGAGCTTATTCACTTGCGGATTTTCCCAGGTGTTCATTGTTATCACGTGATTGTTTTCATTTGCCCATTTCTTCAAAATTAAGACTATTCTGACAACACACACTACACCGAACCACCTTCAACGTCCTGTGCAGCCTCGGCCACTCAGTCCGACCTGGGGAGGCGGGTCCTGCCAGGTGCTGACCCAGTTTTCGATTCTTGGGTTGTCCAGCAGGTGTCTGAAGAATGTTCTTAGACTGCTAGTTACACATCAGTCCAAAGCCTCAGAGGTGACAAGGATTTTGAAGTTATTCAGGCACCTGAGGCTGGGCTAAGCCTCCCATTGCCACCTGTACCTACTTCCCTATCACCGGGAGGGGCTGGCTCTGTCCCATGCACACCTGGGTCTGCGTACTCACCTGCAGGCCTGAGCTCCACCCGGGGCTGCTCTACTCCAACCCGGAAGCCTCACTAGAGAGGGAGGTTGTTCAGTCTCACCTGGGGCTTGGGGGGTGACCAGGTGGAAGGCTTGTGGGGGGCTCACTGGGCACATCTGGGCACCTGGTGAGACAGGCATACGATCTTCCTCTCTGAGGGCACAGCTCGTGAGCAGCCAGGCAATTCGGAAGCAGACCTGTGTCAGACGGGATTTCAGGCCACTCTGGAAAGAAAGCCTCCACCTCCCACCATAGACACACAGACACTCACCTTGCCCTGGGCAGCGTCTCAGCTGCTGGTCCTGAGCCCCCAAGGCTGCAGCAGTTACACTTCCTCCAGGGCCAGCCTGAGTTGAGGCAGGGTATGGGACCTCTGGCTGCAGCCTGGTGCCTCTCCCAGAGCTCTGCCCAGCCCTCCCCTGCAGGAAAGACCCCCTTGGGGCTGGATCCACATGAAGGGCCGGCTCCCTGGAGAGCTCAGAGTGCCCAGAGGAAACAAAACTACACATAGGACTCTCATAGGATCCAGCAGTCCCAGCACTGAGCATTTATCCAAAGGAAAGGAAGTCAGCACACAGGGACGCCTGCACCCCACATTCACTGCAGCACCGCTCAGTTGCAAAATCCGCCCAACAGGCGTCAATGGAGAATGGATAAGGAACATGGCGCACACGATGCGATACCATTCAGCCATAAAGGGAAGGGAATCCTCTCACTGCAGCCACGCAAATGGAGCTGGAGGTCAAGACGGGAAGTGAAATCAGCCAGGCAGAAAGACAAACCGCCTGTCCTCACACTCACAGGGAGCCACCATGGCTCTCA
Source organism: Ateles fusciceps (assembly GCA_036589455.1). Taxonomy (NCBI): domain Eukaryota; kingdom Metazoa; phylum Chordata; class Mammalia; order Primates; family Atelidae; genus Ateles; species Ateles fusciceps. The sequence continues at coordinate 2,493,514 of JAZHEH010002060.1, forward strand.
AGGAGGTAGAGAGTGGGATGGTGGTGGATACTGACGCGAGGCTGGCAGGGATGTGGGTGGGAGGGGAGCAGGTGGAGAGGATGCTAAATGGCTGCACACATGGGTGCAGGGAAAGCCCCACATTAACCGAAGTTGCCCTAGTCTGCCATGGGACTGTATTTACTGCATTCTCCAAAATGGCCAGAAGATTCACAATGTTCCCAACACTTAAGAACGACAAGTGCTCCAGTGAGCATGTCCTGAATGTTCTGACTTGATCGTTACACTTTTTTTTTTGAGACAGAGTTTCGCTCTTTTTGTCCACGCTGGAGTGCAGTGGTGCAATCTTGGCTCACTGCAACCTCCACCACCCAGGCTCAGGTGATTCTCCTGCCTCAGCCTCCCGAGTAGCTGTGATTACAGGCGCCCACCACTACCACGTCCAGCTAATTTTTTTGTATTTTTAGTAGAGAAGAGGGTTTCTCCATGCTGACCAGGCTGGTCTCAAACTCCTGACCTCAGATGATCCCACCACCTCGGCCTCCCAAAGTGCTGGGATTACAGGCATGAGCCACCGTGCCTGGCCAATCATTACACATTTGATACACATAACAGAACGTCAGGTGTGCCCCATAAGTCTATACAATTATACTTATCAATAGCAAAAAGGCAAGAAAGTAGCCTGGCACCCAGGTGGCCAATGACTCTGTGCCAGGCCCTGATCACAGCCACCACCTGGAGGGCATTGGCCACGGGGGCCTGATGGGCATGGCTGATGCAAAGGGCATGTTTTGGTCTGTAAACCTCCCTGCAGAGCAGAACAGGCCGGCCCGGGGGGTCACCTCACCGCACACCTGGGAAGGAGTTATTGATCCAGAGGCAGCCGCAGGCAGAGGGCAGAGACAGCTGGGAGAGCCGGACCCCCTGCCCTGAAGATGCTGCCTTCGCAGGGATGAGCAAGAGCCTGGTAGACAGAGGGGACCCAGGCTACAGGGACTGAGACCTGGACACCATGAGCAACAGCTGGACAGCAGGGACTCAGCGCAGACCCAGGAGATAGGACGGTCAGACAGAAGGAACAAGGGAAGGGAGGAGTCTGCGCTAAGGGTGTTGGAGAGAGTTTGGGACAGAGGGAGCCACAAGGTTGAGGACTTCCTGGAGGAGGTGGGGCCCATCACAGGGAGACCTGAGGAGCAGAGAGGGCAAAGAGCAGACAGGAGGGTGGGAACTTGTCAGGGCCAGGCCCCACGTACGGGCGCCATATGTTGGGGAACTCCGGCCAGCAAGAGGGTCCCAATACCTGGAAGAGAGAGTGTGCAGAAAAGATAGGAGACAGAGAAGCAGGGTCTGGAAGGCTGAAAGGCAATGCCTAAACAGCAATGCCTAAACAGCAATTTTATTTGTGCATAGGGTCCCAATATATACTGTCAGCTTTCAGACACTGACGTCAGTCCACATTGTTTTAGCTTAAACATTAAAGGGAACAGAAGGTTACAAAATCTGGCAAAGTAGATAAGATACAGGTTAAAAGAGAACAGTACTGAAGTCTTTAAAGTAACAAAAAGATGCAAAACAAGCAGATGCTCTTCTTATTATCTATTGCGAAAGAGTATTATATTTATCAAAGTAACATTCTTTAAAGGTCAGGCCCACCATAAATTCCAGGAACAGTAATCTTAAAGAATCACATGAATAATAACAGGGTTCAAGCAGTACTTGATAAACAGAGTCACAAAACTAGTCCAAAGCCGGAACCGAGACAAAACACAATGTCTTAGTAAAACCACACAGCCATCACCAGGCCACTGTGTAAGTACCTAGAAGTTCAAAGTAGCCCTTTTACACAATTCCTCATCCTTAGTTCCTGCTTTCCCATAGCTCGACTGCCTCCAGGAGGGGGGAAAATGCTTCTGGGGTCAAACTCCATTATGGCGGAGACACTCTTGGGGGTCTCTACGCCTGGAGCGACTCCCACAGGGAACTGATCCAGAGGGAGCCAGCCACAGGCAGACCCCGGCACCAGTGAGGTCTGATTGCAGGCGCCACTGTGAGAAAAAGTTGGGGGAAGACAGAAGTCAGGAGAGAGGCGAGGCCCAGTTAAGGCAGGACCCTGGATGCAGGGGAGGGGGTGAGAGGGAGGGGAAGAGCCTGGAGGAGGCAGCATCCAATGGGGACTGACCAGGGGCCAGGCCCAGGGATAGTCCCTCTCACTCACAAGAGCCTCAGGCCAGGAGACCCAACCTCCCTAAGCTCAGCATGAAGCTGAGTCTGACACAGCCCCTCCCCCAGCAGGCAGGGAGCAAGGGGACAGCGGGGTACCTGTCCCGAGGTCACCCATGCCTGCTGCTAGCTGGACTCGAGGCCTCTGTGTCCCCAGCAGGTACACATGTGGCTTGGGTCGGGATGGAGCCCACCTGGGCAGGTATCCCCAGCCCACCTCATCCTTCTGAGTCTCCAGAGGCCACAGGAGACCCAGACAGGTACCAAGTCCAGGGATGGGAGGGGTTTGGGACCCAGCACTGCCCCAAGTTGTGACCCTGAGCAAGACATCAGGGCTCTGAGCCTCAGTGTCCCTTCCTGGGGCCAGGGGGTCAGGAGGCCCTGGGGTCAAGCAACTCTGACCTGCCTGGGCCCAAGTCCCACTGTAGTGCCCACGGCCCTCCAAGGGGCAGAGGGGCAGGGGGTTCAGGGTTTACTCCCCTCCCTCCCTCTTTCACTACACCCTACCTGGGCGGCCACAGCCCCCCTGTCTCAGGCTTACAGTCCACACAGGACCCCCTTCTCTCATCTGCCCATGGAAGACCATAGCCTACTTCTGAGAACACCTTGACCCCCCAGGCAGGGCTAGGGCATCTGTTATCCATCCTGGCATGCAGGCCCAGGCCTGTACACACAGGTGGCCCCCAGCTCTGTCCCTTCAGGTTTGTTACAGGGGACCTTAAGTCTCCAAGCCAGCAGAGGGGCTGCGGCCATGCCCCCATACCCAGCAAGAAATGTGAGACCAGGACAGACCATCAGGCCCCCACCTGCCCCCCACCTGCCTCACTGCTGCCTCACCCCTGACTCACCTGGAAGGATCCAGAAGCACTGATGGGAGGGCCTGCGGCCTCCAGGAGGTGGAGGGAAGGGGCCAAGAGAGGGCCCAGAGGAGTCATTAGACTTAAGTGCTTGGTGTTTGTGGAGGGGATGGGACAGGGCCCTAACAGGGAGGGGTGGGGGGGACCTTCTAGAGGGTGCAGGGGCGGCAGGGCCAGGCGGCCCCATGGGCAGGGACGTGGGACTCTTGAGTTAACAAGTCAAAATGCGACCATTCCACCCTGGACAAGCCCTTGCTCTAAGTGCTGAGTGTTTGTGGGAAGGAGGGGGAGGAATGAGACCCTGAGGGGGAAGGGAGGGGGAGGGAAGGGAGGGGAGGACCTTCTAGAGGGCACAGGGGAGGGGGCCGGGGCGGCCCATGGGCAGGGACGTGGGACATGCAAGGCTGCCATGGTTGCAGGACTGACTAGTGATAAACCCTAGGCAGGGCCCAGCTGGAACAAGTGGTCAGCATCTCTGAGGTCAGAGGTGGGGAGGGCTGCAGGCCTGCGGCCCAATAGGCCTTGAGGGGCAGGAGAGGATGGAGGCCCGGGGTCCTTGAGGACTCGAGTGCAGATGATGGCGGCTGCAGTGGAGCGGCCGGCCCTGTAAACCAAAAGGCGTGTGGACGGTCATGGAGCAGAAAGGGGAGACCAGAGCCCTGGGCGCAAGCAGGTCAGGACAGGGGGAGGCAGAGCCAGGTCTGTGCCCCACAACAGGGGTTCCTGGAGATGCTGCTGGGAGCAGGGCCCCCCTAGCCAGTCCACCTGCCATGACAGATGGGGACACTGAGGCTCAGAGGCAGATGTTTGCTGAAGGTCACAGCCATCAGGAAGGGGGCAGGAGCCATGGAGGGCAGAGGAAGGAAGGGGAGAGGCGGGGAGACCCCCACAGGAGACCTAGAGCCGGCCGCTGCCCCAGGAGGACAGCTGTGCAATGGGCAGGCCCAGGGGAGTCCGTGTCCCCCAGGCCAAGCTCCAGAACCAGAGAGCCACCATCCCCGCTCTGGCTGGCCTGAGCCCCAGGCCACAGCCACAGCCAAGGTCATTCCATATCTTTCCTTTACCAGGACTGAGGACTGCGCTCCCAGCTGGAGGGGCCCTGGCTGTGGTGGGCTCCCTGGCAGGGGTCTGGACACATCAGACATTCTTCAACCCCAGAGGTCCCTGGAGGGGACAGACCGAGTCCCACGCTCGTCTCTCTCCTGACCTGACCCAGGGGAGGAGCAAACGAGAATGCCACAGGGAGGGACAGCACAGGCCGGGGCAGACAGGGGGGAGCTGGGCATTAGTGAGGAACCCCTGGGCAGGCACCCGAGGAGGGCCAGAGAGGGGGCAGTAATCACAGGAAGACGGCCACGATGGAACCAGGCTCACTGAGAACACCTGAGAGCAGGCAGCGCCTCTGCCCACCCAGCCTGGGGGATGACGCCGCAGGAGAATCACCTGGGGGCTCCAGCCATGGACCCAGACCCAGATGGCCCAGGAATATGGAGCTGGGCCAGGACCCCACAGCTCTGCAGACTCGGGTGCCTGCAGAGCAAATCCCCAGAGGATGAACAATCCCGTCTCAGACACACGTTGTCCTGGACACCAAAGTGGGAACCCCAGACAAACGAGTGGACCAGCAAGCGCCCCAGTGATTGTCCTGGGCTCTGGCCCTGGACTGAGACCACAGGGGTCCAGGCGGTACGAAGTGGGAGAGACTGGGAAGTCCCCTGTCTTTGAGTGAGGAGATGGGCACCATGTCAGGAAAACAGTCCCCCAAACCCCTGGCCTGCTCATGGAAACCACTGGAGGGTCAGCGGGGAGATTTGCCGACTGCCCAGGGGGCCAGGATGCAACTGGCTCAGGTGGGAGTAGACAGGGCTCCTTGGCTGGGCCAGGTGAGGCTCAGGTGGGCCAGAGGGGAGGGCTGCGGAGGGTCTGAGAGGTAGGGGGCAGCGGGGGCTCTCCCAACACAGAGCGGCGATCTCACCCCTGCAGGATGCAGGTGCCAGTGCAGGAGGGGTGGGTATCAGGATGTCAGAAAACTCACCTGGAGCACACATCACAGGAGGTCATTCACACAGGCAAGACACAGAAGGTTCTAGTGCAAACCACACCCCAGCCAAGCACCCACCCCTGGCGGAGGAACGTCTAGGCTGGAAGAGCTTGTCCCCCTCCAGTGGGGAGCAGCCCCTCCACTCCAGGGAGTTCCCTGCCCTGAGGTCCAGTCCCTGCCACTGCTCCTTGGCTGCAGTGTGTCCAGTGCCCAGCCCTGCCCTGTCAGAGCAGATGGCACCCAGAGCCCAGACACCCTGGGTCCCCCTCTCCCTCTGCTAGGCTCAAGGCCCAGAGAAGGGAGAGACTGGGGTGGGGACTGAGGGAACCCACCTTGGGCCTGGAGCAAAACGGGACAGAGAGCCCTTGGGGTGGCAAAAATGGCCTGGAGAGGAGACCGCTGGGCCGGGAGGGACTACACCCTCCATGTGCGGAGTTTTCTGGGAGCCTCCCAGGGGATGAGACCCAGGCCCCCTGCCTGCTTTAAGATCTAGAAGAGCAGGCTCCTTGGCCTGGGTCTCCGCAGCGCATTTGGGCAGCAAGACGGGAGAGTGGGACCCACTGAGGCACCGTCAGGGAGCCCAGCCAGACCCTGGGGCCTCGGCTCTTATCCCCCTCCCCGGGCCAGGATTGGGCCCAGGAGGGCTCACCTGCTGGCCCTGCCTGAGTGAGTCCAGCTGGGAGGGCTTAGCGGCAGGAGGGCGGGGCTGGGAGGCAAGAGGGCGGGGCTTGGTGGCAGGAGGGCGGGGCTTGGAGGACAGGAGGGCGGGGCTCGGAGGGAGGCCAGCTCCAGGGGGAAACAGCAGGGGGATGGGCAGCCCCTCCCATAGGCGCCAGGGCTTAATGAGGCTGGGGCAGGTGGGAGACCATCCCAGGACAGGCCACCACCCAGGCCCCTCCCTTCAGGTGCCTTCACTCCTTCTGAACCTCCAGCCTCCCCCAACACCAGCCCCCTAAAATGTTGCTTCCCGGGGCCACACTCAGAGACTCTATATCCCTCCCCACTGACCGGACCTTAGGTGCTGACCCCTTGCGACCGTGGCCCCTGGATCAGAAGGAACTGAGGCCCAGAGTGGCAGGACCCGCCGAGGGTCCCCTCTTGTTGGCATCACACCTGGGACCCTGGATTGAGCCCTGTGCCCAGCCTTCTCCTTCCTCCTCCCCGTTCCTCCTCACCTGAGCCCCCTGAAGCAGCAATGTTACCACTCACATTGCTCGGAGGAGAGGAGCCGAGGCCAAGAGGCTGAGGACCTGGCTTGGGTCTCAAGTTCTAAGCTGGCAGCAGATGCCCCAGCTCCCCCAGTAGCCCCGCCCACTCTCCAGACTGGCTGCCCGGGGAGAGGAGCACATGGGGCCAGCTCCCCTCTGCGGCTCCAGGAGGCTTGTGGCACACACATACCTGCTCAAAGTGACCTCACAGGTTCTGTTGATGCAGTAATTCCACTTCTAGGAAGATAGCGCTTCAGGTAAAATCTTTTGGTTGCCTGTGCTAGACAATCCAACTTTAAAAGGCCTTGAGAGAAAGAAGACATAGTGGGGCTGCTTAGTAGTGCATTTAGATGAACAACCCAGGAGGACAGCTTCAGGGTAGGGCTGGATCCAGGGCCCTACCATGTTCACCATGCCCCCAGTGCCTTCATTCTAGGGGCTCCTGTGCTGACAAGCTGTCTGTGTGCAGCTCCAGTGAGAGGACACTTCTGCCATGCAGTCCTCCCCTGATCCTCTCTGACCTTCACTGTGGCTCCTGGGGACCTAAGGTCCTACCAGGGCAGACTCTTTCCTTTCCCCCAAAGTGTCCTGTGTCCTGGGTGAAGCCCAGATGCTGCCTTTACTGACAGGCTCTCCAGGACGTGGGTATCTCTGATACTGAAGCAGCAAGGCTCTGCCACTCCCAGGGGCCTGTGACCCAGACCTGGCCATGTTAAATGTTCGTCTAATCCTGGAATGGAACTGATGTCTCAGCTGAACTGAAGGATGATATATAATGATAGGAATCCCTCCGTCCTTCCAGGATAACTGATGCTTCCAGCAGGAGGTCCTCTGCCTACTCTCTTTCTCTGTACATTCCATGTCTTTATAGAGTGACATGCTGTCCATAACTGACATTACTTTTCTCATGGCTACAGATGCTATTTTCCCCGGAGATCTTCCTCCAGCTCTGGGAGTGGTCTCGAGTGTGGGGGCATCGGAATTGCTTGGGGTGCTTGGGAAAATACAGACCCAGGCTGTAGATTGTATCAGCTCATGGATGATTGGATTCACCACAAGGTTTGAGAAGCATTTGCTCCACAATGTTGTTTTTTTAAGTAATTTCACTATAATTGTTAGTTGGGTTTTTGTTTTTGTTTTCTGAGACAGGTCTCACTCTGTCACCCAGGCTGAGTACAGTGGTGCAGTCAAGGCTCACTTCTGCCTTCACAGGATCCTTCTGTCTCAGCCTCCCAAGAACCCGGGGCTACAGGTATGTGCCACGACACCTGGATACGTTTTTTAGTTTTGTAGAGATGGGGTTTAACTATGTCCAGGCCGGTCTTGAACTCCTGTCGTCAAGCAATTCCCCTGCCTCAGCCTCCCAAGGTGCTGGGATTACAGGCATGAGCTGCTGTGCCTGGTCGATAGTTTGATTTTTCATACACTGTTGAAGTCATTTTGCCTCATGGTTTTGAATTAATTTTTGGTCTTCTTAGCAGTTTAAAAATACTGTGTTTTTTGTTTCTCCTGAGTTTGGAGCATTCCTGTTACTAACTACCTTTTTTTTTGAGATGGAGTCTCGCTCTGTTGCCAGGCTGGAGTGCAGTGGCGCGATCTCGGCTCCCTGCAATCTCAGCCTCCTGGGTTCAAGTGATTCTCCTGCCTCAGCCTCCCGAGTAGCTGGGATTACAGGCGCTTGCCACCATGCCCAGCTAATTTTTGTATTTTTACTAGAGACGCGTTTCGCCATGTTGGTCAGGTTGATCTCGATCTCTTGACCTCGTGATCCGCCTGCCTTGGCCTCCCAGAGGGTTGGGATTACAGGTGTGAGCCACTGCGCCCGGCCACCTTTTTTTTTTGGCAGTTGCACACTACCACAGCCAGCTTTTGATTTTGTTTTTTATAGAGATAAGGTCTTGCTATGGGACCCAGGCTGGTCTTCAACTCCTGGGCTCAAACAATCCTCCTGTGTGGGCCTCCCAAAGTGCTGGAGTTGCAGGCATGAGGCAATGCGCTTGGGCCTAATTACTTCTTTAGGCCAAATTCCTTGTGTGGAATTCCTATGCTTTGCACACAGGTTGTCAGGTTGTCCCCAGGGTGGATCCCATTTTCCCCTTTCTGTGTCTGCATGGTGAACCAATCTCCCGAATCCTGCAGGAGCTGTGGTTGATCCTTGTCCCCCTGAGATAAAGTCCCCCACATATTTCTGCTTCTTTCATTCGTTGTCAGCCCACACATGGGGACAAATCACTGTGCTCTCATTAGAAAGCAATTTGCTAAGTGAGAACTTCGGGGGAGGCCAGGACTGAAGGAGAGCTTGATGTCAGTCATTCCAATCAAGGACAGGGGCAGAGACCACTGTCAGGGGTAGAGCTGCCCAGCCATTCCCCGCCCTGAGGAAGCCTGGGCTGGCTTCAGGGGGTGCTTAGAAGGGGACCCCTGGGGCTTGGAAGTCTTTTTGCTGTGTATTTCCCTGTTATCAGTGTTGAAGTTATACAGAGATGAATCCTTGAAATCAAAATGTTTTATTTGGGGGAAAGAAGTGTAATTTGTGGATATGTGTAGCCTGCGTGGTCTTTAGGATGTCCAAAGAATGAAGAAAGGCTGGAGGTTCTATAAAGAGGAGAAATGTCACTACTGCTCTTTGAGAAAGTGCATGGGCACTTGTGAGTGCGGGGGCTGGCAAGCTCTGACTGAGGGTGAAGCGATGTGGGTGTTGTGTCAGCAGGTTGCTGAGTAGACATTAGGTAAACTGGTTTCAGGTGACGGCAGGCAGTTCCAGCAGCCGGGCTTACAGGGAATGACATTCTTGGAGAAATTCTACCTGCCCTGAGTGCTGCTTCCCCCCTGGCCTCTTGGACCCTTGGTTGGGTATGACGAGAATGACCCAACGTGTGTGATTAGCTTTACGTTTTTCTCTTTTGATCAAGATCTTTACCTGAAAACATCGCTAACCAGCCGTTCTGCAGCCTGGCTTATCTGTCCCTGGTGCTGGGATGGGCCTCGCCAGCTGTCTCTGCCCCCACGTTGGAGGGAACATAGTGGGGTCTGTGTCCGCAACCTGGGCCACATTTGTGTGATAACGAGGCCAGAAGGAAAAAATGTCTCAAAGCAGTTTCTTTTTCCTTTTTTGTTTGGGGGGAGGGCGGAGCGGAGATTCACTCTTGTTGCCCAGGTTGGCGTGCAGTGGCACGATCTTGGTTCACCACAACCTCCGCCTCCTGGGATCAAGCGATTCTCCTGCCTCAGCCTCCAGAGTAGCTGGGATTACAGGCTCCCACCACCATGCCCGGCTAATTTTGTATTTTTAGTAGAAACAGAGTTTCTCCATGTTGGCCAGGCTGGTCTTGAAATGTCAACCTCAGGTGATCCGACCACCTTGGCCTCCCAAAGTGCTGGGATTACAGGCCTGAGCCACCATGCTCAGCCTTTTTTTTTTTTTTTTTTTTTTGAGGAGTTTCGCTCCTGTAGTCCAGGCTGGAGTGCAATGGCATGATCTTGGGTTACTGCCTCCTGGTTTCAAGCAATTCTCTTGCCTCAGCCTCCTGAATAGCTGGGATTACAGGTGTGCACCACCATGCCTAGCTAATTTTTTTTTGTATTTTTAGTAGAAATGGGATTTCACTATGTTGGCCAGGCTGGTCTTGAACTCCTGATCTCAGGTCATCCAGCTGCCTCGGACTCCCAAAATGCTGGGATTACAGGTGTGAGCCACCGCACCTGGCCTCAAAGCAGTTTCACCTAGAGCCCAGTATTAAGTTTTATTTCATCTACTTTATAGGCATTAGTCATCTTGAGGTGTTGAGCAAGTGTTATCCTGTTAGGAGAGCTGGCTTCATTGAGATTACACAGGCACTAGGAACAACATTTAAAAATTATAATGAAAAAGTTGACAATATAATAAACTTAGTTTGTACAAATGGTTTTGAACTGAGAGCCTAAGCCTAAGGGCAACAAATTAAATAAAAGGCCAAGGGGGAAATGGGGCAAGGCCTGTTACAGCCACTGAGGAGTATTTCAGGACAGGATGGAATTAAACTAATAAATGCCAGTTTTATAAAAGGGACCACCAGCCCGGGCACGGTGGCTCACGCCTGTAATCCCAGGACTTTGGAAGGCAAAGGTGGGCAGATCACCTGAGGTCAAGAGATTGAGGCCATCCTGGCCAACATGGTGAAACCCTGCCTCTGCTAAAAATACAAAAAATTAGCTGGACGTGGTGTTGCGTGCCTGTAATCCCAGCTACTCAGGAGGCTGAGGCAGGAGAATCACTTGAACTCAGGAGGCGGAGGTTGCAGTGAGCCGAGATCGTGCCAATGCACTCCAGCCTGGCAACAGAGCAAGACTCCGTCTCCAAAAAAAAAAAAAAAAGGGAACCACCGGTATAATTTGAACAAAAGTTGTGTTGGGAAAATGCTAAATCTGTCCACTAGATGGACTGAAAGAATTTTTTTTTTTTTGGTCAGGTTTTCTCAAATTACCTATAGCAGTTACTTATTGTGAAATTTTAATTATAATACTGTCCTGCCAGATGAAAACAGTGGCATTACGGGGGTAAGAGTCTCATTATCATGTAGAGCCTTATAACAACATCTTAAGAAAACCTGTTTTTTTTCATGGTTTTTCAATTTTTTTTTTTTTTTTGAGGTGGAGTCTCAAACTTTTGCTCAGACTGGAGAGCAATGGGGTGATCTCGGCTCACTGCAACCTCCACCTCCTGGGTTCATGTGATTCTCCTGCCTCAGCCTCCCAAGTAGCTAGGATTACAGGTACATACCACCACACCTGGCTAATTTTTTGTATTTTTAGTAGAGATGGGGTTTCACTATGTTGGCCAGACTGGTCTCAAACTCATGACCTCAGGTGATCCGCCCGTCTTGGCCTCCCAAAGTGCTGGGATTACAGGTGTGAGCCACCGCGCCCAGCCTCAATTTTTGTTTTAAGTAATAGGGTCTCATTGTGTTGCCCAGGCTGAAGCTGAACTCCTGCCCCAGCCTTCCGAGTAGCTGGGACCACAGGCACCATGCTGGGCTGGACAAGCTGTTCATAGGAGGGAAAACATCAGCTCCTCCTCTTGGCTTGTGGTTTGATTATCTCTGATTATGGCATCATGCAATTTGGTGAACTTTTGGTGTGGTTTATATATCAGGTAGAAGACTTGTTTTTACTTTATTAATTTTGTTTTTTATTTTTATGTTTTAAATCATTTCATACTACTTTATTTAGGGGTTCCATTTTCACTCCTTAATAGATTTTTCTGTATTTTTCACATGCTTCTTCACTCATAAGTTCATCTAGTTCTTTTTTTTTTTTTCTTTTGCGATGGAGTCTCGCTGTCTCTCCCAGGCAGGAGTGCAATGGCGCGATCTCCGCTCACTACAACCTCCACCTCCCGGATTCAAGCAATTTTCCTGTCTCTGCCTCCCAAGTAGCTGGGATTACAGGCACCTGCCACCACATCTGGCTACTTTTTTTGTCTTTTTTTGTAGAGATGGGGCTTCACCCTGTTGGCCAGGATAGTCTTGAACTCCTGACCTCAGGTGATCCGCGAGCCTCAGCCCCACAAAGTGCTGGGATTCCAGGCGTGAGCCATCGCAAGCGGCCCAATTAACACTTTATATTTTACTTATAGTCCTAAGGTTCTTGGAAATGACAGTTTTTATTAACTTACTGTAAGACTGGGGATCCTTGAAGCCAGGTATTTTATGTAGATTTTTAAATATTTTTAAACATTTTAGTCAGTCTTAGCAATATAACCAATGTTTTTAATTGTATTTTGTTATAAAGAGCAGATTTTACTGGACTTATATAAATAACTATATTGTCATAAGTATACTCACATGTAGTTTTCACATTTTGGAGGAATCAAGTAAGGAGAAAAACACACAAATGTTTTTATCTTTGTTTATAAAATTTTGTTTTATCAAATTGTAGCAAATTATAGATAGCTTAAAAGAGATTTTCTTAAATCTCGAAGACAAAAACATTTGAGTAAAGAACCAATAACATTTTAAATAAAAATTATAAAAATATTGTTTATCATTTATTATTTAATTTCATGTAATGAACTTTTGTTCTGCTTGATTTTTATTAGTAGTTTTATGAGTCTATTAATTTTTTATAAGAGTCTTAGAAATTTTTATTTAGTCCATTGATCTTAAAGTTATTAGAAATCTGCATATGAGGCCGGGTGCAGTGGCTCACACCTGTAATCCCAGCACATATGAGGCCGGGTGCAGTGCTCACACCTGTAATCCCAGCGCATATGAGGCCGGGTACAGCGGCTCACACCTGTAATCCCAGCACATATGAGGCCGGGTGCGGTGGCTCACATCTGTAATCCCAGCACTTTGTGAGGCCGGGGTGGGTGAATCATGAGATCAAGAGATCGAGGCTATCCTGGCCAATATGGTGAAACCCCACCTCTGCTAAAACTACAAAAATTAGCTGGGTGTGGTGGCTCACCTGTAGTCCCAGCTACTGGGGAGGCTGAGGCAGGAGAACTGCTTGAACCTGGGAAGCAGAGGTTGCAGTTAGCTGAGACCACACCACTGCACTCCAGCCTGGGGACAGAGTGGGACTCTGTCTCAAAAAAAAAAAAAAGACAACAAAAGAAAAATAAATCTGTATTTAAGAGTACTTGTGGCTGAGCACAGTGGCTCACACCTGTAATCCCAGCACTTTAGGAGACCAAGGCAGGTGGATCACCTAAGGGTGGGAGATATTTTTTGAGGCTTTTCAGCCTGACCAACATGGAGAAACCCCATCTCTACTGAAATACAAAATTAGCCAGGCGTGGTGACACATGCCTGTAATCCCAGCTACTCAGGAGGCTGAGGCAGGAGAATCGCTTGAACCTGGTAGGCGGAGGTTTCGGTGAGTGGAGATCACACCATTGCACTCCAGCCTGGGCAACAAGAGTGAAACTCTGACTAAAAAAAAAAAGAAAGAGAGAAAGAGTACTTGTGGGAATCTTTTCTATGAATCTGATTGGAATGTTTTTAGAGAAGAGTTTAAAAGAATAACAGTGAATGACAAAAACTTAGCACAGCCATGTGCGTTAGGCCATTCTTGCATTTCTATATAGAAATATATAGCAGAGACTGGGTAATTTATAAGAAAAGAGGTTCAATTGGCTCATCACTCTGCAGGCGAAATAGGAAGCATGGTACTGACATCTGCTCAGCTTCCAGTGAGGCCTGAGGAAGCTTACAATCATGGTGGAAGGTGAAGGTGAAGGAGAAGCAGGCCAGAGCAGGAGCGAGAGAGAGTGGGGGTGGGGAACTGCCACACTTAACAACTGGATCTCAGAAGAACCCACTCACTATTTCGAAGCAGCACCAAGCCATGAGAGATCCGCCCATGACCCAAACACCTCCCACCAGGTCCTACCCCCAACACTGGGGATTACAATTCAACATGAGAAATGGCAGGAACGTATATTCAAACCACATCACCATGGTTACACATATGATGAAAATTTCCAAATGAAAAGGATTCTTAATTATTTCCACTATAAATAGAAAGCATTTTAAGATAACGAGAATTGTGACTGATAGCATATTAGATTTGTATGAAGTTATATAATTTTTGAAATATTTATATTAATAACATACTCATATTAGCTAAAAGAAGATCTAATATTAATTGTTATTTGATTTTTTTTTTAAATTTACCAAATCAGTCTAATAATTTAGTATCTCTATAAGATGAGAGAGCGACATTTTTGAGGCTTTTCAGGGCCCCAACTAAAAAAATACCAAAGTTAATTTTAGGCTAAAGAGACTTGAATTTAGGATTTGATTTGGGGGAAGTTTGTCAAAGATGTTAAAAGGCTCAAAATACTTGATTAAAACAGAGTTGCATTGTAAAATAATATTTATTTAACCAGCGTGATCATTAAAAGACTTTAAGGCTGGGCGAGGTGGCCCACTCCTGTAATCCCAGCACTTTGGGAAGCTGAGGCGGGCAGATCAGAGATTAGGAGTTTGAGACCGCCCAACCAACATGGTGAAACCCCGTCTCTACTAAAAATACAAAAATTAGCTGGGCATGGTGGCATGCACCTGTAATCTCAGCTACTCAGGAGGCTGAGGCAAGAGAATCTCTTGAACCCAGGAAGCGGAGGTTGCAGTGAGCCAAGATTGGGCCACTGCACCCCAGCCTGGGTGACAGAGCAAGACTCTGTCTCAAAAAGAAAAACACACACACACACACACACACACACACAGACTTTGAAAGCAATACAGAAAGTTATACAGATATAAAAACCTTAAATCTTTTAAAGCTTAGGTTTTTTAAGTAATTACAAGCCTAATAAAGACAATATAGAAAATGATCTTGATAAATCATAAAATTTTGGTTGTTTTAGACCAGCTACCAAAAGGTAAAGAAAAACCTTTTGTAGTGTGATTGTTTTTCTTTATGGGAGCTAATTTAGATAACTTGGAAGTCAAATCTGATGAAAAAGGGACTTGGATTTAATCAAACCCAAAGAATTTGTCTAAGGTTATTAGTAACAATTTAGATACATTAAGAAAAGCCAAGAGTACAAAATTATATGAGAAGAAAGCTTTTTCTTTTAGGCCTTTAAGATGAACACTTTAGTAACAGTCTATAAAAGCAGAGTTAAAACCAGAGAAAATAGTTACAAGAGGCTGGGCATAGTGACTCATGCCTGTAATCCCAGCACTTTGGGAGGCCAAGGTGAGAGGATCGTTTGAGGCCGGGAGTTTGAGATCAGCCTGGGCAACATAACAAGACCTCTCTTAAAAAAAAAAAAAATAAAGTTACAGGAGCTGACAAAAAAAAAAAAAGAGTTATCATCCTAGGCCTTTTCTTTTCTTTTCTTTTCTTTTTTGAGACAGAATTTCACTCTTGTTACCTAGGCTGGAGTGCAATGGCGAGATCTCGGCTCACCGCAACCTCCGCCTCCTGGGTTCAAGCAATTCTCCTGCCTCAGCCTCCTAAGTAGCTGGGACTACAGGCACGCGCCACCATGCCCAGCTAATTTTTTGTATTTTTAGTAGAGACGGCGTTTCACCACGTTGACCAGGATGGTCTCGATCTCTTGATCTCGTGATCCACCCGCCTCGGCCTCCCAAAGTGCTGGGATTACAGGCGTGAGCCACCGCGCCCGGCCATCCTAGGCCTTTTCAAGGGAAGAAGACAACTTGTTAAAGAAGCACATTTTAGAATTAAAAATCACAATCTCCTGCAATTTTATTAAGAGCAGATCAGTATTTCAAGAGTCTTGTTGTTTTAAATATAGGGGACCAGACTCTGGTTCTTGTATCAGCTGCGCCTCTGACATCAGTGTTTAATTTTTAGAAAAATACATAAACAATTTTTTAAAAATCCCAGCCAACCCAATCATACACAAAACATTTTTTATGAGGTTCATCTTTTTTTTTTTTTTCTTTTTGAGATGGAGTTTCAGTCTTGTTGCCCAGGCTGGAGTGCAATGACACAGTCTCACTGCAACTTCGCCTCCCGGGTTCAAGCAATTCTCCTGCCTCAGCTCCCCCAAGTAACTGGGATTACAGGTGCCCGCCACCACGCCTGGCTAATTTTTTTGTATTTTTAGTAGAGATGGGGTTTCACCATGTTGGCCAGGCTGGTCTTGAACTCCTGACCTCGTGATCTGCCTGCTTCACTTCCCAAAGTGCTGGGATTACAGGTGTGAGCCACCACGCCTGGCCTGGAGACTCATCTTTTATAAATCTTCTTTGACTTGTTTAGCCTTTTAGCATTTTCTCCAACCCCCAGTCTTAGTTCTATTATTATTATTATTATTTTTTTGGAACAACCAATTATTTTATTTTAGGATAAAACCCTACCATATAAGATTTTTTAAATATAAAATTACATTTTTAATTTATATTTTGATTAATACAACTAAATATATTGAATCTTTTTATAAAATGTAAGAAGTCAAGAATAAACATATTTGATAATTTGTTTCAATTTTTTATTTTATTTGGATATGACCTAGACATTTAATGAGTATCTATTATTTAATTTAACATAGCTTAATTTGAAGATTTTAAATTACATAAAAAGTTTACTTATGTTTATTTATAATTATCTAGTTTATTTTTAAGTATTTTTATATTTAGATACTTCTGAAATTGAGATATTAGTAGTTATTATTTTAAGTTAATTTATAATTAATTTTATAACCTGTTAATATTAGCTGTTCACTGAAGACCTTCAAGTTAAAAACATGGGTATTTTGTTGATAACTCAGAAGATACAGCTGTTTTTATTGAAATAACAATATTACGCTACGAGTGGTCGCTCATGCCTGTAATCCCAGCACTTTGGAAGGCTGAGGCAGGCAGATAACAAGGCCAGGAGCTTGAGGCCAGCCTGGCCAACATGGCGAAACTTCATCTCTATTAAAAATACAAAAGTCAGCTGGTGGTGCATGCCCGTAATTCCAGCTACACGGAAGGCTGAGACACAAGAATTGCTTGAACCTGGGAAGTGGAGGTTGCAGTGAGCTAAGATAGCACCACTGCACTCCAGCCTGGGTGACAGAGTGAGACTCTGTCTCAAAAAAAAAAACTGAACAATATTAAATTAATCTTATTTATCAAATAATTGTATAAACAAAGATTATTTTGTTTTAGCCTGGATTTGTAGTTTTAGGAACTTAAAACATTTATCAGAGACAAATGTAAAATAGTCTGACCAGTAAACTCAGGCAAAAATGTGTATTGACAATTTTAAAGGCATTTTACATTTTATTTTATTAACAATTTTCAAACCAACTAATTTATTAGAGATTTGCCTAAGTCATGTGAACTAAAAAACGGGTTAATATATGTTTTATATGAGCTCTCATTTATTTAAACCAATTGAAGTAAAAATTTTAAGGGATTTTTGGTTGACCAGATTTTATTATGTAGACACTACATAACAGAATATATGTACTTATTTATAAGCACATCTAAATATATATATATATATATAAATAGAGATATTACAACTTTTATTTCAGAATCCTAGTCATGAGATAGTAAAACATGTAAACTTACTGGTTTTTCTTTCTTTCTTTTTTTTTTTTTTGAGGTGGAGTTTCATGCTTGTTGCCCGGGCTGGAGTGCAATGGCACAATCTCAGCTCACCACAGCCTCCGCCTCCTGGGTTCAAGCAATTCTCCTGCCTCAGCCTCCCATGCAGCTGGAATTACAGGCATATGCTACCACACCCGGCTAATTTTGTAATTTTAGTAGAGACGGAGTTTCACCATGTTGGTCAGGCTGGTCTCAAACTCCCAACCTCAGGTGATCCACCTGCTTAGCCTCCCAAAGTGCTGGGATTACAGGCTTGAGTCACCATGCCTGGCCAAACTTACTGGTTTTTTAAAAACAGTTGGATTTTTTTTTTTTTTTTTTTTTTTTGAGATGGAGTTTCACCTTTGTTGCCCAGGCTGCAGTGCAATGGTTCAATTTCGGCTCACTGCAACCTCTGCCTCCTGGGTTCAAGTGGTGCTCCTGCCTCACCCTACCAAGCAGTTGGGATTACAGGTGCACATCACCATGCCCATGTAATTTTTATATTTATATTTTTAGTAGACATGGGGTTTCACCATGTTGGCCAGGCTGGTCTCAAACTCATGACCTCAGGTGATCCACCCACCTCAGCCTCCCAAAGTGCCAGGATTACAGGTGTGAGCCGCCATGCCTGGCGTTTGTGTTTTCAGAATGGAATAAGGCTAAATTTTAAGATTGTTTTAAACAGGCAATCTTATAAAGGCTGAGAACCAAATTTTGAGTAGTTTGAGTCAGTTACTAATATAGTAAAGTGTGACAGAATTATGTGAGGAGACCCAAAAGATAAACATTATTCTAACACGTTCTGTAGAGTATTTCCTTGGACTCAATCTTTTGTCCTTAAAGATAAAAATGTCACCATTTCTTTTAGTACAGGAAAGGTGTCTTTTACATGGGAATGTTATTTTTGCTTTTAAGAAACAACATAAAGGTCAACATTATTTTTTTTTAAGTGTTGGTTTTTAAATGTTCTATTTTAAAACTCCTCAGAATGGCTCCTCAAAATGGCAGACAGTATTTTGCGGTAAGACAATCTTTTAGCCCTTAATGGTTATTTGGGTTTTTTTTTTAGCCTCAAGATATCAACGAGATATGTATATCTTATTTGGAGTGTATGGTTTTATAGCTATAGTCTTTTAGTTTAATTTTAAGAACAACAGACTGACTGATCCTATAATGTTTAAACATGTTACCAACTGACGTCTCAGAAAATACCTTGGCATGCCTTTGAACATTGGGAGTCCATTTTGTGGGTGTTCTGGTTTAATGCCAAATACAGAAAAGCCAATGATACACAAGTGCTGAATATCACAAAGGCCAAAATAATAATAATAATAATAATAAAACCCAAGTACAGATGGCAAATAAAGTACATACTTAAGTCATCTTCTCCAATGAAATGGAAAAGGAAAAATATTTATCAAGGCCTCAACCTGAAGGGAAAAATCTCTCCACTAAGACCTCATAGCCAAGGTCTGCCAGGATGAGAAGAATCCTCCCAAACAGATCTCTGAAGCAAAATGAAAAGATTCCTCCCCAACCAATTTCCAAATAAAACAGAATTCAACCAAAATCAGGAGTTAGGTTCAAGAGAGACTCACCAAAGAAAAAGAGGGCAACTCACAGAAGCGAGGGACTCAAAGGCACCCAGTATGAGTATCTCTTGCTGTAGTTCCAAGGACTGGTGGTTCTTTCCGAAGTGAGTTAGCACTGGGATCCCACTTCTGACACCAAGCACATCAAAGTAAAATAATGTAGAGATGAATCTCTGAAATTAAAATGTGTTATTTGAGAAAAAAACTGTAATTCATGGCATACATGCAGACCAGTTTTCAGTATGTCTGAAGAACAAAGAGAAGGTTAGAGGTTTTACAAAAGAAATGTTATGTATGTATTGCTCTTTGGGAAAGTTCATTGGCACTAGTAAGGTTTTGGGGAGCTGGAAAGCTCTGGTTGGTGAGTGACAGTGGTGGGTAAAACGAGTCTAAGAGTTGCAGCAGGTTGGACTTTATCTAATGACTGTTAAACAGCAGGCAGTTTCAGCAGTCAGGCTTCTTGCATTCTTACACTCTTGGAACAGTTATGTGTCCTTGCTGCTTTTTTGTTTTGACCTCTGGAGAGAGAGAGAGAGGAGAGTGCCAAATCCCCAAATAGGCCAACTTTAGTTGGTGTGATAAGAGAATCTTCTGTGCTTTAACTGTGACAAGGAAAGTAACTTTGAGACGACAAGGAAAGTAACTTTGAAATGACAAGGAAAGTAACTTTGAGATGACCAGTAGATGCTTTTCGGTCTCTGTTTCTGCTGTCTTCCACCCTTTCCTGCCTACAAAGCCAACCTCTCCTGCTCAGCTCATCCAATTGCTCCTTCTATTTCCTAAGAATGAGGGGGTTGCTTAAGTCTGGAATTGCAAATAAAAACCTATTCAATCGTACTTGAATTTGTTGTGTTTTGTCATTTGACATTAGTGACTCTTGAGGAACACAGGCTTTCATTTTAACTGTATGCCACCCATGCTGAGTACAGTGGCGTGATCTCTGCTCACTGCAGCCTCAATCTCCTGGGCTCAAACGATCCTCCAACCTCAGCCTCCATAGTAGCTGGGACTGCAGGTGCACACCATCATGCCTGTCTAATTTTTGCATTTTTGTAGAACAGGGTTTCACCATATTGCCCAAGCTGGTCTGGAACTCGTGGGCTCGTGTCTGCCAACCTCAGCCTCCCAAAGTATTGGGATTACAGGCATGAACCGCTGTGCCTGGCCCATTTTAATGGTATTCTATTTACCTTTCCCTGATTTGTAGGGGAGAAAAAGGAGCATCCCTGTCCCCAGAAGCTGGTGGCACCCCAGGTGGGCTGAGTTATTCTTGCGGTTGGGCAGGAACCACCTCACAGAACCCCAATATCAGACAAGGTATCTCGGAGACGGTGACAGATGAGACAAGGCAAGGCCACTCTTAACTTTGTCCAAACACAGGCAAAAGCAAGGTCACTGTGACACCCTCACAATCCCAGCCGGCCCCTCTGTTGGCTGAAATGAGCAGTGGCAGCTGCATTACCGGTTCCAGCGGCTTCTCCATTCTGCTCTGCCCACCACAGAGGAGCTTTGTTGACACGTCTGATCACAGAACAACCCTGAGTTCTGACTGCATCTGCACCACAGGGAACCCTGCTTCTTTACACCCTCCCCGAAGCCCCCAACTCTGGCTCAGTGTGGGCACAAGTTCTTTCTCACCCCTCTGAGCATGTCTGGCACTTCCCTGTGGTGCCTGCTCTTCCTCTCTGCAAAGATGAGCTGCTACAAGTGGGTCTGGGGGCCTTTGGCTGGAGTGTGTTGACAGTAGGAAGCATTGTGTTAAGAAATTTTTGCATCAAACTGAAGCAGGCATGCTGCCAGAAGGGCAACCAACTGTCTGGTTTGCCCAGAACTGAGGGTATTCTCCAAACTCAGGATTTCCACTTCAAAGCTGGCAAGGTCCTGGGTGAGCTGGAACAAGCTGGTCAACCTCGCTGTCTTACTGAGGCTTTCTACCCAACTCGCCGGATCTTGAGCTTCTACTCTGTAGATCTGGGGGTTCTAGGGACAGCATTTGACAGCCAGGGCCTGTCCAAGAAGGAGAATCCAATAAGAGGCCCCAGAAAGTTTTTTTGTTGTTTTGTGAGATGGAGTCTCGCTCTGTCACTCAGGCTGGAGTGCAGTGGCATGATCTTGGCTCACTGCAATCTCTGCCTCCTGGGTTCAAGCAATTCTTCTGCCTCAGTCTCCTGAGTAGCTGGGATTACAGGTGCCTGCCACCATGCCTGGCTAATTTTTGTATTTTTAGTAGAGACAGTTTTCTCCATGTTGGTCAGGCTGGTCTTGAACTCCTGACCTCATGATCTGCCTGCTTCAGCCTCCCAAAGTGCTGGGATTACAGGCGTGAGCCACCTCACCCGGCCTGGACCCAGAAAGTTTTTAAACTATTTCCACTCAATTTTCAAGTGCATATGTTAATTATGTCAATTACAATGAGACTGATTGAGCTGAGCTCCCTCTGTTTCTATATAAAATTAAGTTACCCAGGAAACACGATCTCTTTTTTAAAAGACTTTGATAAGTAGGTCATAAATATATTTAGAACTACATGGAAATTAAATGTCACTGCTGCATACAATGCTATAAATGACTTAAAGCATGCAAATCTGGGGGAATTCTGGGCCAAACTGGCTATGTAGTCTTTTAAATAGCAAAAGTAACTCTCAGAACAGGGTCTGCGCAAATCACAGCACTCAGTGCCCCTGCAGGAGGGACCTGTTCTGCCCACCCACGTCGGCATGATCTTCGGTGCTCAGGCAGCCCTGCCATGGGGCAGCAGAGGTCAGAGGCCTCCAGGCACAGTCCCAGGAAACACGAAACCCCACCGTGCACTCATGGAGCCCGTGGCCAGAGAGAGGCTCAGCCCATTCTCCATTGTGACTCTCTCTTAAAAATGACATCTGACTCTATGAATATATAAAAACCAGGGAATTGTGCACTCTGTGTGAATTATATTTGAATAAGGTGTTATTTTAAAAGAGCATGGGGCTGGGTGCTGTAATCCCAGCACTTTGGGAAACCGAGGCAGGTAGATCATCTGAGGTCAGGAGTCCGAGACCAGCCTGGCCAACGTGATGAATCCCCGTCTCTATTGAAAATACAAAAATTAGCTGGGCGTGGTGGCAGGCGCCTGTAATCCCAGCGACTCGGGAGGCTGAGGCAGGAGAATTGCTTGAACCCGGGAAGCGGAGGTTGCAGTGAGCCGAGATTGCACCAATGCACTCCAGCCTGGATGACAGAGCGAGACTCCGCCTCAAAAACATAATAAAAAAAATGAAAAGAGCACGGATTCCTGGTTTTGACCCTTAGTGAGCTGTCTGCAGCGGGGGTCTAGGGAGAGCACGGGACTCCTCTGTTTCGGTAGCTTCCTGTGAGTCTATACTTTTTCAAAATATTAATACAAAGTTTTTTTAATCATTAGGTAATAACAATTTGAATATTTAGTAACTCCAGTTGAATAATTGGGGAAATCAGTCAAAATATTTAAAAGTGACTGTGGCCCCAGTTTTCAACACACGCCCAAGGCCCTGGGTGCTGAGGGAGCCGTGGGCCTCCTTCCCTGGGGTGGAGCCTCCTTCCCTGGGGTGGGGCCTCCTCTATCCCAGGACTCCTGGCACCGACTCCCTTCAGGGCCTCACTGGGATGGGCGGGGTCCTCATACTGCGTGCCCTCCCCACCCTCCCCACCACAGCTCAGGGTCAGAATCCCCGGGGTTCACACCCAGCCCCGCCCGTGTTTGCATCTCCCTACGGCTCCTGGGCCCTACTGCACCCCATACTGCAGCCCTGGGCCGACCCTGGAAAGCTGCCTGGGTGCAGGGAGGGACGGACCCTCGCCTTCACTTACATGTGGTGGCCCCCCCCACCCCCCAGCAGAGGAAGGACCCTCCCCTGGCCACATCTGTGCAGGTTCCAGTAACTGGTCACATGGGAGCATTTGGGTTCGGCATTAAAAGAATGCCCCGAGTTAATTTCCTGGGCCCAACTCCTTTCTGCTCCAGATTTCAGCCTCTTATGAGAGTAAGCCAGGGAAGTGGGGTTGGGCCACAGGTACGGGAGTGGGAGGAGAGTAAGTGGGAGGTCCGTGTGGTCAGACCAACACTCCCACTGAAACCAGATCGTACGGCGGACTCAGCGACTGGAGAGCTGGCAAGATCATCACCAGGCCCAAGGGGAAGGGAGGCAGGACTCTGTGGGGTCAGCCCAGGAGAGTTTAGGGGGTAAATGAGAACACTGATTGCCATGGGCTGTGGGGGGAGGGGGAAACAGAACACAAATCCCTGTGTGCCCTGGTGGGGTGTCCCCAAGGAAGTCCCTTCCACATTGTACTGTGTGCACAAAGGGTCTCACAGTCACAGTTGGGTCACCCAGAGCGAACCCACACTTGGCAAATGCTCTCCCGAAACTCACATTTCCTGCTGTGAGAAATAAACTCATCTGTCCAAACCCAAAGAATGAACTCAGAGACCCAGAGAGCAATGAAAGTGAGACTTTCATGATGGTTTTGCAAGATTGGGTGTCTGATGAGCTGGCACGCCCGGTGCAGTTCAACAAGCAATTCCTCCCAGTGCGCAGGCCCCTCCCCTGGTTTCTCACAGGCTGCCTACCCTGGGGTCACGAGCTTCTGGACATCGCCTGTTGGTTGTTGGGTAGGGGCTTTAGGTGTTTTCTTTAGGGTTATCTTGCTGCAATGCATTGCATTCCTAGCTAGCTCAGGGGCTCTTTAAGTATTTGACTTACGACCTAAGTAGCTGGGCAGGCTGATAAGAACAGACAAAACGAGCTATTTTGCAAGCTAGTAAACTTTCATTTTAGACTAAACTTTTTTGGTTGGGTGAGGGCAACTAAGGCGGGCAGGGAGGAGGGGGAGGCCGAAAAGCAGGCCTCAGCCATCCCAGCAGGGGCCTAGTATATTTGCTCCTTCTGTAGTCTGCTGACCTAAGCTGATTCAAGGCACATTGTCTTGGAAGTGGACCACTGTATACATTATTTCCTTCGCTGGTAAGTGTAATAAACCACTCCAGCCAGGGCCGGGCAGAAGCACGTGTGCAGCCTCTGGGGAAGGTGCCCACCTTGCAGGCCTTGAAACATTGCTGCCACTGAAGCAGGAAATTGCCCCTGACCCCTTCGTGGGCAGGAACTGAACTGCGGGCACTGGAGCCAGCTGGCAGCTTCGGCATCAGCAGGGGAAACTCCACTCACTCAAACCACTTGTGCTCGACCCTTGTGGGAGGGAGCACACAGGTGAGCAGGTGCAGGATCCGGGGCGAGTGCTCCTGGGCGCCGGTAGGGGCAGAACTCTGTGTGGGCCCCACGGCAGCATCTGGGAGAAGTACCCATGACCCCCAAAGCCGCAGAAGGTGTGTTACTCAGTGCTCTTTAGCTCTGCCATCCACAGATGGCTTAAGTGTTAACAGCTCAGTGAGCCCTCTGCCTTTTCTCATGAGGTGGCTGCTTTCCACCAGCGAGGGCAGAACACAAATCGACATCAGAGAAGAGGAGAAGTAGCTGGACATCAGCTGGGACATTACAGCTCACACCTGTAATCTCAGCACTTTGGGAGGCCGAGGCAGGTGGATCACCTGAGGTCAGGGGTTCGAGACCAATCTGGCCAACATGGTGAAACTCTGTCTCTACTAAAATCACAAAAAAAGATTAGCTAGGCATGGTGGTAGTCACCTGTAATCTCAGCTACTTAGGAGGCTAAGCCAGGAGACTTGCTTTAACCCAGGAGGTGGAGGTTGCAGTGAGCGGAGATCATGTCGTTGCACTCCAGCTAGGTGACAAGAGTGAAACTCCATCTTAAAATAAAATAAATAAGAAATCACTGGTGAGAAAGGCTTCATTTCAAAGGGACTCAAACCCTAGCTCTGAAGGGGTGTTTCTAACACGCAGTAAGGCTGTGGGGAGAAGGGTAGCCCAGGTGAGCTGAGGTGGCTTTTCATAAAACCATTTGTCTTTTCCGCCTTTCCTGAGGCTTGTGGTCTCCGAGCACAGTGAAGATGGTATTTTGTGCCTAAGGCCTCTGAGAACCCCTCAGTGATGGCCACCCTGACCGAGAGGCCATTATCGTTCTGGAGATACTTGGGGAGTTTAACGCAAGAAAGTATCTCAATGAGTCCTTTTATCACCTCAGAGGCCTTCTTTGTCTGGCCAGTTAGTGAAATGCTTCTACCCAGTTAGTGACAGCATCCATCTGTCCCAGGAGGCACTGGATGCCCCTTGCCTTTGGCACATGGGTGAAATCTATTTACCAGCCTTCCCCTGGGGATCCTCCTGTCCTTTGGGTTGCTAGGAGAATAAGGCACCGATTAGGGGGATTACTTTTTAGGCAGGTCTTGCAAGCATTAACGACTGATTTAACTGTTTGTATTAGGTTTTTACCTGAGAACAATCTCTGAGCCAGTTGATAGGTTTTATCATCACCTAGGTGGAAGACCTGGTGAAGGCTTTTAAGAACTTTCCACGGCTGGGTGTGGTGGCTCACGCCTGTAATCCAAGTACTTTGGAGGCCAAGGCGGGCAGATCACCTGAGGTTGGGAGTTCAAGACCAGCCTGACCAACATGGTGAAACCCCATCTTCAAAAAAAAAAAAAAAGAAGAACTTTCCATTAGTTGGCAGCTGATAGATGAAGCTTGTCATTCTCCAACTGGGGACATCCTGAGGACTGAAGGATAGATCCTTGAGAGGTGGCCCAATCTATTTCTGCAGGAAAATATTGAGGTTTTGTTTCTCTTATGGGACTCAGATCAGTGGGACTCCAAGTGGATCAGAAATCTGAGGCCCTTTCGCTGCTGATTTAGCTGGGTGGTCTACCATCCATTTTCCTCGCCTACTTCACCCACCCCTTTTTGATGGCCTTTACAATGTATTACTGCCACTTTCTATGTGAGGAAAACCGAGGATAATAGTCTGTTAATTTCCTGATGAGATTTAATGGGAGACCCATTAGCTGTGAGGAAGTTCCTCTCTTTCCAGATAGCATGGGCATGGGGGAGTAGGAAAGTGTACTTAAAATCAGTAGAAACGTTAACTGCTTTCCCTTTGCTTAATTCTAGTGCCCTCATGAGAGTGACTAGCTCAGCTAGTTGAACACTTGTGCCCAAGGAGAGAGATGTGTTCTCAACAGTATCATTCAGAGTAACTATTGCATACCCTGCTTTATGGATCCCTTGTTCTACAAAAGAACGTCCATCTATAAAGAGGGAGGGTTCTCTAAGGGGGTTTCCTTGAGGTACTCCCTGGCTGCATAGATTTGCACTATTATCTGTTGGCAGTCGTGTTCAAGCTCCCCAGCTTCCTCCGGGAGGAAGATGGCTGGATTTAGGAAGGGACAGTTTCTTAATTGGACTACAGATCCCTCTAATAACAGAGCTTGATACCTGAGGATACAGCTTTCTGTTAGCCAGAGACTGCCCTTAGAAGACAGCAGTCCTTCCACATTGTGTGCGGTGTAAGCAGTTACCTTACTCCCCCACGGTTAACTTAGTATCTTCTAGTACCAGTGAGGCTACCAGTGCCACTGCCCAGAGACAGGCTGGGCATCCTTTGGCTATCAAATCAAGCTCCTTACTTAGGTAGTCTACAGGCTGCTAGGCTGGATTTTGGGCCTGTGTTAGAACTCCTGGGGCCATTCCCTTTCTGTCTGACACACAAAGATTAAACGTCTTCCCCTATGGGGAAACTAAAGGCTAGTGCCTTAAGCAGGGCTTGTTTTAGTTAGCCAAAGGCCTTTCTAGCCTCTGGTTCCCAAATTAGACGGTAAGTTTTTTCTGCCTGAGTCTCCTTTATTAGAAGATACAAGGGACGAGCTATTTCACCGTACCCAGTTATGAATCCCGTAATGCCTAAGAATCCCCCCCAGTTCCTTGAGGGTTTGGGGGAGGGGAAAGGAGGATACGGGTTTAATCCTCTCTTCACCCAACACTCTGGTCCCCTCTGACAAGACCAGGCCTAGGACGTCACTGAAGTCTGACAGCTGAGGTTTAGATTTTGAAACCTTACATTTTCTGTTAGCCAGAAAATTAAAAAGAGCCTTTCTGCTCTCCTGAGAGATTTCCTCAGTTGGAGCACAGAGGAAAACGTTACTTATGTGTAAAACTTTAACCCAAGGATAAAGGAACTTGGTGATGTCTCTTGACAATGCCTGACCAAACAAGTGGGGGCTGTCTCAGAACCCCTGAGGTAGCACTGGCCAGGTCAACTGGGTGGGTTAGTTGGGGGGCTCCTTAAATGCAAACAAATACTGAGAGTCAGGGTGTACAGTATGCTGAAGAAGGCATCCTTTAGGTCCAGGACTGTGAACCATTAAGTTCCTTCAGGTATTTGAGCTAGCAGGGTCTATGGACTGGGAATCGCTGGGTGAGTTGGAATCACAGCTTATTAATGAGGTGGAGGTCCTGAGTTAGTCTGAGGACAAGAAGAGACAGATCTGGCAGGTTCACATTTACTCACCCTTCTGACATTTCCCAATGAGCCCCCAAAATGGAGCAGGCAATTTCCCCGGACCCTTCACAGGCAGGAACCAGAGTGCGGGCGCCGGAGTTAGGCGACCACTTTGGCACTGGCAGAGGCAAACTCCACTCACTCGAACCCACTGTGCTCAACCCCTTGTGGAAGGGAACTCGCAGGTGAGCAGGTGCAGGAGCTTTCGGGTGCCAGCAGGAGCAAAACCCCATGCCAGCCCCATGGCAGCATCTACGGGGGAGTACCCATGACCCTCAAAGCTCCAGAAGGAATGTTACAGTCAACACTCTTTTAGCTCTGCCATCCATAGCTGGTTTAAGTGTTAACAGCTCAGTGGGCCATCTGCCTTTTCACATGAGGCAGCTGCTTTCTGCCAGTGAGGGCAGACGGTCAGTGCGACAGCCTTTTGCATCTGCACTCGTGGTATCCAAGACTCTTGTTCAGCATCCAGGAAAAATCAGGTCACACAAACAAATTGAAGGGTGGCGAATGTGGAGGATTTTATTGCTGATGAAAGTGGCTCTCAGTGGGAAGCGGAGCTGGCAAGGGGATGGAGCGGGAAGGTATTTTCCCCAAATCCAGCCATTTTCAGCTGGACTCCTCTCCAAAGCAACACCATCAAGCTGTCCTTCTGAAGTCAAGCTGCTTCTCTCGATGTCCAACCATAGTCTGCAATGTCCAGCTGCTTCTCCTCTCCTCTACTCTTTGCTGGTGGAACCTGGGGTTTCTATGGGCACAGGATGGGGGCAGGAGCAGGCCATGAGTGTATAGCAGGGAGATACCATAAGCGCCGAGGCAGGAGCAAAAGGCCTCAGCCTATTTCCATATAAATAATGAAGAAGAAAGTAACTAGAAATATAACCATAGTAGTTATTAGTTATTCATATGTAATCTTAGTTGTTCATAGGTGATCTTAATTCTTTTACTAATGCCTCTCAGGTCGGAAGTGTGAACCTGGGGTGACATTGTGAAATGAATGACACTAAGGCAAGATGCTCTAAGTCCTCTGTCACACCGCTAAGTGCTGCTGGAGGGCGCCTTGGCTGTGTGGCAGTGCCTTGGCTGTGTGGCAGTGCCAGTGCTGGGAAAGCGCCCGCTGTTTAGCCGACTAGGGAAGGAGGTGTCCAAAATGTCCGAGACATCTCCTTCCTGGGGAAGTTTGGAGAAAACTCCGCGTCTCCAAGCTCCTGCGGTAGGCCTGACGGCTGTCAGGGAGGCCCACAGACATCCGGGGACTTAACTGTCTCTATGTGATGCTGTGCCTCAGTGGTCACGTTCCATGTCCACTCTCATGTTCTGCTTCTGCACCTGGTTCCTTTTTTTTAGAAAAGATAATCAGTAATAGTAATACAAATCTTAATGTTTTAGTTCTTTCTTGATAAGTATGGAAAAAGTGCTGATGCATTATGCTCCTCACCTCACTTCGGTTGCCAGAAATTCCTGAGCCCCTACCTGAATGACAGGTGATGTACTTAACTCTATCACTGCCACG
The DNA here is from genome assembly GCA_036589455.1 of Ateles fusciceps. Classification (NCBI taxonomy): domain Eukaryota; kingdom Metazoa; phylum Chordata; class Mammalia; order Primates; family Atelidae; genus Ateles; species Ateles fusciceps. The sequence continues at coordinate 2,522,393 of JAZHEH010002060.1, forward strand.
CCCTATCTACCCTGCCCCCAGATTTGCAACTCAATAAAAGTGAAGGAGTGTCCTGGCACTCGGGACCACTGCTGGTCTCCGCGATCTGGGTAGCAGTGAACCCCTGGGCCCAAACTCTCTTTCTCTATCTCTGTGTCTTGTGTCTTTTATTTCTATAATTTCTCATCTCTGCACCAGCTGGGAGCAGCTCACGAAACCCTGTAGGGCTGGACCCTACATGAGTGGTTTAGGAAAAGGCAACGTTCAGGTGTTGCCACACCCTCAAGCCTGGAATTCCAGCCCAAAGTGAGAACACACATTCCTGTTTTCCTGCTTGAGTGTTGCTTAATAAATTCCACTCTCCTCACCCTTCAATGTGTCCATATGCCTAATTTTTCCTGGTCATGAGACAAGAACCCAGATTTAGCTGAACTGAGAAGTTGACCGCAAGTCTCAGCTTGCAGTTCTTAAAGGAGCAAAATACCCTACATGAATACTATTGAAAAGATAGCTTCTTATACTCACAGATCCCAAGAGCAGGGGCCATGCCATAGAGGGGCCACACGGGGAAGCACCAAGGTCCGGCAGGAAGCAGAAAGGGCAGGAAAAACATGGGCAACAGCCTTTATCAGGGTTTCTGCAGAAAGGAACAGATGAGGCAGGATGAGTGCTTTAAGGTTGCCGAGTGTGAATAAAATAATTTCACAGGCTCTGGAGCATAGGGACTGCCCCTAGATGTCTGGCACCTGGTTCTAGGGTGCTCAGGCAGGTGGAGAGGGGCCCAGAGTGTTAGAGGCAGTAGAGGGGGTGGCCGGGTAGGGGCTCTGGTTTGGTGGCTGCCCTATGGCAGTGTGCATGTAGGCTGGTCCTTTACTCTCTAGCAATGGGCTAACCAAGGTCCCAGATGTAAGCATCACATGCAGAAGCTAGAAACATGGTCATCTCAGCTATCCACGCCCCCCTTTAGGAACTGCAAGTCTCAGCTTGGCCAACTTCCACGGCCACTGTTCTGCTCTTTTTTTTTTTTGAGATAGAGTCTTGCTCTGTCTCACCCAGGCTGGAGAGCAATGGCACGACTCGGCTCGCTGCAACCTCTGCCTCCCAGGTTCAAGAGATTCTCTTGCCTCAGTCCCCTGAGTAGCTGGGATTATAGGCACCCACCAACCACCATACCTGGCTAATTTGTATTTTTAGTAGAGACAGGGTTTTGTCATGTTGGCCTGTCTGGTCTTGAACTCAGGACTTGAAGTGATCTACCCACCTTGTCCTCCAAAAGTGCTGGGATGACAGGTTGGGAGCCACCGTGGCTGGTCTGTTTTTAACTATTTCTAAGTTTTCACAGGTCTAAGAAGAACAAGCATTAAGAAGAGAACTGCGGTAGTTATCTGCCACCGGATTCCCTCGCCTGGACCGACAGGAAGTGTGCGTAACAACTCACCTGCCGAAAAAAAATTAATGAATGAATTAATTTAAAGAAATTTTAAAAAAGAAATAGTTAAAAACAAGACTTTACTGTCTCACCTTCCTGTTGCAACAGAAGCCACTGGTAATTTCTGACAGTTTAGAGTTAAACAGGCTCAATTCAGATTTTAAGACCGTCCCTCAGACTGTTTTAAACCATGTAAGATGTCAACAAAAGAGTCAAACTCTGTAAAAGATTTGAAGGGATTTATTCTGAACTAAATATGAATGACCCATGCCCGTGACACAGCCCTAAGGAAATCCCGAGAACATGTGCCCCGGGGGGGTCAGGGCACAGCCTGAGTTTCATACATTTCGGGGAAACATGAGGCATCTATCATAAACATGTCAGATATACATTGGTTCAGTCTAGAAAGGTGGGACGGCTTGAAGTGGGGGTCTTGCAAGTTATAGGTAGATTTAATTTAAAATTTTTCTGATGGCAATTGGTTGAAAGAGTTATTATCAGCCAGGTGTGGTGGCTCACACCTGTAATCCTAGCACTTTGGGAGGCCAAGGCGGGGGCGGATCACCTGAGGTCAGGAGTTCAAGACTAGCCTGGCCAACATGGCAAAACCCTGTCTCTACTAAAAATATGAAACATTAGCTGAGTGTGGTGGTGTGCTCCTGTAGTCCCAGCTACATGGGAGGCTGAGGCACAAGAATTGCTTGAACCCAGCAGGTGGAGGTCGCAGTGAACTGAGATCGCACCACTGCACTTGGCTGGGTGAAAGACGAGATTCTGTCAAGGCTCTGTTGAGAGCCTGGGTGACAGAACGAGACTCTCTCAAAAAAACAAAACAAAACAAAACAAAAATTCCGGAGAAAGAAAAATCTACGAGACGAGCTTTGACGACACTGAGCGTGAGGCAATGAAGGACAATGGGAATCATGTGGGGTGAGCCCTGGGCTGCCGGGCGCCGCCTGGAGAATTGCAGGCCATGGGGTAGGGAGATGGGACCCAGCCTCCTCCTGAGCAGAGCACGGGGAGCTGGGGGTCCAGGGCAGCCCAGGCGGTAGAGTCCACAGGGCGGAGCAGGAGAGCCGAGCGCTGCGCGGGGGAGCCGGAGGTCTGCGGGCGGTTCCCGGGAGTGTTCAGCGAGAACTGCCCCGCGTGCGTAAGGGAACCTGCCTGAGCCTGGGGAAGGAACCACCCGAAAGGATTAGAAGCCACAGTGTCTGGTGCTCACCCACGGCTGGGAATCGTGGCCTGTTCCCATCAGCCAGAGTGGAAGAACTCGTTCTTCACCTGACGTTGCTCAGGGTCCTCAGAAGGGTCTCAGCTCAGGCGTAGGGAAAGTTAAACCTGGGCTCACTGCTGCTTGGGTCTCCTCTAACAGAGCTGTAATGCAAGACCCAAAGGACCAGTCTTTCCAAGTAACTTGGTGCAGTGGGGGAACTGGGAGGCTCACCGATTTCAGGCGAAAGCCTTAGCGGCGGAGGGCACCTGACAGAGTTGCCCTTGCCCAGGCCTGCGTGGGGCAAGGCTAGGCACAGTCCTTCGCGGCGGAAATGTGGACCCTGCAGCCACTGTTGGGAAGGACCCCAGGGAAGGACCCCAGGACCCCAGGGCTCCTGCACACATGGAGGCCAGGCTGTCTATTTGGCCAGGAGTGGGGCCAAGGTCATGGCAACAGGAGGGTCTGGGAGGGTGGACAGGATTGGTCCTAGGACATGGTTCCTGCCCTTGAAGTTCCAGACTTTGCCCAACCCTGAGAGTCAGCTGCCCTCTGGGTGGGGGAGCCCCTCTGCTGACCAAGCCTGCCCTGTCCCCAGATGAGCGTGGCTCCCCCAGCCCAAGCTCCTCCTTCAGGCCTGTCTGCCCCAAACCCAGGACAAGCTGCTCATTCATCCCCCGACAGGGGCGGAGACCAGGCAGTGAGGGTGATGGGATTTTACTGTGGGATCAGGGATGATGGAAGGACAGAGCAACCCAGAGGACACGGGACAAGTGCGCCTGAGCCCAGCCTGTCCTGGGGTCGCAGCCTGGCCCCTCCCACTGCCCCCTTGGTGCGCTCTGTGCCTCTGCAGGCCTGGAGTCTGGACCAAAGTGACTGACAGCGCTGGCCCTTAAAAGGGAAGGTCCCACCCACTGCCACCATGCTAAGCCTCCAGCCTCGGCCTGGATTGACCTCTTCATGGGGTGAGCTGGCGGAGGACTGACCAATTGCCCCAGCCCGGCCCTCAGCGATGGTCCCGCCCACCGGCCTCAATGCACAAGCAGCCACGTGACAGGTTCATATTCAAGAAAAATCCTCGGCATCCTTAAGTAAAGCTGTAAGAATTTATTATATAGACTTAATTTTTTTTCTAGTTTTAAAAGCACTTCCTATAGAAAATGTTTAAACTAAATATCAAAATAAGAAATGTGAAATGACTCAAGCACTACGGATATGAATATGTCTTAAATGCCTTTCCCCACCACATTTGTACAAAATACCATCTTGTTTTTAAAAATCTGAACAGAGAAGAGTCACCCACCATCCACACATTTGAAAGGATTACGTGACCTACAGATGGGATCCTGCCACGTTCGCCTTCCCCTGGTGCAAACACATGGACATTAGCACAGCCATTCTGCACAGACACTGCTCTCCACGTCTGCACTCTTCACTGTCGCGTCACGGACGCTTTTCCAGATCCGTGGGAAGAGATCTGAATGGCCGCGCTGGATGGCGTAGTATAACTGCTTCCCTCTTTCCCTCTTGCTGGATAGTTTGGGACTTTCTAGTTTTCCCTACAATGAGAATCTTGTATGAATAATGACAAAGGTTTGTCCTATTATTTCTGATAACATACATTCTCTACAAGTAGAATTATTACCTCAAAGGTCCCATTCAGTCTCTCTTTGTTAAGATAAGGAATCTCTTTACTAAGGTAAACACATTTTTGCTGGGGTGCAAACCATCTTGTGTGTCTGAGAACTCTCCCGGGACCTGTGTGACTTAGGAAGACAGACACGTGATCACAGCAGGATGACCACGGCAGCGGGTTACCAAGACAACCAAGCACAATTCCAGGTTGGTTGCTTGTGTCGTTTCGATTTGTTTTGGGGACAGAGTCTCCTTCTGTCTTGCGCAGGCTGGAGCGCAGTGGTACGATCTCGGCTCACTCGGCAGCCTCCGCCTCCTGGGTTCAAGCGATTCTCCTGTCTCAGCCTCCCGAGTAGCTGGGATCACAGGCATGGGGCACCATACCTGGCTAATTTCATATTTTAAATAGAGATGGGGTTTCTCTACTAGGAGTTTGGGATTTCTCCAACTCCTAACCTCAGGTGATCCACCCGCCTTGATCCCCTCAAAGTGCTGGGATTACAGGTGTGAGCCACCGCACCTGGCCAGAATTCCAGGGTTTTATTTGAAGTTATTTTCAAAAACCACGTCCACAAATGCCAAAGCCTTAGAAACATTGCAAGGCTCTTCTGTTTCAATAACAGTTCATGGAAATCGAAAATGAGAAAGTTGGTAACAGTTCCAAAGTAACACGCAAGTCCTAACGTCCCACAGGAAAACAAGATTTATACTCTTGTAAATGGTCGTAATTCAACACCTCATACAATCAAGTTCTTGGATCAAGCTTTATCATTTGGAATATCTCTCCTCCATGGCTTCAGGGGAAAGGAATTAGATTTTTTTTGCTAATGCACATTTTCATTTTTAAGGACAGGATCTGAAAAATTCATTAGTTGCCTGAGAAACAAAAATCAAACCCATGGAACTCAGTTTTACCCAGACAAAAAGGAAACGCATTAATAGGACCATCTTCGTTACAACAGCTGAATGAGGAGCAATATAACTTTTCTTCCACAAAGAACAGAAACACTTTTCAAATGAACACTTCAAAAATTAATTCCAAAAAACATATGCCAATTCATTCTTTCACAGATAGGGCACAGGTTTCCTTACAAGATGCCAGGACTAGAGGCAATTACGTTGTTTATTTGACAATATGACAGGACCAAAAAAACTAATGTTTTGTGACTTTTAAACAGCTTTATTGAGATGTAACTGACATGCAGTAAGCTGCACATATTTAAAGTATGTGTTTAATTACTTTGCATGTGTGCATATACTTGTGAAAGTATCACAACAATAAGCAGAATGAGCATATCCACCAGCACCGAAGGATTCACCACGCCCCTGGGTGACCCATCCCTCTCATCCTTCCCTGCTCCTTCAGCTCCAGGTACCAGATGGAGATAGTTAACATTTATAATGGCAAGGCTGTCAGCCGCCAGGTGATCTCACTCACTGCTTTGGGGGAACTGTTTTGCACAGCCCCTGCAGAGGGAGGTTTGGGCTCATGGGTCAGGCTGACAAATGCAGGAACCCTTCCAGGAGTGTATCTCATTCATGCTCTAACTGCTATGCAACGTGGCAGGGCGCAATGGCTCACGCCTGTAATCCCGGAACTTTGGGAGGTCAAGGTGGGCAGATCACAAGGTCAGGTGTTTGAGACCAGCCTGGCCAACATGGTGAAACTGTTTTTACTAAAAATACAAAAATTATCTGGGCTTTGTGGCAGGCACCTGTAGTCCCAGCTACCCAGGAGGCTGAGGCAGGAGAATCGCTTGAACCCGGGAGGTGGAGGTTGCGGTGAGCTGAGATGGTGCCATTGCACTCCAGCCTGGGCAACAGAGCGAGACTCTATCTCAAAAAAAGCACACACACACATAGAAAAAACACAAGGTGACTTCGGTTCCAGACTAGGCATTTCAATTGCAGTAGCAAAATACTGGAAACTCCCTACATTCCCGTCAGTAGTCACCAGGGAAATCATGGCAGTGCACCCAAACAATGGAGTACTGTGAGCTGCTTTAAAAAAAGAAAAAAAGGGAAAAGAAAAACAGGAATTGCTCCAAGATTAGCCATGCGGAGGGGGAAGCCCACGGGCAGAGCAGGGGTGGGGGGTGGCACCTTTGTTCCTGTGTAGGATCCACCAGAGCCATGACCTGGCCTCACATCTCTCACCCTTCCCCGCCCCTATCCGAGGCGAAGGGGGGCTCCCACGACTGGCAAATGGGTGAAGGTATTAAACCCATTTCTCTGCGCTTTAACATGTTCAATGTATTCGGTGTCTTTTTTCTTATTCTTCTTTTTTTTAAGATGGAGTCTAGCTCTGCCCCAGGCTGGAGTGCAGTGGGGCGATCTTGGCTCACTGCAACCCCTGCCTCCTGGGTTCAAGCGATTCTCCTGCCTCAGCCTCCCGAGTAGCTGGGACTACAGGCATGTGCCACTACACTTGGCTAATTTTTTGTATTTTTAGTAGAGACAGGTTTTCACAGTGTTAGCCAGGATAATCTCGATCTCCTGACCTCGTGACCCACCTGCTTCGGCCTCCCAAAGTGCTAGGATCACAGGCATGAGCCACTGCACCTGGCTGCGTGTCTCCTTCTTATATCTCCGGGGGGGGGGGAGCACTGCTGCCCACATCTGGGTCAAAGCATCCGTCCATTCACTGGTGGCGCTCACATGGGGCAGCTGTGGCCTGCAGATGACAGCCACATTCTTCACAGTGGCTTTTTCAGGAAGGGCGATCATATTTGATCTTCGCCTACCTGCCACTCTCAGGTTGCGCCTGGAAGACTGTTTGCTGGCACCCTAACAAACAACATGATTCTACGCCAGCAGTTTATATGCGTCTTATACATGCCATTGGACAGGGTATATGTGGTTTATGTAGACGTGACCCAATGCCTATATGAATGCATAATCCCCCAAATGACAGGATTGTTCACCGAGAAAATCAGAGACTAAATCAAAGGCCTCTTAGAACAAATATCACAATCTGGAAAGGTCACTGATGATAACACAAATATTAAAAACTCAGTAGGTTTACATTTTATGCTGAGGACCTAGTTAAATAATCTTTTTTTTTTTTTTTTTTTTTTTAAAGATTCTCCAGTATGTTTATTTTACAAACTTTCTTGTACAGTTGACCCTTACACATGGGTTTGAACTGGATGGGTACCCTTATGCACATAGTTTTTTCAATCAAAAGCAGGTGAGGTCACACAGATCAGTGTTCGTGCTTGGAATGTGAAACTTGTGTACGGAGAGTCAACTGGAGGGCCAACTTTTCTACATATGGGTTTTGCAAGACTTATTGCAGGACTTGAGTATGGGCAGATTTTGGTGTGTGTGTGGCCCTGGAACCAATCCCCACCATATACCAAGGGATGACTGTATTTTAATGGTTTATAGTGTTAAAAAGAGAAAAATGCATAAGCACAATTTTGAACACTTAACTATTTATCATATTAATACAAATTCAGATATGCCTTATGTTTATTACCAATTCATCTTCAAATTGCAGCAGCCCCTAAGTTTGGTTGTAAGTGTTCTTGCCATTCCACCCCAGCTGTCACGGAGTCAAATAGTCTAAAATATCCACACAAACAGACACAGGGCTTTTGTAAACAAATCTTTTATACTGTAAATAACTGTTCCTCAATGGGACTTTTTATATCCAGTTTACTTCTTTTCTAAAGTCTAAAGTTGGGATATTCATATTAAATATATAACAATCTCTATAAAGCAAAGAGTCTATCTCTGTCAAAACACAAGTAATTAATTCTTTTTTGTTTTTGAGATGGGGTCTCACTCGGTCGCCCAGGCTGGAGTGCAGTGGCGCGATCTTGGCTTACTGCAATCTCTGCCTCCTGGGTTCAAGCAATTCTCCTGCCTCAGCCTCCCGAGTAGCAGGGACTACAGGCGTGTGCCACCACGCCCAGCTAATTTTTTTGTATTTTTAGTAGAGACGAGGTTTCACCATGTTGGCCAGGATGGTCTCGATCTCCTGACCTTGTGATCTGCCCACCTCGACCTCCCAAAGTGCTGAGATTACAGGCGTGAGCCACTGCACCCAACCAAAAACACAAGTAATTCTTGATGGCAATATTTATCTTTACATAATTCATCTAAACACAATGAAGTGTGGAAGGCCAAAAGGAGAAAAAAACACTTCAGATTATCAAAATCAAAAGAGATGGGAAAAAACAATACATTTAACAGTGTAGGGCGTGGGAATTTAAATACAAGATCCTGTCGAAAATACTGATATTCAAAGAAACAAACAGCTTTGGATCCATGGCCACAAGTTAGGTTTTCCTAAATGAAAATCAGAAGTGATTTTATTTTTGGAAGATACATGAATTCTTTGAAGTCAAAATAAGAGGCTTGACAATTTAACTTCTATATGTGACTGAATATTCAAAGGATCAAATACAAACAGTAGCGCAGCAAGAAAATAAATCGGAAGAAATAATTGTTCAACCAGTAGTAATAATTAAGACCACCATTTAAAAATTTTCCATACACAAAGAATGAGAAAATATTGTTAATAAGATTTTATACAATTAATTCAATCCTAATTTATTATTATTATACTTCTTTCTTCTTCAGTATTAGTGGACCCACATTATCTCCTGTCAATTCATTGTGTTTATTATGTGAACCATCGCAGGCAGGAAACGTCTTAGAACGCCAACACCTACAATAAGCTGCTTTGGTAAGACACAAATCTTCAATGTTTATTTCATTCACTACTTTTGGATTTTCCTTTTGTATTTTAAGATTAATCAAGCTATCCTTCTGTTGTTTTTTCTTCGGGAGGAATGGACGAACTGCAAGGTAGCCAAGAGTGCAAGTACACCAAGGAAAGGCAACAACCGAAGCCATTCTGAAACTGTGAGTCTCGCGAACCCGGTAATACTTTCGGGGACTGGAAGCCGCTTCAGATATGCGGGGGAGCTGCACCTTCACGATGCGGGCCACACTCTCCAGCACCATCCTGGCCAGCAGTGTCCACTCCTCTCCGAGCCCCCTCCGCTCTGGTCAAGCCGCAGCGCTTGCGCGGAGAGCGGAGCGGCCGGCAGGCACTGGTGGCCTCGGCCTGGGCCTAGTTAAATAATCTTTAAGGGGAAAGGGTCTGATTCACAATATTACCTAAAACTATGAAAAGCCTGGTAATATGTTTTAAAAGAATTGTTCAAGACCTACCTAGTAACAACTCAATGCAGAACATTCAAAACTAAAACTCGAGAAGGACCGGAGACATGGGTAGAGGTGGGAGGGGCTGCCTGGGCGGGTGGTGGCGGGGGCACCGGACGGACATTGTAATATAAGTCCTAGAGCTGTCACTTGGTTTTTGAAACTACGTTGATGTACTACTCTGGCAAAATGTAAAATTCACAGGAAAAAACAAATGTGTGAAAAATGACAATTTTGAAACCTTGGAATTTTTTTCTTTTTAGATGAAGTCTCACCCTGTCACCCAGGCTGGAGTGCAATGGCACAATCCCGGCTCACTGCAACCTCTGCCTCCTGGGTTCAAATAATTCTCCTGCCTCAGCCTCCCAAGTAGTTGGGATTACAGACGCACGTTGCCACGCCCAGTGAATTTTTGTATTTTTTAGTAGAGATGGGGTTTCACCATGTTGACCAGACTGGTCTCGAACTCCTGACTTCTGATCCACCCACCTTCGGCCTCTCAAAGTGCTGGGATTACAGGCATGAACCACCGCACCCAGCCAGAATTAAATTGTTTTAAATAAACAATTAAATGCCCTCCGTAACGTTTGTGCTAGGTTACAGTCCCACCAACGGTGAATCCATGTGTTAAATTCCAGCACTGCACTTGCACGGCCTTGGAAGTAAGGGTCTCCTTAGGAGTAACGCATAGGCCTGACATGGTGACTTATACCTGTAATCCCAGTGCTTTGGGAGCCAGAAGCAGGAGGATTGTTTGAGGCCAGGAGTTTGAGACCAGCCAGGGCCGTATGGCAAGACCCCATCTCTACAATAATTTTTGTTTTTTGAGATGGAGTCTCGCTCTGTTGCCCAGGCTGGAGTGCAGTGGGGTAGTTTTGGCTCACTGCAACCTCCACCTCCCGGGTTCAAGCGATTCTCCTGCCTCGGCCTCCTGAGCAGCTGGAATTACAGGCATGCACCACCACACCCAGCTAATTTTTGTCCTTTCAGTAGAGACGGGGTTTCACCATGTTGGCCAGGCTGGTCTCGAACTCCTGACCTCGTAATCCGCCTGCCTTGGCCTCCCAAAGTACTGGGATTACTGGCGTGAGCCACCGCGCCCGGCCAATAATTTTTTTTTTTTTTTTTACTTAGCAGGGCAATGTGGCACAGGCCTGTGGCCCTAGCTACTCTGGAGATTGAGGAGGAGGATTGCTGAACCCAGGAGTTTGCAGTTACAGTGAACTATGATTGCCTCACTGCACTCCAGCCTGGGCAACAGAGACTGTCTGAAAAAAAAAACAAAAACAGAGTAAGGCATCTTGGGCACAGAATGCCAGTGCAGGCTCAGCTCTGGCATCATCCTGAGACCCTCCTGTTGTGTGCCCTGGTTCCTCACTAGCTTCCCTCCCATGCCGGCCTTGACCGCATCCCTGGGTAAGTGCAGAGATTAATGCCACCACTAAAGGCTTGAAAGAAGCAGAGATGTGGCTACTACCTTCCCACACCGTAAAACCCACCAGCTCAACCAGTGCAGATACTGGACCAACCCTGGAGAATGGCCGTGACCTCTAATAACCGTGAGCAGGTGGTTGACTCCACTAGCGGCTGCTGTCCCAGATGTAGCACTTTCACTGGTGCAAATCCACCTGGCCCCTGGCACTCGGTATGCAGCCATTGGCATAGCTAACGTCTTATTTTCCATACTAATTTGCAAAAACAATTTGCTTTTACCTGGCAGGCCCAACAGTATTCGTTCGTGTCTTAACTTCGTGAATCCTGGCCTCTGCTATAATATAGTCCACAGATATCTTTGTTATCTTTCTTTTTAAGTGCAGAAGTCTTTTATTTTTTTAACACCTATTATGGGAAGAGGTTCCAGCAGCTCAGGCTCCTTCCCATTAGTTCTCACGGAGTGTGCTTCTGTGGGTGGAGCAGGCTGGCACTTCCGTTGAAACTTTATGGTTCTTTCTTTTTCTGATTGTTTTCCTTCACGAGTTTCAGGAAGCGGTCTCGGCTCTTAGCGGGCTCAATGTGCTGGGTACGCACATTCATTCTCTTGGGGGGGAATCTTGCCCTTAACTTGTTAGTTTACAACCGCACGCTGGGGGAGCAGTGTAGACTCTTCCAGTTACGCATGACAAGACTAGTGGGGCTTCCTTTGTGAACGGTACCCATTCCCTTGATGTCTACAGCACCTCCTTTCGTATAGATCTGCATATACGTGCTCAAAGGAACAACTGCGTGTTTTATAAAAGGCCTAGAGAACATATATCGGGTGCCTCTCCTCTTTCCCTTTGCGCTTGTCATTTTGGCAAATTACTGGCTTCGTTATCTTTCACTTTTGTATTTAAGTAAACATTATTGTTTTGTACGTTATACTTCTAAAAAAGCTCACAGAAGTATTTCGTTTGTCTGAGTCGCCTGGGGATTGTACAGTTGCAGACTCTGATCTGGTAGGTCTGAGGAAGGCATTCCTTTTATTTATTTATTTATTTATTGAGACAGTGTCTCACTCTGTCACCCAGGCTGGAGTGCAGTGGCACCATCTCAGCCCACTGCGGCCTCCACTTCCTTGGCTCAAGTGATGCTCCCGTTTCAGCCTCCCGAGTAGCTGGGACTAGAGGTGTGTGCCACATGCCTGGATAAGTTTTGAAATTCTTGGAGAGATCAGGGCTCACTCTGTTTCCCAGGCTGGTCTCGAACTCCTGGACTCGAGCAATCTGCCCGCTTGGTCTCACAGATGCTGAGATTACAGGCGTGAGCCACCGCACCCAGCTGAAGCAGGCATTCTGCCTTTCTAAAACCTTTCCAGGTGGTGCCCATGCTGCTAATATCTTAACTTTTTTTTTTTTTGAGACGGAGTCTCGCTTGGTCACCCAGGCTGGAGTGCAGTGGCCCAATCTCGGCTCACTGCAACTTCCAACTCCCAGGTTCAAGTAATTATCCTGCCTCAGCTTCCTGAGTACCTGGGATTACAGGTGCTCACCACCATGCCCAGCTAATTTCTGTATTTTTAGTAAAGACAGGGTTTCACCATGTTGGCCAGGATGGTCTCAATCTCTTGACCTCATGATCCACCTGCCTCAGCCTCCCAAAGTGTTGCCCAGGCTGGTCTCGAACTCATGAGCTCAGGCAATCTGCCCACCTCAGCCTCCCAAAGTGCTAGGATTACAGGCGTGAGCCACCACTCCTGGCCACATATTTTTTTTTTTAAGAAAAAAAGAGAATGACTACTCACAGACAGAGTAGGGCATTCCTTAAAGGAAAAGGAGGGTCAGGCCCAGCCCAAATACAATGCCTGTTTAAGAAAAGAAAATCATGGGAGGTGTGCTTTACTACAAGTGTTTGTGATAAAGGATTAATCTTTTTAATTACAATGTTTCACAAGAATCAATATTATTCTCTTTAAAACAAAACTTCTTAAACTAGGAATGCTTTCGTTCTCAATATATTGAGACATCAGGACATTCCTGAGTCTGTTAAGTCTTGGCTCTGTTAGTAAACATTACTAATCTGCTCCCTCAGCCGTAAGCATCTTGTGACTGGCAATGGCTAACCTCCTGGGAATGCAGCCTGGCAGGCCCCAGCCCCATTTTTTCTAGCCCCTGTTCAAGATGGAGTCACTGTGGCTTGGATGTCTCTGATCGGAGCCGCACCCTGATCTGTCTCCATCCTCACATGGCATTGCCCCTGTGTCTGTCTCCAAATTTCCCCTTTTTAGGACACCAGTCGTACTGGATGAGAGCCCACCCAATGACCTCATTTAACGTGATGACCTCTGTGAACACCCTCCCTCCAAGTAAGGCCACATTCCATGGTACTGGGCGTTAGTACTTTAGGATGAAGTTGGGGGAACATAATTCCCCAGCCACACCAGCGCTTTTTTTTTTTTTTTTTTTTTAATTTTTTTTTGAAGGAGTCTTACTCTGTCACCCAGGCTGGAGTACAATGGCACGATTTTGGCTCACAGCAACCTCTGTCTTCTGAGTTCAAACAATTCTCCTGCCTCAGCCTCCCAAGTGGCTGGGATTACAGGCACCTGCCACCGCGCCTGGCTAATTTTTGTATTTTTTGTAGACACAGGGTTTCACCATGTTGGCCAGGCTGGTCTCGAACTCCTGATCTCTGGTGATCCACCTGCCTTGGCCTCCCAAAGTGCTGGGATTGCAGGCGTGAGCCACTGCACCCGGCCATCAGTGCTTTTTCAATGAACCCAGAAACAATGTATTTATGATGACCAATGTATTTATGGACTCTATGCATGGGCCCAGCAACGCAGGCTCACCTCTCCAGGCTGGTCTGACTCATCTTGCTGCTGGCAGCCCCCTCTCACAACCGCAGACAGCAGCACTGAGCGCCCAATGGCACCTTCTCCCACAGACAGCAGCCAGCATCTGGTGGCAGGTGGATCCTGGTCTCTTCCATCATGGAGGGGACACTGACTCGCCTTCCTGGAAGGGACACACTTTGCCTCCCTTGCCCAGAGTGCCTCTGCAGCGCTGCGGCTCGGAGCCTCACATGATGCCTTCCACCGTCATGGCATCCGTGCAGCACTGCTTCTGACCAAGGAACTCAGTTCACTGCCAAGGAGATGCCACAGTAGCTCGTGGCCATGGAATTAACTCATCTTATTGCTTACTCTGTCACCCAGAAGGAGCTAGCCTCAGCAAAATCTGAGTGGCAATCCAGGAAGGATGGACTCTATTTCTCAGGCTTCTATATATGCTTTGAATCAGGGACCACCACATGGTTCTGTTTCCCTTATAGCCCAAATGCATGGCTCCAGGAATGAAGCTGTCGCTGGTAGTGACTAACTGGGACCAGTGCTTCATGCAATAAAGGAATTTACCGGAGTGTTGCAGGTAAAGACAGGCAGGCTTATTAGAGAAAGTAGGAAAATACGTTGCAAGAAAGCAATGGGCAGATGAGCAAGAGGGGGAGCTGACTGCAAGGAAGCAAAGACTTGGGGGTTGTATAGGATGGTGCTTGTGCTGGAGAGGGCTATGCACAGAACATACAGTTAGCTAACTTGCATTTGTCTATCGGCCAAGGGGCTGGTGACAAGTTGGGCACAGGAAGATTGTGTCATTTGCATATGAGGGCTCTGTCCTGGGCTATGCAGAAAGGCAGACTTAAGGTTTACCTGTTTTTCTTTGTTCTTACCCTGCTCCCCCCAGCCTGACTCCTATTCCCTGATTAGAACTCCATGCAATCTGTTGATGTGAAGGGATCTGCTCCCCCATTACCCCGGATAACCAACTGCGGGATTTTTGCTTCCTGTCCCAGCGATTTTGAGCTCTGCTAATGTGAAGATCTTAGTCCCAGAGGGGAGCATTCTTCAACCAGGGTACACAGCAGTGATTTCATTAAATTGAAAGATGATGTTGCCAGCTGGACGTCTGGAGCTCATTCTGCCATGACACCAACAGACCTAAAAAATGATCGTTGTCTTGACTGCGACGATAGATTCTGATTCTCCTGGAGACCGGGCAGCAGCGACTACATCTGGAATCAGGGCATTCATCCTCTGCAGCACTGCTGACTCCTTCCATGGCCAGTAGAAAAGGTTCCTGGAAAAGTACCCCAGCCATAAAAAGGCAGGAAAATTGAGGACTCAGAACTTTCTGAAATGAAAGTTTTGGTCATTCCATCAAGTAAAGATCATCAACTAGCTGAGGTCCCGGCTGAGGGCGGGGAGAATCCAGGAGGAGTGTTGGGAGAAGGAACCGTGGCCATCAAGCCTCGGCTCCCAACTGTCAGGGAAGCAAGGACTAGCTTTGCTTGGGTTTCTGTGCTTGTTTTCTGTATATGTCTGTTTGCACATACCAACCATTTTCCTGTTTTCTCTCCTGCCATCTGTATTGCAAACACAATTATTTGGAGGTTAGTGTTACAGTTCCGTCTTTAGGTAACAAGAAATTCAGTGGACTGTGGTTGCATTTGTGGTGTGATTAACAGAGTCAGCAGTGGCTGCAGGAACCACTGGCACCTTGTCCTCACTGTCTCCTCATTTTGGAGACCGGGTGAGTGCATTTCATTTGCGGGGAGGATACATGTATCACATTTTTAGAAAAGGTTAAATGTGTGTGCATATGGAAAACAACTGCCTGCTGTCAATTGACTGCCTCTGACGCAAGCCCATCTTTCATGCCCTGCTTGGGGATTCTGGAACTCTTCCCCTCTCGCCGGCTGGCACGGTACTGTGCATTGTCAGTAGAGGGCGCTGGAGGGACAATAAGGGAGTGAGGCGGTTTTCTCGTTCGCTTTGGTGGCTGTTCACCTGCACAGCCTCCCGGGACGGCTTCCCGGGATGGCTTCCCGGGCCCTGCACAGGTAGCTTTGCAGCAAGTTTTCAGGCACAGCACCTGGCTGTGCATGGCTTACCTGGCATCTCAGGAGGTTCTGCTGGTCTTTCCAGAATATCTGTTGAAGTCGCCAAGGCTGCGTCCTCTCCACCAAGGCCTGCATCCCAGTCCCGGTTTGGGCACCCTTCCAGATCTGCTCCTTCCATGGAGCTGTGCCTCGACCTAGGGCCTCTCCCATTCCTGTGTTTTGAGAGCTGTCTTTATTCCTCAGTAGCTAGTCCCTTGTTAACTCCAATCCCCTGTTACAGTTGGTAACTCCTCGTCATAAACATTCCCTGCTCAAGTTGCTGTGTGGTCCCCGCCTCTCGACTAGACCCTGACTGACACGGACTGAGGAGGCTGTTTGGCTGCAAACATGGGCTGATTGTTACGGCAAAGAAAGGACCCTCAGGAGCACAGGGAAGAGGTGGAGGAGCCAAGGGCTGTCGGGAGCGATGGATGGTTAGAGCAGCCCAGGGGCAGAGCTGGGCTCCTCCCAGGCAGTCACCTCTCCTGGGGCAGGGAGGGGCCTGGCCACGTGCGGCAGCTGGACTTCAGCACGGCCTCCCGTCCTGCCCTTTGGATGGCGTTGCTGGCAGCTGCTGTCTGTCCCCATCATGCCTCCCTATGTTGAGTGGAAGGTCACAGCATGGTGAACAGCAACCATGGTCCATAATGGGAAGAGACTTTGGGGGGGTCTTGGGAGGTAGGTAAATATATTTTTCACGGGGGGATGTAAATAATTGTAGTCAGAGGGCAGCTGCGGCGGGTGGGCAGGGGCGGGAATACACCCTTTACTCCAGCTTCTCCCATCCCAGGAAGCTAGTTTCTCCAACCTGGAACCTGGGCTTGGTGGCGTGACCGGCTTTGACCAATGGGACATCAGCAAATGTGACACGAACAGAAGCCGGAAAAGCACTTGTGCCCTAGGCCTGCCCTGTCCCACCACCGTGTGACCCAGCCCAGGCTAGCACCCTGGGAGATGGGACACCCACTGTTCCAGGAGTCCCCTTGGAACCCGACAGCTCCGGCCATCCAGGATCCTTCCCTGGGATCTTGCCAGACCCGTGTACCCAGGGGCAGCTGATAGAGAGGCTGTGGGTCCCGCCTTCGGGGGCAGCGCAGGCGATCTGCCAACTCGCCCTCCGCCCAGCGGGAATGGAGTCCTGGATGGAGCCCTTGAGACAATGTCCCTACGTCCTCCCAACACTGGCTTGTCCCAGGCCCTCCAGGTGTCTCTGCAGGGACAATGACTGTCTGTAAAGGGGGGCTGACCTCTGATTCACTGCAGTCCTTTAAGCAGGTTCAATGTCTATACCACCTACCTGGAAGGCTGAGGGAATCAGGGCACCCCGGGCTCCTTCCCTCCTGGAGTCACCACTGCTTCAGCCTTCCCAGCTGAGGCTCTGGCACAGCGACTCCCAAGCCAGATCCAGCCACTAAATCTGGGGATTGTCCATTTTCCTAGGGCCAGGGGCAGATGCTAGCAGGTGAGGCTGTGGTCTTTTAGTGACTACCCACACCGCAGGGCAGGCCACCTCTCAGCCAGCTCCGCTTTCCTCGTCGCTGTGGTCATCTACTCACCTCTGGGCCTCTCCTCTCCACCCTCAGAGGACGTCAGTCCCTGCCCACTGCCCCCTCCACCCCTCCACGAGCATCCACAGGCCCCCGCCCAGTTCCTCGAGCCCTCAGCTCCTGCGGATGTCAGCCACACCCTCCCAGGCTCACACTCCAACTGTGTCCTCACCAGGAACTGCAGCGCCTCTACAGCCTCCATTGCAAGGGTCCCCCTCTGTGACCAGAGCCCCGGTCCCTGCACTCGTGGATTCCAGTGGCCGTACCCAGCAGTCCCAGCCACCCCCAAACCCTCCATCCTCTGACCCTGTGCTGCCTTGAGCCCTCAGCCCCTCACGAATGCCCCCACCCTCCCTGCAGTGAGATCCAGCAGCCCGTCAGTGTGACTTCTCCCTGGCAAGCCCCTCTCACGGCTCGGCTATCACCCTCCAGACTGATCGCCTGACAAAACCAGAGTCTTGGTTAAACCCAACCCTGTGACTGCAGCCTGCACCTCAGCGCTGAGCTTGGCTGGAGAAGTCACGGGTTCCTGATAAACTCGCTTCAAAGAGGCGCTGCCCACAGCTGGTCGAGCCCACCCCCAAGACACTGAAGTATCTCCTCCTCTCTCCTCCAGTCTCCAGCAACACCGCTTTCAGTTCCTCAATTAAATGTTCAGTTATAAAATGCTAATAATATAACACATTCACATGGCTCACAGTGAAAAGTTACAAGATATACAGTGAAATAGCTCCTGCCTAATCTCTGTCTCCATCCAACGCTGTTCTTCCCTCCCTCTCTCTCACACACACACACACACACCCCACACAAACTCGGCTCTGCACCTGTTTTTTTCCATTTAACATTGTATGTCCTGAATTTCAACAACAGAACAGAGAGAACGTCCTTGTTCTTTTTCACAGCCGCATAGTACTCCATTGTCTGGGTGCACTGCAGTGATTCCCCGGTGACTGCAGATGGGCATTTGGGGAGTTTCCAGTGTTTTGCTACTGTAATTGAAGGGACTAGCCCGGCGCTGAGGCCACATTGCATAACTGCCAGAGCATGGAGAGGTACATTCCTGTAAGGTGAATGGCTGCCTCACAGGTTGCTTCGTTTGTCAGCCTGAACCATGAGCCCACAGGGGGTGTGCAAAATAACGCCCTCAAAGCCATGAGCTCGCCTGGCCGACAGCCTCACACACACAGTGTTGTCACTCAGTGGGATATTGGTCACTCTAATTAACCACATGCCCGTTCTGCAGACATCTCAAAGTTTTAAAAAATAAATGATTAATAGAAGATTTACGGCTGGGCACAATGGCTCACACCTGTAATCCGAGCACTTTGGGAGGCTGAAGCAGGCGGATCACCTGAGGTTTGGAGTTCAAGACCAGCCTGACCAACACAGAGAAACCCCTTCTCTACTAAAAATACAAAACAGAGATTACGGTGGCACATGCCTGTAATCCCAGCTACCCGGGAGGCTGAGGCAGGAGAATTGTTTGAACCCGGGAGGTGGATGTTGCAGTGAGCTGAGATGGCACCACTGCACTCCAGACTGGGCAACAGGAGCAAAACTCCGTCTCAAAAATAAATAAATAAATAGAAGATTTACTTAGCAAAAATACATATAGCCGTCATTGCAAGACTTGAATGAGATGTTAAATGTTCGACCCAATTTTCTCTCCTAGGTAAGTTTTTCTTTTGTGTCCCTGTGAGTTTTGAAAACATAATACCAGAAGAAGGAGCCCCCAATTCCCCAGAGAGTGAGTGGAATTGGGAGTGGAAGAGTGAGTTTCTGGGAGTGGGTCTGACGTTGGGAGAGACCTTTGCTGATCCTGCATAGGTGTAGGCATGAGGCAGTGTCTTTGATGAGCCTTGGCATTAGGCTGGCTGCACTGGGCAGGCCCTGGGTCTCTTGTTTAAGCAGGGTTTTAAGGCCACCCCCTGAGGCTGGCGCCTGCTGGGTTTCTGGAGATGTGTGGTATTCGGCCGGGATGAGGGTCCAGGGCAACGGCCAGGCGTGACAGAAAATACTTTGGGTCAATACCCGTGAAAAGAAGGAAAAAATAAAAATAAAAAAAAGAGAGACGACTTTGGGAACATCCTGGCGACCCAGCACGCAACTGCAGACAGACCTCTCCCCCTAACTTGGTCAGGCGCTTCCTCGGCACAGGCCTTCCCTGTCCCTAGAAGCAGCCCCACCAGCCTGGCTCCCTTGGGTCTCTTAGAAGGTCCTGGGGGGGCTCTTTCCCTCAGCCCACCTAGAGCCCCCTCCATCTCACTCCACGGGGGTGCCCTCGCTGCCGCCCTCATCTCTCCCCTGGAGACCCAAGCGCCCATGAAGGGCAGAGGGGTCTTTCCAAGCGGTAAATCCTATGAGCCGAAAATCACCTCTCCAGCCCCTCCCAGTTCCCCTTCACAGCTGGAAGGAGCTCCCCTGCCAGCCCCCTCCTTCCTCCTGCGGGCTCCCCGGTCCACGGCCTCCTTTCCCCAGCCCTGCCCTCTTTCTTTGCCTAAGACCTGGAATCCCGCCTCCGCGAGCTCCTCCCCCGCTGCAGCGCCAGGCCCCCCAGCCTGGGTCCGGTCCAGGCGCCTCCTCAGGACCGGGGCTCCAGCGACTGTCCCCCAGAGCCGTCCCTTCACCCCCGGGGACCCAGGCCAGTCCCCTGCGCCTGCACCCGAGCTGCTCGGTTGCTTGCTCCTGGCTCCCGCAGGGAGGCCCTGGCCGGCTGCTCCCCACTGCTGGAGGCCGGGGCCCCGGTGTCCCGCGGGGGCTGCGACCTCCCCCGCTCACCCCCCTGCTCACAGGAGCCCGGGGCCAGTCCTCGCACCAATGGCAGCAGGCGCTGGCCCCGGCCCCGCTCGGGCCGCCCAGTCCCCGCGCCGGGGACTCGCTCCTCCCCGCCCGGCAGACCCTCCTCTCCGGAGATTTTCCTGGAGAAGTTACAGGGGCAGATTCGAGCGCTGGCGGGACACTGACCCGGAAGGCCCCGCCCCAAAGGCAGGAACAGCAGGAACCTCCGAGGCGCCGCCGCACCCTCTTCCTCCTCTCCGAGAACCTCGCGCCGCGAGCCCGCCCCTCTGCCGGGGGTGTGGGGGGATGCGCAGCCCGGGGCTTTCACCTGGCCCCGAGTCCCGCCGTGCTCTGAGGACTCGGCCCGCCCTGGCCGCCGCGAGGCTGGGGGTGGCTTTGGGACCTAAGTCCCTCCCACCCTTGGGTGAGTGTCTGCCAGGGCCCACCGACAGCTTCCATGGGGGCTCAAGCCGCGTCTCCCCTTCTCCCCCAACCCCGCCAGCTCACCCAGGGTCAGGGGGCCATGCAGGGGAGGATTGAGCTGCCCCCCCATTCCGAGGGGAGAAGCAGGACACGCTGGTCCGAGGCCCACGATTCCCGCGAGGCTCAACCAGGCCAGGACCCGCAGCCACATGGACGGGTGGGTCCAGGAGCCAGGCAGAGGGTCTCCTGGCGTCCCTCTCCTAGGCAAGCCGCACTGTCCCTGACCCTCCTCTCCCTCCTTTTCTGTCACTGCACGGTGGGCCCTATGCCATCCCCTCTGGCCCCGAAAAATAGAACTCTTCGAGAAAGGGCCTCCCTCCCCTCCGCCACCCCAGGTCCCTGCTGCCCCAGCCCCCTACCTCCTCAGGCCCTGCTGAAGCCCACACCCTCTGCAGGTCCCTTCTTCAGGCCCACACGGCTCCCCTTGGGGCCCTCCCCCCAGCCTCCTGCGACGGTCATCAAGGCACCCTGCTTCCCTTCCAGGCACTCTGCTCCTTCCCAAATTCCAGGCCAGACTGGGGTGCAGAGAGGCCCTCCCTTCCCCTGGCAGCTGAGGCCATCTCTGAACACAAACCAGAGGCCCTGTGATCACAGCTGTGGCTTTCAGGTCAATTCCAGAAACGTTAAGAGTCAGTTCCCACTGCGATCCATGCATGGGATTAAATGGCTGCCCCTGTGTCCACCCCACTCTCTTCCTCAGTAACGGATGGTGGAGGAAGTCTAGGGGGTCACGGTCCCCTTTTTACAGATGAGGAAACTGAGTCACGGAAGGGCGAAGTGACTGGCCACGCCCTGCAGGCAGACACTTCCAAAGCTCTTGCTCACAGAGAGGGTTTGAGGGTGTGGGACATGTCCTGCCGGGACCACAGGAGATGCTCTGGGGGCAGGGACAGGCTGGGGTTGACACAGAGCCTAGGAAGACAGGGTTAGCCCAGACCAAGAGGCTGAGAAAGCCGCTAAGGCCACTCCCCAGCCCCCATCATAGTGCAGCTCCCCAAATAAACCACTCCACAGCCGATTTTGAGTTCTGTTTTATATTAAGCTATAAAAACCTGGATCCTGTTCCACACACATAGAAAAGCAGTATTATAAAAATATATATATATATGAACAATATCAAACACGCCAACTCCTACAAATGTAAAGACCTTGTGCATCACTTATACAGGCCAGTTCCTGGCTACAGCTTCATAAGGGAGTACCTGGGAAAGGGGGACGGACCTTGACTCAGCACTTCAGAGGGCATCATTGGGGCTGAGTCATGCCTGAGTCTGAAGGGCCCCCTCTTGGGCTGAGAGGGAACTTTCAGGCCCAGGGAGGAGCAGGGCCTTAAGCAGAGCTCGTGTTTCCCTGGGGTAGAGCGAGGCGCCCTGCAGGACAGGGAATGAACAGAGGCTGCAGCGGGCAAAATAACAGCCTCCACGTGACAGTCCCCAGAGCCTGTGACTACGTTAGGTCACACAGCCAGTGGGAGTTAAAGTTGCAGATGGAACTAAGGTGGCAAATCAGCTGACCTTAAAATAGAAAGATGACCTGGGTTCTCTGGGTAGGCTCGATGTGATCACAAGCGTCCTTAAAAGTGGCAGAGCAGGCCGGGTACCGTGGCTCACACCTACTATCCCAGCACTTTCGGAGGCTAAGGCTACAGGATCGATTGAGCCCAGGAGTTCCAGACAAGCCTAGGCAACAGAATGAGACCCTGTATCTACAACAGGTAAGTAGCTGGGCGTGGGGGCACTCGCCTGTAGTCCCAGCTACTAGGGGGATTGAGGTGAGAGGATCACTTGCACCAGGAGGTCCAGGCTGCAGTGAGCCTTGATACCAGGATCAGGCCACTGCACTCCAGCCTGGGCGACACAACAAGACCCTGTCTCCAGAACAAAACAAAACAAAAAGTGGTAGAGGGAGGCAGCAGAGGGGAGGCCTCAATGAGGTGATGGGAAAAGGATTCAGCCACCCACAGCTGGCTCTGGAGATGGAGGGGCCTGAAGTCAGGAAGTATGGGCAGCCTCTAAAAACGAAAAGGCCAGGAATGAATTCTCCCCTGAGCCTCCAGAAGGAGCGCAGCCCTGCCGACACCCAGATTTGCATCCCCCGGTCAGCCTCTGACCCGCAGAACTGGAGGACCTCGTTCGATCCACGAAGTTTGTGGAAACCCATGATGGCAATAGGAACAGAGGCCAAAGGGTCAGAGGTCAGAGGTCAACTTTGCCCTGCCCCTGCCCAGACCTCAGCCAGACTTCCGGGTGGCAGGGCCCACAGAGGCACCCCCAGGGCCTAATCCTGCTGGGGGAAGGGGGAGCCTGAGATGACGCAGGAGGTCCTGAGCCCTTCTGTGGAGGACACCAAGGCCTTGGGGAACACCCTCTGGGTGTGGCCTTGGGGTCATGCAGAGGGAGGCAGGGCTCCATTGCAGGGCCAGCCTATAGGGGCTGTGGGGCTGTCTGGGCGTGACATCTAATGCCCGCTGTGCCCCCAACTCGCCACGGGACCCCACTAGCCCCTGCCAGATGAGAGTTCATCTTTTCCTTCTTTCCCTTCCAGTTCTGTCTTCCATTCCAGCCTTGCTGAACCCAGTTCACGGTGGCCCTGGGCTGAAGAGGGCAGATGGGTGAGGCTCGGCCCCTGTCATCAGGGAGCTGGAGAGGGCCCCCGGCCTCACTCACAGGGAGGAGAGTCATGAGGCTGATGGTGGACAGAGGTTGCCCAGGGTCCCTGAGCCTGGCCGCACTCTCCCTGCTGGGTCTTCCTTGCACGCATGATCAGCTATCGTTTACAAAGAGTCCTTGGTGTTGCCTGGTTGGCTGCCCACAATGGGGGCTCCGACGCCCATTGGACTTGTAAACAAACCGAGGTCTGTCCAGTTCCAGCCACCAGGGCCTGCACCTCCAGCAGGGCTAGGCAGAAGCAGCTTCAGAGTGCAGGAGGCCTGAGAGCCAGCGCTGCTCTTAACAGCTCCCAGCGGGGGTGTCCCGGATGCTTGCTGGGCACTCACAAGCAGGTCAGGCCACAGGAAAGGCTAACCAACCTTTATAAGGGAAAATAGGGGCCTGGAGGGCTCCTGCGCTCCTGTGCTGACGTCCAAGATGCTCCGGATACTCTTGACATCACTGTTGGATAGGTTCCCCTTGATGGCCAGGATGGCGCTCAGGTGGCCTTTGCTGGCGAGGACAGCATCCCATTAGCCCAGCCTGACACTCGCACCCCTGCTCACCGGCTCCCTGCACTCCCAGCCAGTGCCACAGGGACCTACAGCCACGGCCCGGCCCACGAGGGGGGCTGCACTGCCCTCTCCCTCGCCCATGCACTCCATCTGGTGGTCCCAAGAGCAGCCATGCCCCAGCCTGCTTCGGGCCTGCGCACTGGCTCTTCTCCCTGCGATGCTCTTCCCAGGCCGTGAGATGATCGCCTCTTCCCACCCCTTACATCTCCGCTAAGATGTCCACCCCCAAGAGGCTTTCTTGTCTCTGAACTCAGCATCTCCCATTATTCACAACCTTGGTTAAACATCTTTACAGCTTGCAGTTGTCTGTTTCTTTGCCTGATTATGTCATTACTATTGCTGGCCCTAAACAGAATGTGAGCTACTGAAGGGAGGATGGAGACCTCGCCTTGCTTGTACTTCATTGCATCCTAGTAACCAGAACAGAGGCTGACACCTCGAAGGCTCCTCCATAATTTTGTTGGTGGGACGGGTAGATGGATGATGGGTGGGTGAGCAGATGGGTGGAGGGATGGGTGCATGGATGTGAGTAGATGCACGGGTGGATGGGTGGGTGGGTGGGTGGTTGAGTGGGTGGATAGCTAGATCGGTGGAGGGATGGGTGGATAAGTAGATGGGTGGATGGGTACTTATGGGGGTGGTTGGAATAACAGATGGGTGGATAGATGGGTGTGTGGATGTTTATATGGGTAGGTGGATGGATATATGGATGGATAGATGGATGGATGGGTGGGTGGATGGATATATGGAGAGATGGATAGATGGATGGATAGGTGGGTGGGTAGACAGGTGATTGGTGGGTGAGAGGACAGATGGTCAGATGGGTGGAGGGGATAGGTGCAGGGATGTGAGTAAATGCATGGTGTGTGGTTGAGTGGATGGATAGCTAGATGGGTGAAGGGATGACTGAATAAGTAGATGGGTGAATGGGTGCTTATATGGGTGGTGGGTGGATGAATAGATGGATGGATTGTTGGGGTGGGTGGATAGACAGGCAACGGGTGGGTGAGCAGATGAATAGATGGATGATAGATTGTTGGATGGTGGATAGACAGGGAATGGGTGGGTGAGAAGACAGAAGGATAGCCAGATGGGTGGAGGGATGAGTGGATGAGTAGATGGGTGGATGGGTGCTTATATGGGTAGGTGGGATAGATAGATGGGTGGGTGGGTGGATGGGTAGATAGGTGGATTGGTGGGTGAGAAGATAGACAGCCAGCCAGTGGGTGAAGGAATGGGTGGATGAGCAGATGGGTGCTTGTATGGGTGGGTGAATAAATGGTTGGGTGGAATGGATCAGACAGGGGCTGCACTTGACTAAGCTGGGGAGGTTGGGGTCAACCCCAGTCAAGACCTGTTAGACTGAGCCTAACATGTCAGAGGACCCAGCCCAGGGAGAAACAATGTCCCTGGCTTACCAGACCCTCAGGCAGCCAGGGGCTAGGCCTCCACTCCTGAATATGAGCCCTGGATCCCAGGGCATAGGCCCAGGCCCCAGAAGCCCCTAGGCTGGGTGACCCTGGCCTCTCTGGTCTCAATCTCCCCTGTGAGAGGCAGCATCAGGCAGAGCTAAGAGTGTGGGCCGTGTAGCCAGTGTCACCTCGGACACATGCTGGGAGCTCTCCAGGCCTCCCCTGTGAAATGGGAATGGAACGTATTGGCCTCATAGGGCTGTGGCGAAGGCCACAAGAGGAAGCCCCTGGTGAGGTTCACACAGTGGCTGGCACGTGGGCAGCTGCCAGGATCTGGGTTCCCAATGCCAGCCCTGTGAGGCCCCATCTGCAGTGATGTGACGTGGTCCTGAGGTGCCCCATGTTCTCACCTGAAGTCAGGGTAGCAGGTGGCATAAGTGGCCACCTCGATCTTGATGGCACTGGGGTCCTGCAGGCGGATGATCTCGGCCAGTGTGGGGAGAGCAGGCTGCAGCCAGGTCGCACGGGAGCCCTGCAGGAGTGGACGTGGTTGGAGGGACCCTGGAGTCCAGAGGCTCGGGTCAGCAATGGGTTGGGCTTGCAGAGGCATCAACAGCCTGTCTGTGACCGGAAAGGACTAGGGCAGAAGAGGCAGCCATTCCAGAGGGGCCAGGAGGGGTGGGCAGGGGCTTACGTGCTGGGTGCAGAAGTGCTGGATGGCGTCAGCATTGGCCAGGATGTGCCCCGCCAGCTGCTGCTGCTGCTCGGCCGTCTTGAGGACCAGGCGCCGCTTGCTGAGTTGGATGATGTACTCCTTCACCAGGTGCAGGTGCACGGCCTCTGCGAGCTCCTGGGAGGGCGAGCAGTGGGCGCATGTGAGCTGTCCACTCAGGGGAGCTCGCCACCTCCCTTGAAGCCGTGTAGCCAGGAATCCAGGGACAGGCAGATGCCAGAGCAAAAGGCTGCACACATGCTCATGCGTTCACATGTGTGTGTGTTCACATGTGCGTGGGCACGTGTGAGTGAGTGTACACAGACGTGTTAACGTGCGTGTCCGGCTGCCCCCATTCCCCGAGGCCCAGCCACCAGCCCACAGCCTCCTCACCTCCCGGAAACAGTCCTGCAGTTCTGAGAACTCAGGCAGCCTTACGCCTACGGTAGCAATGATTTTCTCCAGGGTCTCCATGGGGACTGCCCAGCGGGTGTGCGAAAACCTCTTGAACAGCGGCTGAGACAGGAGAGGCAGGATGTGTGGTCACGCCCTGGAGAGGAAGGGCTGCCAGCCACAGACACGCAGACACACACACACCAACACATGTGCCTGGCGGAGGGGCAGGGGGCACTCAAGGACTCCCAGGGAACCCGGGCCGAGCTCAGGTCCCTGCTACAGACAGGAAGTGGGGGCCGGCTCTGTGCACCCTTCTCCAAGGTCGCCCAGCTTCAGCTCAGGAGCCAGGACAGCCTGTCTGCAGCCCTGAGGCCAAGTCGACTGCCTCCTAAATAAATAAATTCCTGCATAAACAGGACCTTGTGCTTGGCTGGGCCTAGGAGATCGGTGCCAAGCGATCTGGGGTCAGTGCTCGGGCTTCCACCACACTCAGGCCACCCATGGCCTCTAGTCCCTGACACTGGGCAGGGAAGCCCTCCCCTTCCCCCACTTTACCCCCCTGCTAAAGGAATTACTTGTTTTCACAGCATTTTCTGTGGATTTCTCGGCCCATAACAGATGTGACCCCAGCTGCCAACAGCCCTGAGCCTCAGTTGCTAGGAGTCTGATGTGGGGGATAGGGGTG
Organism: Ateles fusciceps; assembly: GCA_036589455.1. NCBI lineage: Eukaryota > Metazoa > Chordata > Mammalia > Primates > Atelidae > Ateles > Ateles fusciceps. Next base: position 2,549,414 of record JAZHEH010002060.1, read on the forward strand.
GGGGAGGAAGGGCTGTGGGGGCTGGAGGAAAAGGGGCTGCAGGCTTGGGACTGGGCTGGGTCTGAATGGGGAGAGGGCGGTGAACCTTCTCCAGGCCCTCCCAGCCCCAGGCGGCCCCTCTCAGGCCAAGCCCCAGGACAGTGGTGGACGGAGTTAAAGCCTGCCAGGGTCCCCCACTACCAGGCATCACCCCTGCACCAGAGCCGGCCGCAGTGTTGTCCACAGGCCTGCAGCATATCTTCCCCACATCTTTGCTTCTGCCACTCCTCCCTGGGGGCACCTCCCAGCCCCTCCATGAGCACCCCCAACACCAAGCTCGAGATGCTCCTGAGGGAAGAGGCTCCCCGCTACCTTCAGGTCCTCACACAGGCTCTGGAGCAGGGTGGCAAAGCCGTGGCTCTTGAGCTCACCCAGGGGGCTCAGCAGGAGGCTCAGGGTGTCCTGGGGTACCTGCCACTTCTGCTCCATGGACGTCCTGGAAGGTGGAGGCAGAGAGGTCACACCAGCCTATAGCCCCGTACCCAGGGAGCCAGGCAGTGCCCCCCCCCCCCCAACTCTAGAACCCTCAATGGCTCCCCATTCCCTGGGGGATCAGTCCTCCCATCCATGTTCTCCACGCCCTCAAGACACCCGTCCACTGCATCCCCTTGTAACTGAGGGCAAGTTAGCCTCCTCCAGTGGTTTGCCCATCTGCCTAATAGACAGATCACTGTTCCTACTTCACGGCATTGCTTTAAGGATAAAATAACGTGAACCATCTGCCTGTGCTTGCCCCAGATGTTTGCTGCTGCTGCTGCTGCTGCAGGCCCTGGCGGCTTCCTCTCACACGTTGCTGGTTTGAATTCCACTTCTTGGCCTAAGCAGCTCCTCCTCCTCCACCTCCCAGCTATCCTCTCCTGCCCGCCAAGTGACTCCCCCTCCGCAAGCCCCTCCCAACACTCACCGGAAGGACAGGCAGTTGTTGATGTTGGCGATGACATTGGCCCTGAAACTTGGCAGCTTTTTGCCTCTCTCCAGAAATTCATTAAAGTCGTGCTGGTAGCTGGCGAAGTCAGAAGGGGTACATTCAGGACCAGCACAGACCCTGGGACGGCATCGGCAGCCTCCCAGCCTCCCTGCCAGCTCCTGGGGTTCACAGGGTGCCTTTCTGCTTGGCTCCCCCATCGCCCAGGGGAGGGGCCGATAGCCCCTGAGCATCACAGAAGTGGCTTCAGAAGCCAAGGCCAGGGCTCCTGAAGAGGGTACCAGCCCAGCTGTGCGGCCCCCAGCTCTTCTCCCAGGCCCCCTCTAGAGTTGGGAGCCCAGGTAGCGGTGAGAGTGTGGTTGGCTGGAGAAGCCCTCAGAGGTGGAGAGGGGAAAGAGCAGAGAGAATTCAGGCAGTGTAGACTGGGGATGTTGTGTGAAGGGGTGCCAGGGTCTCAGTCCCCCATGGGGCATCTTTGAAGCTGGAGGCTGCTCTGATGGGAGCTTTGCTGTAAGGTGGGCACACAAGGCTCCCACACTGAATCCTGGTGAAGGTCGGACCAGCTGAGGTCTCAGTGCCCTGGCTGGGTGGGAAATGACTCCTGGCTCAGAATGACAGGGATAGGGGTGGGGGTGGGAGCCAGCTTGGCTCCCCACTGAGGCACTTAGGGAGGGGCCGTGGCTCTGAGAGAGGTGGCTACAGGGACCCCGTCCTGGGCACACACCCACCTCCTCAGGAACGCAAGCAGCTCCACCATCAGCACCTGCTTTATCTGCGAGCCCAAGTCCAGCGTGATGCTCTCGGCTTTGGCCTGGGCCTGGGGAGATGATCTGCGAGGTGGTGGTGGGTGAGCTGAGCAAGGGCTTGCTTGGACAAGGGGGCAGGGTACAGGGAGGAATGAGGCGGGCACAGAGGGGGTGCCGGAGGGTGGGCGTGGGTCGGCACACAGGAGGGGAATGAGCATGCGGCTCCTTGTGCATGTGCCCCGGGGGCAGAGTGCAGTACCTGGATGATGTCGATGGCCAGCTCGCTGTGGCAATGGCCGTCCAGCCTCTGGGGAGGCACGTCCTGAGCCCAGCGCTGCGCCTCTAGCTCCAGCGCTCGGGTCATCATCTCCTTCACATTGGCCTGGGAGGGGGAGGGGCAGGTCAGGGGGGCGCTGACCCCTCACCTTGCTCACCTGGAAGCCCCTGCCCATGTTCTGTCTGTCTCTGAGCCTCTCCTCTGGCGCCTCCCTGCCCCTCCCTGGCCCAGGTGCAGACTCACCGCCTCGTTGGACAGGAATGTAGCCTCCAGCAGCCGGGATCTGCTTGGGGGGCAGGAGGCTCCCGAGCCCCACACCCTGCAGCTCACCCACCAGCTTGGGGCTGTTGAGGATGTCACTGCAGGCAGGGGAGGCTGGAATGAGGACAGCTACGCCCACTCAGCACCACCCAAGCAAGAGCCCAGGCCCTCAGCCTTGGTCTCCGGCAGGCCCAGACTTGGCCCAGCACACCTTCCCGCACCCCCAGCCCGGTTCCCATCCCAGACGATGGGTCTTCTGTCTACTTAGTTTGGTTCGGACAGAAACCCTGAAGTCATCATGCCTCCTCCGACCCTCACCCTGCTCTTTAGGTCCTGTTCCAAAATACCCCCGCAGATCAGCAGCGTCAAGCCACCTGGGCGCCCCGGCCGACTGCCACCAGCCCCCCACCGGCTCACTGAACAAGCCTCCTCCTGGCCTCTGCTCCTTCCCTCACCTCCAACAAGTCCTTCTCCACCCAGTAGCCAGAGCCACCTTTAAGACCTGATCTTCCTGCTCCAAGGCTACCTGTCACCCAGATAAAACACCGCTCCTAATCACAGCAGCCCTGGGATCCAGCCAGCTAGCTGCCAGCCCACTGCGCACCAGCCCCGGCCACCTCCCAACCCCAGGGTGGGCCATCATGGGCAGGAAGGGCTGTGCCAAACTGCTCCACAGAGGCATCTCAGCTCACACTCCCTGGGCCTCTGCAGGGTCCCAGAGCTCCCAGGGGACTGCCCAGCCCTGGCACTTCCTAAGAGACCTTTGTCTGCCTAGAGGCTTACAATGACCTCCTCTCCGCCCCTAACCAAATCCAGGTGCAGCTGCATCCCTGCGTTCCCCACATTTCTGGCACACAAACTTCAATGATGCCTCCCGGACACCCTCTCGCCAGGACTCCGTGCCCAGCTTGGCTTTGGTTGCCTGTTTTGCTAACCCCAGGCCAACAGACCCCAAGGTCGCTGTGACAGGAAGACTGGCAGGAAGGGGCACAGGTGCCCAGCACTTTCTGGTGAGTCAGGACGAGCAAGCGGGCACTGGCTCTAGGCTAGGCTGTCTCTTCCACGGCCCCCGCCCTGTGCCACTAGGCTGTCTCTTCCATGGCCCCTGCCCTGTGCCAGTTCCCCCTATGCCCTGCTCACCCCCCCCCACCCTCCCCACTGGACCCTTTCTCTGTCCTTCTGCCAGAGGCTGACCCTTCAACACCAACTGAGCCCATAGGCCACCCAAGGCCCCTGAGATGGCAGACACTGCCCACACTGTCTACACCTCCGGCTTCCTTCCTAAGACTTCACACTAGGATCTGGGGCCAGCAGTGGCCACGCCCCACAGTAACAGGCCCTGGGCCTGTCCACACAGCAGTACAAAGCTCTCTCCATGCAGACCATGTGCATGATGGGCACGCCCAGGGACCCATGGAGTCAGGAGATGCCTGAGGCTGCACCTGGGGGGCACCAGCTGCACAGCCAGGCTCCCACCCCGAAGGCTCCAGCTCTGCTGGGGCTCGCACGTAACCCCACATAATGGGGGCTCTTCCAACAAGACACCTGGCCCTAGCCCCCCCCCACTGTGGACTCTCCTACCTGGGGGGTGCCTGCATAGTCCGCCCAGTAAATCCAAACACTCTGACAAGCTCTGCTCAGCTCCAGAGTGCCCTGGAAGAGGACATGCTCAGGAACACCGACCTTCCTCTCACCTTCTTCCCTGCCTGCCCTATCACCCCTCCGCCAGTCTCCCGGCCTGATTCCCTGGCTCAGAGAAGAACCACTGGCTTCCACTTCCTCCAGGCTGGCTTCCCTGACTTCTCCAGGCCTGCTCTGGGTCCCTGCTCTGGGCTCCCAGGGCCACAGCCCTTCCAGCTCTGCATGGTTATTGATTGCTTTGCCCCCCTCCTCAGACTGGGCACTTGTGAATGAATGAAATCCCTACTATTTTCTGTGTCTCGGTTTCCCCCGCAGCAGAATGTGACTGAGGCCAAGAAACTAAAGATTCCAAGAGCAAAGTGGACCCAGTCCCAGCCTTATCCCTGTGCCCAAGCCCAGTCTCTGCCCGTCCGGGCTCCGCCACAGGGAGTCCAAGTGCCACCCCCGCACTGTCGGACCGAAAACTCTGCCAGCACCGCCTCACTAAAGCTGGCGGGGCACAGCTCACACGCCCCTGCAGAGGACACCCTCCCGGCCCGCCCAGGCGAGCCCCGTCTGCTCACTTGGGGTAGAGGTTCTGCACCCAGACCAGCAGCATGTAGGTGTCGCGCTCGCACAGCTCGAACTGCGCGGTGGCGGCCAGTTGGGCCGCGAAGTGCTGGTGGTAGCTCTCGGCGTAGGCCGCCACGACGCCGAACTCGGCAGGGAACAGCGGCTTCAGCCGCTCCACCACGACCTCCAGGTCCTCCTTCATGGTGCGGCCCATGTGCAGAAAGACGCTCTCAGGGACCTCGGCACCCTCGGCCGGCCGCCCGCCCATGCGCTCCTCGGCCGCCTCCTCCACGCCGCGCCGCCACAGCTGCAGCCAGCGCCGTGGGCGCGTGATCGCCAGCGCCGAGGTCCCGGCCCGGCCGCCGCCGCCTGCCGGTCCTCGCCCTCCTGCTCGGCCACCACGGCCAGCGCCTGGCGCAGCCGCTCGGGCGGTTCCTCCAGCGGCCGTCGCAGGACGCCCAGCACTTGGTCGCGCAGCAGCTCGTACAGTGCCTCCACCTTGCTCTGGCGCCGCACCAGCTCCTCCGCGCTCGCGCTGCCCGCCGCCGCGGCCGCCGCCAGCTCCCGCTCCAGCGCCAACAGCGGCCGCGCCGCCTCCAGCCGCCCGCGCTCCAGCGCCGCCTTCAGCTCCTCCACTGCGCCGGGAGAGCTGCGTCAGCCCCGCCCCAGCCCGCCTGCCTGCGCCCTGCGGGACCGTCCTCCCCCAGTCGCGCGTAGGGCCGGCGGCCGACACCCCGAAGGGTGACGTCGGTGTCCCGGACTGAGCTGAAGGCCTGACCTCCCCCCGTCCCAGCCTCCCAGGCTGGGGCACAGGCGAAAGCAGGGAGGCAGACGCGCCTGCCACGGTGCAGGTGGCTCACTCACGTGGATGAGCCCCACCCCGTCCAGGCCCGGACTAGCTCTAACCCCGGACCCAGCCCCACCCGGGTCCCAGCGCACCTGTGGGCAATGGGCCATCCAGCCCCTGCCTGGTCCCGGCCGCGCCCTCGGGCTCCGCTGAGCTGGGCTGACCCTTCTTCTTCTTCCCTTTGGTGAAGACGCTGAATACATTGGCCAGGCCTTTGGACTTCTTCTTCTTCTTCGCTGCCTTTTCCTCCTCCCTATATAGGGCTGCCCCAGCCTCCAGGGGGTGGCACCAGGTCCTCAGAGGAGGCTTCCGACATGGAGGTCTCTGACGACGCCTCTGATGTGGACGGCAACTTTTGGGGTCTTCTTGGGTAAGTCGAGGGTGACTGGCACAGACTGATGGCTCGAGAGGCCTTGGAAGCAGGTCATCATCAGTATCCCCCTGGCTCAGGCCTGCAGGCTGCTGCGGGGGCGGGGGAAGGCATCAGTGGTCACCATGGCCCTGCCCTGGCTCCCAGGCCGGAGCCCAAAGCTGTGGTGGCCGCACTGACTGCACTCCGTCTGTTTTCACCCATACGAGCACCAGGGCTCTGGCCATCTCCTGGCCCAGATCAGCACCCACAACTTTGCTCCCTCCCTGGCCACGAACACCTCACCACCCACAGCTGCCCTTCCAGTACCTCACAGACCCAGAAGCCCCCCAGACAGAGGGAGGCCTTCCCTTTATTTGGGCAAATCCTTCCCTGACAGCCCACTCTCTGGGCAGGGAGCAGGGGCTGCAGGGAGTGAACACCTCCCTGATACCACAGGATCCTGGGGGAACAGGAACAACATGGGCTCTGTCCCTCTGGACAGAGCAGGAACAGAGGTCCAGAAAGGTCAGAGACATGCCAGCGTCTAGAACACCAGAAGCCAGTCTGAGGCCTGAACCCTGCCTCCTCTCCCCAGCCCCAGCCCCTCTGCAGTCTTGCCCAGTTCTGATCCAGCTGTGGAGTCACAGAAGCACAGTGGCTCCAGCTGGGCCTTGAAGGGGCAGAGCCTGACCGGGGTCTACAGAAACCACAGGCGGTGGGACCTCAGAGAGCCTTTCACACACCACTGGGGGCAAGAGGCTCAGCGAAGCACAGGGCTGCCTGAGGTCACGCAGCAACTAGGGTCCACAACCTAGGCTTCCTGCCCCCCCCCCCCCAATCCCAAATGGGATGACAGCATCGTCACAAAAGCTTCCGGTTTCTGCAGCCTTTCTGGATGCCCATCCCATCTCTTCCTCTCTCGTCCGGAAGGGTGTTATTTTGGCTTAAGCTGTGCCTATGGTCAACAGCTTGGGCTTGGCACTCAGGTCACCTGGTCCCAGAGCCCAGCTCTCCCCCTGCCTCCACATCCCCCCACAGCCCTGCAAGCTACATCCAGAGAGGCAAGACCCGAGCCTCCTCCAAGTCCCCACCCGGCACCTGGCCATTGTCACAGCAAGGCAGGCCCCTGGAGGTGAGCACGGCTGACCTGAAAGGAGGAAGCAGTCAGAGGCTGGGCCTCCCCCGAGACTGGGGTGACCTGTGACCATGATGCCATGTCTGCCCCACCCCAAGACTAAATACATGCAGCCTTGTATCATGTATCATGTTAACTTCAAGTGACCCCTGAAACACCCCCCACAAGGCAGGAAGGATGACCCACCATCCAGAGGAGAAACTGAGGCCAAGTAGGAGGTGTTTACCCCGAGCACAGCAGGCATGGGCCTCGGATTGGCCCTGCTGCCTCCACAAGCCCTGATACCCTGTCCCCATCCTGGGGGGGGCTTGGCCAGAGCCTCCTGAGGGATGGGAAACCTGGGCTCCTCCCGCCCCAGCCTCCCCCATGCTCACCAGGCGCCATGGGCAGAGTCACACACTCCTGGATGGCACTGGCCTCCCGGGTGCTGTTTGGGTTGAGTGTCCACTCCAGGACCAAGAGGGGCATGCTCTGGGGAGCCTCCAGGGCAAGGCCACAGGGCATCTCTGCCCCCCCACCCAGTGCCCCAACTTCGCCTCCCAGGTGCATGCCAATCACCCACAGGAGCTGGTCTGTCTGGAAGGGTGGCTCAGCCCCACCCTGGGTGCCCAGGCCCCACCTCTGCCGTCCTCCTGGGGTGGGGGGAGGGCAGCCCTTACCACCACTGCTCCCTGCCAGCCTCACCTCAGCCTTCCTGGTCCCACCCCTCCCAATAGGACGCAGCTTCTGAGTCCCCACATGTGCTAGGCTCTATCTGACCCCAGGCCCAGCTCCTACAGGACCCCCTCAGCATCGCCGCCTTCTCCCCTCTGTGACACAAACCCCAGTGCGCCTGAAGGTCCTGCTGCAGTCCCCTGAGCCTCATCCCAGGTCTGCACTCTCAGAGGCAGCTGGTGCCATGGAAAGAGAAACGGTCGAGGTGAGGGCTCAGCACACCTCTCACTAGTGCGTGGACTGCACATCTCCTTCTTCGCAAGCCCCAGTTTTCCCATCTTTGAAATGGGGGTGAGAATCCCCACCTCACAGTGCTGCTGAAGGGATGTGGCCAAGCCGCACAGCACAGCGGTGGGGGTGAGTCTTTTGCGCTCTGAGTCTGTCCTGCAGGCAGGAGTGAGGGGGTGCAGCCAGGAGGGAAGAAGGGGAGGAGGGGGCGTTCCTTTGAGCCTCGCCGCTGGTTGGGCCCACGGAGGCCAGAAGGGGCCAGCTCGGAGGCTCCTAGTGTGGACACAGCCAGTGGCTCAACAGCGCCCCCAGCCTCCCACTGCCCAGCTTCTCCTCAGGCCCACGGGCCTGGCTCGCCTTCTCCGGCGGGGCTGAAGTCAACGCACCTCCCGGGGAGCTCCCTGGGCCCGGTTCCTTCAGTCCTGGGCAGGATGTGGAAGGCGCACCCATCTCCCGATGAGGGCACCCGGGCACAGGTGAGGAAGTGGCTTGGCCTGTGTCGCGTGGCCGGGGAGTCACGCTGGGCCTGGTCCTCCCTGCTGCTAACGGAGGGGGAGACCCCTGTGCCTTCCCCAGCCCCGCCCTCCCTGTCTCCGGCAGGACCCAGCCCTCCACCGCGAGCGCCAACGCCGACCCCTCTGTGCCGGACAAGGGGACGCTTGGCGCCAGGGCCTCAGTTTCCCTGGCAATGGGGCTGCCCGAGGCCAGGGGCCCTGGGAGCGTCCCGCCCCCTCCTGTCCCCGCCGCCGCGACAGGATCCGGGGGAGCCTCGGGGTCGGGGCAGGCGAGGAGCCGCGCGGAGCTCCGGGGATGGGCGCGTGGAGGCAGAGGTCACTTACCACGTCCTGGCCGGGCTGCCGCTGTGCTGGCCCCAGTTCGGCGCAGTCTGAAATAGTCCTAGCCCCGCCCCGCCCCGCCCCGCCCCCTGCAACCGCGGAAAACCCGCGGGCAGAGGCCCAGGCCCTGTGCCGCCCGGCTGTGTCCCTGTGTCCCTGGGGCCGGGCGCGCCCGGCCTGCCCAGCGGGGGATGCGGGGCGCGGTCACTTCCTCCCAGCAACCGGGCGGGGGCGGGGGTTCCGACCGCGCGTCGCATGTTATGTGGGGCGCGGGGGACGCCACGGGAAGGACCGGGCTGGCGGGCGCGGGGCCATTGTCCGACGACTACTTCTGATAGGCCGCCTGGAAGGGGAGCGCTTGACCGCGTTCCCGCGTCACACACTGGCTTCGCGCCAGCTGCGGGAGCGCCCGGTCCCACCCCAACTCCCCCGGACGCCCCTCTGAGGAGGTGTCTTAGTGGGGGGCTGCACGGCTGGCCAGGGTGCTGGCAGCGCGCTGTGCACAGGGCCTGGCACCCCTCTCGTCGTCTAGCCTTGCTCGAAATGCGTAAAGGCGAAGAGGTGAAGCGGCTGACCCGGGTCACACCGCACTAAGTAGCAGGGTGGGGTTCCCAGCCAGGCCTGTGGGGGCTCCCACTGGAGCCTTTCCCCCTCTGGGGCTAGGGCTGGGCCCCACAGGCTGCTGGAGCGGGCAGAAGGGGAGGGGCCCAAGCGACAGACTCCAGGGCCATGTCCTGACCGTCAAGCCGGCTTTGCCACTCAGCGCAGGCCTCCGTTTCCATGCCTCAGTTTCCCCCCTCCAAACCCTGTCTCTCGGGGTCTGTCTTGGGGGACGCGGGGGTGGGGCATGTGGGGGAGGATAGGAAGGGGCTGAGAAGGGAACCCAGAGGAGATTCACTTCCTTCCTTATTTCACACGCTAGGAATTCCTGCCCTTTGGAACGGCCCCTGTCATTTAGGAATTTCCCGCTGGGCACCCGCTTCCCTCCCGCCTCGCTGGGGCCTCTGCCCCTCCCCCTCTTTGTTTGACCCCTTTCCCCGCCCCCTGCTCAGGCTGCCATCCCCTCTCCTGCCTGGGAACAGGTCTTCCAGGGCCAAGGGGGCAGCGGAGTCCGGGGCGGCTGTGGGTTCAGGGTGCCCTGGGAACTAAGAACTGCCTCTTCGAGAGTGGTGGCCAAATGCCAGGTTTGCACTTGTGCTGTCATCCATCCTGTCTCTGGGGGACCTGCGGGGGAGCGGATGCAGGAGGCCGCCAGGATGGGGCGCTAAGGCTGCCAACCCCACCCGCTCTCTCCCTAGGGCTCCAGGGATGACACTTTTCAGATGAGTCCACAGGGCCACGGTGTCCCTAGGCTGGGAGAGTTCTTCCATCGGCAGTGCACAGATGGAGTTCTCCACACAGGGGCGATGAGGACACGGGCTGAGGGGCCCTGGCCGGTGCCTGCCTTCGAGGCTGGCTGCTGTGGCCTCATTGTGCAATCCCCAGAACACTCTCCTGCCAGACTCTGCTCCCCCCACCCCACCCCCCTCCACCTCCCCTCCCAGCCCCAAGCAGATCTGGAAATTGCTCGGGAAGTCTGCATCTGCCAGGAGGCTGTTGTCAGGCCTTGGACCCCACTGCCCTCTGGGAGGCAGCCCCTTGTGTGCATGGGCTTTGCAGGGCTGTAGCGGGGCTGCCAACCTTGTTCCCCACTGCTGACAACAGCCCCCCAGAGCACCGGCCGGGGATTGCGAAATGAGACTCCTGGGCTTGTGTCTGCACCCGTCCCCTTCCCCTCTGGAAGCTCAGGCATGAGGGTCAATGGTCACATATGTGAAGTCTTCTGAAAATGGGGCAGCATGGAAGGCCAAGGGATGACAGCCAGTGGCATCCACAGGGCCGGAGCAGTCCTTACCCTCTTCTCAAAGATGCAGAAAACAGTTCCCAAGAGGCCAGGCACTTGCAGAGGGGCCAGAGCCAGCCCAGGGCTCCACCCCAGCAGGAAGCCGGCATCACATGCTGGGTGGGAATGTTCGTGACCAGCGGCCGGGCCATTCCCCAGCTCCTCAGGGCAGGCGCCAGGGAATGAGCGAGCGGGCTCTGCCTGGTGGGGGAGGGCAGCAGACAGGAGAAGACTGGCAATGACCTCCCCATTTAGCCTAGAAGGCAGGTGTGCCAGCACCTGGCCAGGAGGCACGGTCAGCTCCTCGCACGCAAGCCAGGGCTTCAGAGGCCAGGACACATGGGATGTCCCCCTCCCTTCCCTCTGTCACAGCAATGACAGCTGACTTTCTTTTTTTTTTAAATTATTATGGTGCAATACACATAATTTTATATGTATAAAAATACACATAAAATGTATAATCTTTTAAGTGCCCAGTTCAGTGGCATTAAGTATATTCACAGGGTGTTCAACCATCGCCACCCTCCACCTGCAGAGCTCTTCACCTGGCAAAACGGAAACTCTGCCCATTATCCACTAACTCCCCCTTTCCCTCTACCCCCAGGGCCCGGCAGCCACCATTCTACCTTTTGTCTCTGTGGTCTTGACTGTTCTAGGTACTGCATGTAAATAGAGTCACACAGCATTTGTCCTTTTGTGTCTGGTTTCTTTCACTCAGCACAATGTCTTCGGGGATTCATTCATGTTGGAGCAGGTGTCGGAATTCCCTTCCTTTGGAAGGCAGAACCATATTCCATTGTGTGGATGGACTACGCCGTGAGCATCTGTTCATCTCTCTGTGTGCACTGGGGTTGCTGCTACCTCTTGGCTGCCATGTACATTGCTGCTATAAACATGGGTGTGGACTGGGTGTGGTGGCTCATGCCTGTAATCCCAGCACTTTGGGAGGCCAAGGCGGGTGGATCGCTTGAGCTCTGGAGTTCAAGACCAACCTGGGCAACATAGTGATACCCTGTCTCCACCAAAAATACAAAAAATTAGCTGAATGTGGTGGCACACACCTGTAGTCCCAACTACCTGGGAAGCTGAGGTGGGGGAGACCACCTGAGCCTGGCAGGCTGAGGCTCCAGTGAGCCATAATTGCACCACCGCACTCCAGCCTGCGTAACAGAATAAGACCAGGTCTCAAAACAAAAACAAAGAAACAAAATAACACGGGTATGCAAATATCTGTTCACGTTCTGCTTTCAATTCTTTTGGGTAGACAGCTGACCTCTGTTGATCTCCACCGCTGCCAGGCGCTGTTCTAAGTGTTTTGTATACATTAGTCAATTTCATCAAACAACCTAACCATGTGGTACTAACTATCCCCTTTTCATAGATGAGGAAACCGAGGCGCAGAGAGGTCTAGTCATGTGCCAGCCAGGGGGTGAAGCTGGAAGGCCTTCACTAAGCACGGTGTTATCCTGCTTCTCCTCCAACGTTGCTCAGCATCCAAAATTCAGCTTGATGTATTTAAGTCAGACACAAGAAAGGACTTCCAGGCCGGGCATGGTGGCTCATGCCTGTAATCCAAGCACCTTGGAGGCCGAGGCGGGCGGATCACCTGAGGTCGGGAGTTCAAGACCAGCCTGACCAACATGGTGAAACCCCGTCTTAAAAAAAAAAAAAAGAAAGAAAAAGAAAGGACTTCCAGACCAAGGAGTTTAGATGCAGAAATGGGAGGTATCTCCCTTTTCATCTTGAAAAAAAAAATTTCTCAATCTTTTACATGACATTGTTTAGTCCATTAATTAAACCTCCAGCTGCTCCCTGGAGGGCTGCAGAAGAGGCCAGTTCAGCACAGGCCAGAGAATAACAGCAGGAGCTGCGTCACTGGTCCTCCTGCTCCGCGTTCTTGAGCTCTTGAGCGTACAGGGTACCGCGGGAAGGTCTCTGGAGGAGGAGCAGTTGAAGGCAGGAGGAGAGTAACCTGGACAAGGCAGAGGCTGTCGGGGGATCATGACGGGCACAGGGCCTGTGGGTGGGTTGGCCTGGCCGCAGCAGTAGGCCTGGCCAGGGGCATGGCTGCAGCTGCTACCCTTGGTCACAAGAGCAGGGTGACCCTAGGGGGATCCCCCGAGCCCCTCCCGCAGCGCCCGGGCCACTTCCCTCTGCACGATGACTTGCACTTCCCACTGCCCCGCCCTGGCTCCCAGGACCCCACATTCACCCCCGCTTCTCCCTTTCACTTCTCAGCCTGTGACCAGACCTGGGTCTCTTCCTGGGGCCTCTCTGTTCCCCCTCGGATGCCCTCCTCATTCACTGCATGGGGTGGGGCCATAATGTCCCGTGCTGACAGATAAGGAAACTGAGTCTCAGAGAAGTGGGCACAGAGGTTGAGGCCTTAAGGCTGGGGTCCCTGCTGCCACCCAGCCTTCTCCAAGAGGAGCAGTGACTCGCTCAGCTTCACCTGCAGCTGCATGAGACCCTGGCTGAAGCCTGCTGACCTCCTCTGGGACTGTGGAATGGCCAGGACAGCTGACCAGGAACCACTCTCACAGTGCATTCCCTCCTGCAAAGGAGAGAGCATGAGGACCCTCAGCACACCAGACATGCGCCATCAGGCGGTGCCCCACCCCGCCCCAGCCCCACAGGACACTGTTGACTTGATAGCCCCTCCCCCTCCTCCTGGGAGGAAGCCAGACCAAGGACTCCTTCTCGTATTGGGCAGCTGGAGAAACTGAGGCCTGATGCGGTAGGTAGGTCTGGCTTCTGCAATTGTTCCATGGCCTGGCCCACTGTCCTCCTGAGAAGGACCACGGGAGAAGAAAACAGGGCCTGTGGGCAGCAGGAGCCATCCCCCAGTGCCTTCCCAAATCTCTGCGCTCCTAAAACCCAGTCTCAATACAGCTTTCCGATAGCAATATACAATGCCCTCGTTCAGCTCCGGTTCCTTCTTCCTGGGAGCAGAACACAGGCGCTTCCCAGAGCCAGCATGATTTCCAGAAAAACAGCTGCAGAGCCACGGTCCACGCAGGGTTCTCCCAATGACAGAGGCCAATCATGTGGCAGGAGCTCTCTTGGGAAGCCCAGCAAGGCTTCATGGGGCAGTGCTGCGTGGTTTGACCTTTGAGAGGGGGAGGAGAGGAGAGGGGAGGAAAAGGAAGGGGAGAAGAAGGGAGGGAGGGGAGGGGGAGGAGAGGGGAGGGAAGGGAAGGGGAGAAGAGGGGGAGGGGAGGGGGAGGGGAAGAGAGGGAAGGGAAGGGGAGGGGGAGGGGAGGGGGAGGGAGGAGGGGGAGGGGGAGGGAAGGGGGAGGAGAGGGGGAGGGAAGGGAAGGGGAGGAGAGGGGGAGGGAGGGGGAGGGGGAAGAGAGGGAAGGGGAGGGGAGGGAGGGGGAGGAGAGGGGAGGGAAAGGAAGGGGGAGGAGAGGGGGAGGAGAGGGGGAGGGAGGGGAGGGGAAGAGAGGGAAGGGAAGGGGAGGGGAGGGAGGGGGAGGGGGAGGAGAGGGGGAGGGAAGGGAAGGGGAGGAGAGGGGGAGGGAGGGGGAGGGGGAGGAGAGGGGAGGGAAGGGAAGGGGAGGGGAAGAGAGGGAAGGGAAGGGGAGGGGGAGGGAGGGGGGGGGAGGAGAGGGGGAGGGAAGGGAAGGGGAGGAGAGGGGAGGGAGGGGAGGGGAGGAGAGGGGAGGGAGGGGAGGGGAGGAGAGGGGAGGGAAGGGGAAGGGGAGGAGAGGGGAGGGAGGGGAGAGAGGGAAGGGAAGGGGAGGGGAGGAGAGGAGAGGGAGGGGGAGAGAGGGAAGGGGAAGGGGAGGGGGAGGGAGGGGAGAGGAGGAGAGGGGAGGGAGGGGAGGGGGAGCGGAGGGGAGGAAAACGGATGGGGGAGGGGAGATGTTACCAGAGGGACTGTATCCAACTCATGAAGCAACAAAGTATGTGAGCAGCAGCAAATCCATACGGGTCTGCAGCTACCTCAGTTCTTGCCTCCTCAGGAAAAAGAATTCAACCAAGAGGTCCAAGGCAAAGTGAGAGACCGCAGCAAGTCTCAAAGCAGGAGGGAAAGTTTATTTAAAAGGTTTAGAGAAGGAGCCTGGGCAACACGGCCAAACCCCACCACTACCAAATAATAATAATAATAGGTCGGGCGCTGTGCTCATACCTGTAATCCCAGGACTTTGGGAGGCCGAGGTGAGCGAATCACGAGGTCAGGAGTTTGAGACGAGCGTGGCCAATATGGTGAAACCCCGTCTCTACTAAAAATACAAAAATTAGCCAGGCGTGGTGGCGCACACCTGTAGTCCAGCTATCCAGGAGGCTGAGGCAGGAGAATCGCTTGAACCCGGGAGGCAGAGGTTGCAGTGAGCTGAGATCAGACCACTGCACTGCAGCCTGGGTAACAGAGCGAGACTTCATCTCAAAAAATAAATTAAAAAATTATAATGACACAAAAATTAGCTGAGCGTGATGGTGGGCACCTGTGGTCCCAGCTACTCTGGAGGCTGAGGTGAGAGGATCACTTGAACCCGGGAGGTGGAGGAGGTTGCAGTGAGCCCAGATCGTGCGACTGCACTCCAGCCTGGGATACAGCACAAGACCCTATCTCAAAAAACAACAACAATAAAAAAAAACTTTTAGGGCAGGAATGAAGGGAAGGAAATTGGGTGAGTAGAGGGATTCCAGTGTGTGCTTTGACCTCCGACTTGGGGTTTTACGCGTTGACCTGCTTCCACTTCCAGGGGGATTGTGTTCCTTCTCCCGATTGTTCCCTTGGGCTGGGCGGTCCGCATGCCCCATGACCTGCCGGCGCTTGCTGCCTCCATCCCCCCTGTCACCGATATCTGGCATCTCTCCCCATGTTATCCCTCCCCACCCTCCTCCATGGAGTAGGCACCCCATGCGCGGTGCGGTTACCGACGCGCTGCACGTGCTTATCTGAGGCACTCTTCTCTTACCTGGGAGTGTTTGTCCAGGAAGGTCAAAAACCAGTTAAGCGCCGCCATTTTGCCTCCTAGTGCGCATGCTCGAGCCCACTCCCCCGGACTCCTGAGAGCTCATCGGGAAGTTGCTCATCACTAGGTTCGGGTGCTTCTGTGTAGGAGAAACACCTGCATTGGGAGATTGCCTTTCCCTGGTGCTGGCTGCGACCAATTATCATTTTAGAAAGACAGTGTAACTGCCTGACCATCACCACCTGATGACCGCATGACATTCCTAGGCGCTCTCCTGCCCCGCTCGTGTCTGTCTACTGTAACAGAGGCTGCTCAAAATCACCGCAGGGCCTGCCACTGCCTCCAGCCCAGGTGTCCAGCCCAGGTGCTGAGAGCCTCCTCCTTGCCAGCCGGCCAGGAGCTCTGACCTCCAGACTTTGTGGTAGGAGGGCATCCATGTGTGGGCTCGGGCATGGAGACCATCTGGGCCCTGGCACTCCATCGCTGGCAGCTGTGTCTTTCCACACGTTGCTTGGGACAGTGCCATTTCCTGGGGACCTCCTGGAGATGGCGCTGGCATGCTCAGAGGGTTGGCAGGGATGGCTTAAAGGAGGTAGTGCAAATAAATGACAATGAATGCCAACAGGCAGGAGGATGCTCCCCGGACAGCCAGGCCCTCCTACAGCCGACTCTTGCATTTTCTTGTGTAATGCTCCCAAGTTCACACAGGGAGACCGAACCCAGAGAGGTGGAGTAACTCACACAACGTCACAGCTAGGAAGGTGCAGAGCTGGGATTCCAGCCCATCGGTGTCTGAGCCCAGAGGCTGATTCAAAATGCCAGCCCTGAGTCCAGGGGAAGTAGGAACACCATACACCACCATGCAGAGCCCAGCACACAGTGGGTACCCCATAAACAGCAGGACTTCTCATGATGAAGCAGGAGAATAGGGTCTGGAGGCAGGGAACCTAAGACTGTTTCACACCGACTTCCTAGACCTATATTGAAAAGAAAACCCTAACTTTCCACACCTAAGTAACCACAGGACCAGAGAGTACTCCCTTTGCAAACCCCTCACCTTTTCCATTACTTTTTTTTTGAGACAGTCTCGCTCTGTCATCCAAGCTGGAGTTCAGTGGGGCAATCTCAGCTCACTGCAACCTCTGCCTTTTGGGTTCAAGTGATTCACCTACCTCAGCCTCCTGAGTAGCTGGGACTACAGGTGCCTGCCACCACGCCCAGCTAATTTGCATATTTTTAGTAGAGATGGGTTTCACCATGTTGGCCAGGTTGGTCTGGAACTCCTGGCCTCAGGTGATCCACCTACCTCAGCCTTCCAGAGTGCTGGGATTACAGGCGGGGAGCTACCATGCCCAGCCTCCCTGAACTTTTCTGCATGACAGATGGGAAGTTGGCTGTCCGCAACAAATCAGAGTGTGATTGCCGGTCAAGTCTTTGTGTGCAACTCTGTAACTTAATTCCAGCCTGTGAATGGTTGCTGTCCACACCAATCAGACTGATTGCAGCCGAGTCCTCCTTTGCATAGAAGAGTAACTGTAACTTCACCCTAATCTCTTTTTTTTTTTTTTTTGAGACGGAGTCTCAGGTTGGAGTGCAAATGCGCAATCTCGGTTCACTGCAACTTCTGCCTCCTGGGTTCAAGCGATTCTCCTGCCTCAGCATCCTGAGTAGCTGGGATTACAAGTGCCTGCCACCACGCCCAGCTAATTTTTTTGGTAATTTTAGTAGACACGTAGTTTCACCATTTTGGCCAGGCTGGTCTTGAACTCCTGACCTCAGGTGATCCACCCACCTGGGCCTCTCAAAGTGCTGGGATCCACGCTTGGCCTTATCCTAGCCTCCTGATTGGTTGCTTTTACAACCAATCAGATGTTTGCACAGGAGTGTGACCTTTGTAACTTTACTTCAGCCTCTGGTTGGCTGCTTTCTGCAACCAATCAGACTGATTACAGGCCACCACATGAGGTGAGCATGAAGTGGCCAATGGGAAACCTGTAGGGAGTATTTGGACCCGAGAAGATTCTGTACCCGGCTCTTGAGCCGCTGCTCCCACACTATGGCACACTGTGGAGTGTACTTTCATTTTCAATCAGTCCCTGCTTACGTTCTTTTGTTGCTTCATTCTTTCTTTGCTTTGCTGGGTGTTTTGTCCAATTCTTTGTTCAAAACGCCAGAACCTAGACAACTTGCAATCATGACCCTCTACCGGTGACAATGACATCTGTCTTTCCCAAGATCCTAAGAGTCCGTTATTTGCGGATTCTATCCATCTAAGAGCATGGGGTTCCTCATTTGATGTTTACAGGGATCAAGAGCGACTGCCCAGGCCGGGCGCGGTGGCTCACACCTGTAATCCCAGCACTTTGGGAGGCTGAGGCAGGAGAATCACTCAAGGTCAGGAGTTCGAGACCAGCCTGACCAACAGGGTGAAACCCCATCTCTACTAAAAATACAAAAACTTAGCCGGGCATGGTAACAGGTGCCTGTAATTCCAGCTACTTGCTTGGGGAGGCTGAGGCAGGTGGATCGCTTGAACCCGGGAGGTGGAGGTTGTAATGAGCACGGCAGTCTGGGCGACAGAGTGAGTCTCCATCTAAAAAAAAAAAAAAAAAAGAACAATTGCCCTATCCTCCCAACAACCTCCAGCAAAAACAGGTTCTTCACCAATGCCCAGAATGTCACTATTCATATAAATTCCTTGGGCAAGAATCACTTTTTACCAACTCAAGTGTCCTGCAAGGCACCTCAGTTACTTCTGGGAATGGGAACAGGAGCACTAGTGATAAGGAGACTTTTTACCTTAGACCCTTTTCGTATCTTTTAAATTCTGACCTATGTAAATGTATTGCTACCCAAAACATTAGTAAGCATGTAACACATGTTTAAGGCTGCTAATAGATGGGGGGGCACACGGGCAGACCAAAGTGAGGGTGTCCCTGGAGAGGCCCAGGCCCCCAGGGCCCAGGAGAGGATGGACCGAGGGGTGGGTGTGACTTGTCCAAGTTTCACTCCCCTCCAAGTGTTTCACAAGAACAGGGTCCCAGGAGGCCAGGCTGAGATTCGGGTGGCTCCCAGCAAGATCTGATCCTGTGATCTGGGCGCTGTGGATCCGCCCTCTGCAGTGGCAGCCTTGGCACAGCACAGTGGCCAGCAGGTGCCCACTGACTAGCTGTCCACACGGAAGGGCGGGGACAGGCAGTGCTGTGGGGCAGCCCACTCCTGGCCACCCCCACCAGGCCTCATGATGGACTGTGAGCTGTGTGAGCTGACAGCGGCCCTGGGGCTTCTTTGTGACAGCAAAGGAAGGAAGTGAGATTGGGGACGGGAGTAGCCTTGGGTACTGCAGCCTCCTCTCCCCATGCAGGCAGTGGTGAGGGGTCCTGCAGTCACCTTCCAGCTGCTGGGGGTGCTGCCCCCCCACGTACAGGGGCCCGCTGAGTACTGAACCCAGAAAGGAAGGGGCCAAGGTCACCAGGCAAGGAAGGAAGAGGGGGACAGGCCTGTCTGTGCAGGCCTGGAGGGGGACACATGAACTGCCGCTGACAGCACGGCCACTTGCCAGGACCACTGTGAACAGGCTCACTGGTTCCCTACTGGACACTCCCTCCCACATTACAAACAAGACTGGGCCAGTCCCCCCGCTAGAAGGGCCGGAGCTGAGACTGGAACGCAGGCCTGCGTGGCTCAGCCTTGTGTGTCTCCCACATGACACACTCAAGCAGGGGCCAGGCCAGACCCCAGGAGACCAGGAGGGAGAGATGCCATGGAAGGCTGCCGGACCCAGCCTGAGCTTCGGGGGCTCTCCAGTCTCCTCTCACCCCAAACACGCTGTCTGTGGGCCAGCAGGCATGCATATGCACACACACACACACATGCAGATACACATACATGCAGATAACATACACATGCATACACACACATACATGCACACATGCACACGTGCACACATGTACACACATGCATGCATATACACATGAACACACTATACATACATACACATGCACATACACATACATATACATACACACATACACACATACACTTACACATGCGCATATACACATACATGCATGCATGTACACAAACACACATGCACATACATACATATGTGCACATGCATATACGCACATGCACACATATACATATACATACACACACATACACACATACACATACATACACATATACACACTTACATATACATACATGTGCACATGCACACACATACACACACGGTGGATCATCTCCGCAGACCAGAGCGTGCGGGCCTGGGGTATGTGGGCCCCCTTTGTCTTCTCACTGCCCTCCCAGTTGGGCTTGGGGTGGGGCCCCAGAAGATTCTCAGAGCAGACTCTGCCTCAATGACCCCAGGCTCAGGGACAGAGGCCAGAGGGACCCCCAGGACATGCAGGAGCCCCAAGCCACAGTGGCACTGGGGGAAGCCCAGCTGGCCCTGAAGAGGGAGGAGACCTGAGCCACGCAGCAGGGAATAGGTGGCAGGCAGAGGCTGGGGACCAGGGACCGGCAGGCAGGGCCTGGGGGAGAGCTTGAGGGGCAGGTAGGATGGCTCCAGGCTGTCCAGCCAGACAACCTGCCAGTGAGAACCGAAGTAGCTCTCTGAGAGCACCCTGCAGGCTTGGCCTGGACAACAGATGCCCCAGGAAGCACTCCAGACTCTTTGCCAAGTCTCGTGGGCTCAGCCTCCACCCCCTGGGGCAGAAAGGCCAGTGGCCAGACCCCTGGGACTGAGGCACCCGGGGTGCCCTGGTCTCGGCCCCCCTCTGTCCCCAATCTCCCTGACTGCACCCTCTAGGAGCTGCCACCCCAGCTTAGCCTGGCTTGGCCTGGGAAGTCCCAGCCCGCAGCCCCCAGCCCCACCCACCGCTGGGCTCCTGAGAACCCGCACACACGACACATGCACAGCCTCCTGGCACGGAGATACGAGTGCACATATGCACACAGTTCCTGCCAGGAAAACCCGGACTCTCCTGTCTCCGGGTGAGGAACTCTCAGGGTCTAAGCCAGGCCCCCTCCCTCTGCCACCAGCCACTCAGCCTTCAGCACCTCTTCCCAGCCTCCCTTGGGACCTCCCCCCTCCCAGTGACCTCCACTCAACTCAGGTGTTGCTCCAGCCTCAGCACCCACCACCCCAACCCCAGGGCACCCAGGGCCTTCTCGGCTTTTCCTTGCAATCCATGGCCTGGGAGGGCCTCTGGGAACATGGGGTCACAGGGAGGCCAGGGCTCCCGCTCTATGGCTGACTCTGACTTCACCCTCCCCAGCCTGGGAGGCAGACAGCACCCCCATTTCACAGCTGGAAAAAAACGAGGCACAGTGAGATAAAGGAACGTGCCTGCATTCTCACAGGTGGGAAGTGGCAGAGCCAGGACGGAACCCCCCCCCCACCCCACAGCCCAGCCCCAGGACCCTCCGGCTCCAGCCAGGCGGCTCAGTGAGGAGCCTGCAACGGAAGGGTGGGGAAGGGGGTTACAGGGGGTCCTAAGGGAGAACCTGACCAGGACCAGACCACACCAAGGCCTCCTCTCTCCCCCTCCCATGCACCCTGCCTGGGACACTGATGGCCACTGGGTCAGAGGTGGGGTCAAGCAGGGGACAGACTGACCCGTCAATCCTCTTGGGCCCCTCCCCTAGGAAAAGACATGCCCCTCTGGCCCCTGGCTGGGAGGATTCCAGGCATGAAGCAGTCCCCACCTGTCCTCTGCCAGCCTTGGTCTTCCCATCAGGTACGGGGACCACTTATCAGCACCAGCATCACACACCCACCCCCACTCCAGCCCTGGAGATGGGGAACCCCAGCCCTCCCACTTCCTCATTCCTGCCCCACCCGCCCCACCCTGCCAGGGAGTTCTGGATATTCCCTTGCCCCAGCCTGCCCTGCTCCTGGCCTCCAGCCCTGGCGCCCCCATGCAGGAGGGCACAGCCCGAGCACTTGCCCCCAGAAGAGACAGATAAGCCCTGGACACTCAACCCCCACGCACCAGGCCCCAGCCAGACTCAGACCCCAGCCCCTAGCCCTGGCATGGGAACTGGGGCAGGGCTGCCTGGGGAACTGGCCCCTGACTGTCCACAGTGCCACGAGGGGACCTGGAGGGAGCGGGGGAGAGACAGAGCCCTACCTGCCTGGCACCACAGCCCTTCAGGCCCTTACCCTGCCCTCAGGTGACCCAACTTTGTTGAGCTCTTGGAACCCTGGCCCACCTGCAGTCACCTGCCCCTACTCTCGCCAGGGTCAGGATCAGGCCCAGAGACGCTACAGGGGCCACTGCGGAGGGCTGGGAGGGGGCATCTGTCACCACCTGTCTCAGCTGCTCCCTGGAAATCTCCCCATCTCAACTTTCAGCCTCCCCAGCAAGCCTGGCTGCCAATGCAGATGGATTTCCCAGCAGCTCCGCCGCACGCTGCAGCCAAGCTTCAGTGGCAGGTTGCGGGAGAGAAGCGGAGATGCAGGTACATGCTGGAGCAGTCTGCTCGTGCTTGCCTGCATTGCTCAGTGTCGCCCCCATACACACTCCACGGGTGACACCCCCCTGCAGTAACTGGACAACTGTCACTGCTGGGAAGTCCCTCCCACATCTAACCCAAATTCTTCAAGCTGTAGAAGCAGCCTTAGCCTCTTTTGTCCCCAGGAAGCCCTGAGTCTGCCTTGGCTGGGACAGAGCAGTGCCCAGCCCTGCTGCGCAAGGCTGGCCAGGGTACCCAGGCAGTGGTGCAGGCAGCCACTGGTATGTGCCCCGCTCCGGACCTGCCTCAGCCTCTCCATGGGCTCCACAGGCAGGAGAGGGCCATCCACCAAATGGTGTCACCAGAGAGCCTCCGGCCCGGCCCTTTGGCACACGGGGACCCAGTCCTCCCATTCCCTGCCCACTCCTTAGGGAGGCACCATCTTAATTCACATTTATTTTTAAAATAAATTCTCTGCTCTTCACTTTCAGACTGGAGGGTGAAGCTGGATAGCGGGGCGGAGGCCCTCCCTGGAAGGGGAGCTCTGCGACACAAAACACTCCCCCCGATGCCTGAAATGCCTCCGGCACGGCTGCTCCTTCTGGCCTGGCAGCTGTGCTCAGCTGCTGACGACAAAAATTCCCTCACTGTGGTGTCAGAGTTGGGGAGCAGGGCCGAGAGTGACTCCCTGGGCTTCTGGCTGACCCTCACGGACCACAGCTCCCCACCAATGGCCGCCCCCTCTCCGGCCGGAGAGCACTAGACGCAGGTGATCAGCATCGCCATGGCACTGGGCACCTTGATCTCCTCGAAGAGCACGCGGCCCCGCGGGGCCTCGGCGCCCGCAGTCCCAGCTGCAGCTCTCAGCAGGTCTTGGGCGTGCTGCAAGAGATGCTGGTTCCGCCGGCGGCCCAAGCGGCGCAGCGCCAGAATGGCCAGTACATGGTCCTGCCTGCGGAGACATGTGGGCGCTCACTGAGACCTACACCTCCGCAGCACCCCCAGCCCCAGGATTCGGTAACCCGTGGGCTTGGGAGTTAGTATGAGTCACCCTGCATTCCAGGAGTCCGTCAGGGTCAGATTGACTGAGGCCAGGAAGAGCTGTGCTAGGGGAGGGGCAGAGCAGCTGGGCTTGAAGGGGCACAGGAGAGGGGTTTGCAGAGCGGGGAAGCAGCCCATGCAGAGGCGCAGAGGGAGAGCCGAGACAGGTAGTGGAGAGGGAGGGAGGGGGTGATGCAGCTGTGGGTGACAGGGCCGGCAGCAGGGAGCGGGGATTGGAGGGGAACGCCCAGGGTGCTCTCTCTGAGCCACAGCTTGAAAGGCAGCCTGGCTGGGGACAGGGAATTCTCCTTCACCCCATGGCTGGGTGGCCCAGAAAAGGGGCAGAACCAGGACCTTTCTGTGCACTCCATATCCCGGAATCTCCGAAGAATGGAGAGATTGAAGCTGGGATTTCCCAGGGCTTGGATGACTCACCGTCCCCCCAGCACACCCCAGGATCAAAGCCTCCTTCCTCCTGGCCCGGTCTCAGAATCCCCTTGCTTTCAGAGAGGGCTTTCTCCCCCAGGGGTTCAGGGTCCGCCTCCCTCTTCAGATTCTAGGACTGGAGGCGTGCCCTCCCCCCAGTGGGGCTGATGGAGGATGGCTGAGAACAGATTAGGAGAAGGGACGCTCTCCGTTCCCCTCCAGCCTCGAGGGTCTGAGGGTCCAAGGCCCACCTCCAGCCTCTGGTCTTCAGGCCCCTGGGCAGTCAGGTCCAGGCCAGGGCCCCTCCAATACCAGCCCCCTTGGCCCTGAAGCCAGTGAAGCAGGTGGGGGTACACACCTGATGTCAGGGTAGCTCCGGATGAGAGTCTCCAGGTGCCGCTGGATGTCGTCTTTGTAACTCTCGCCCAGGATCTCGGCCACACACTGGATTGCTTGGTCCAGCCACGTGGCCTCGGAACCCTGAGAGACAGAGCCGCCACCTGCCCCAGGAGCCCTCTCCCCCGCCCCTGCTCCAACTCCTGCAGGTGTGCGAGGTCAGCCCTCCCGCAGCCACTCCGGCGCTGGGACTGCCTTCCCCAAACTGGACGGGAGGTATGCCTGGAAACCGAGGGCTCCTGGGCCTCAGCATTCATCTCCCCCTCCGGTCCCATCCCCCACAGGCATCTTCCTGCCTCTGCTCCAACAGGAAAGCCAAGGCCAGCCTGGGAGTGCTCCGGCCAGACAAGGGGCGTGCAAGGGCTCTGCTGCCTCTGCTCTAGGGCTCTGGCCTGAGTGGGGGACACCTGCCACAGACCCTGCCCGTGAGATGGGGCTGTGACCCTCGCTGCTTCCCCCGCGCCCCTGCAAACTGTATGCAAATGTATGCAAAGTGACATCCTCCCACCTGGTCCCACCCCAATCCCACAGGCGTCCCAGTCCCTGCTCCACCTGATCCAGAGTGGGGAGAACTGCTCCCACCAAAAGCCCTCCCGGCGCTAGGGCCCTAGTCACTGCCACCCCCTCCCCCGCACAGAGGCAAACGCCCAGGGGCAGCAGACACCGCCCCTACCAGGCCCTGGAAGGTGTCACCGATGGCCTGGGCATCCAGACTCATCTTCTGGGAGCCGCGCATGCGCTCCATGCCCCGGAACCGCTCCCCGCGGCCTCAGCGCCTGCGCCAGGTACTCTCGAACCACGAACCGGTGCACCTCCTGCAGAGTCTCCTGGACGGCCCAGAGTCAGGGTCAGGGTCAGGGTCAGGGTGAGCAGCCCCAACCCTGGGCACAGCCCTGCCGGGGCCTTCACCCTTGGGGTACCTGTGCCCGAGGCCCGGCCACATGCTGGAGATGACCAGCAAAGACCACCACCTTGTCCATGAGGGGTTGCAGCCAGTCCCCTGCCAGCCAGCCCCTGGTCCACACGGCCCTGAAGAGCGGCTGGGGACAGAGCGGATGGGAGTCTGCAAAGCACTCCCCCCCACCCAACCCCTCCCTCGAAGCCCAGTGTGCACTCCTGACACCTTCCTCCTGGGCTGGGGCCATCCCCCTCTCCTAGCCACAGGTGATGTCAGGAGCCCTTTCCCCCGAATGCCTCTCCCAGGCCCCAAGCTCCAGGGGCAGGGTTTGACTTTGTCCAGTCAGATCTGCTCAGGGTGTGCCCTGGGGGACTGGGGTGAGGGGCCTAGGCCTGGATCCGGGGACCCACTATCCCAGGCTTCCGGGTGACCACTAACAGCTGGAGACTGAAGTGAGAAGGCAGGCGTTTCCCAGTCGTCATGCTCAGCTGGGACCTTCCCTGGGTTCCCTGCCCACTACTCTTCACATGCACCCATGAGCTGGTCCCTGGAATAAATGAGTGCTGTGCCTTGGGCCCCCAGGCTCTAGGAATAGGGGGTACCTGCTGGGCATGGACAGTGGGGGAGAGAGGGCCTGTCACAGTCACCTGCAAGTCACGCTGCAGGCCCCGAAGCAGGTGCTTCTGGAAGCTGCAGGTGGCTGCCACCAGGGGCTTCTCCAGCTCCTCTAGGGTTCCTGGGAACCTGGAGAGAAGACTGGTCCTGGGGAGGGGCCAGGACCAGCGATGAGGTGGGCAAGGGAGGGCAGGCTGGGGAAGAAGGCCAGGCACACAGCCATGCAGGGTGAGGCCGCTCCAGCTCCCCCTCACTTAGACTGCAACGTGAAGGGCAGCCCGTGGGCTAAGCAGTGTAGCTGCCTGGGAGCAGAGTCAAGTGAGGGGCAGCACGGAAGCCCAGGGAGCCAGTCACAGAGGGCAGGTCAGCGGGTGGCTGGCCTGTTCCCCTCTGGCAGCTCTGGGACAGACTTCCCCTCCCTTTTGGTGATAAACAGTGTGGCACAGCCATACCTTGAGCCTCATAACTGCCCCCCCTGAAGACGACAGTGTCCCTATTTCACTGTTGAGGAAACTAAGGTGCAGGTTATACCCAGTTCCCACAGCCAGGGACACAGCAGGGTGGGCTGGAGTTCCATCAAGGGTTTGGCCAGAGGCTGCCTGACTTACCAATGGGCAGAGAACGCTCCCCTGGAGCTGAAACCCAGGGGCCCAGTGCCAAGGACAGGCCTGGCACAGATTGAGGACAAGAGAGTGTCAGAGAAGCAGTGCCTCGTGGTCAGGCTTTGGATGTAGGCAGGCCTGGTTCAAGTCCCAGCTCCACCAGCTGCGTGACTATGGGCGAGTGACACCTCCTTTCCAGGCCTGTATACCCACCTGTGTGTGCTTGGGATGAGACTCGTCAGGCAGGGAAGGCACTTGCTCAGTGCCTGGCACTCACACGTGCTCACAAAGAGCCAACGGGAGCTGAGTCCCCTAAGGCACAGAGTTCCGCACCTCCCCAGGGAGCAGGTGCTCTGATCCTATTTGACAGGTGGCAAAAGAGGCACAGAAGGGAAGTGGCTTGTCCCAGAGCATACAGCCAGCAGGTGGCACAGCTGTGCTTTGAAATCAGATAAATGAGAAGTGAGTACTTCGGGACACTAACATTTACAAACTAAAAAAAGGATGAACCCAGGTGGGGTGGCCCAGTCCGTGTCCTCTGGTGCTGGCTGCCCTCAGCACTGATGCACCTGCTGAGGCCTGGCCTGGAGCTGAGGGCACAGAAGGCTGCCAGCTGCCGCCAGCCCACAGGGAGGGCCTCCACCTACTGGGGGCACAGAGACCCAGACCCCACCCCAGCACAGCCCAGGGTTCAGGCTCAGGGAGGCTTCCAAGAGGAGGAGGTGTCCCTAAAAGGAAGAAATGCTGTCTGGGATGAAGGGATGGAAAACGGAGACCGAGGCAGCGGGCAGGAAGCTGGGACCCTCGGCCTCTGCTCTGCCTTGAAGAGCCGCCCACACTCCCCCAGGGCCTCCGCTTGGATGGAGAGACACACACACATACACATACACACCGGAGACACACACCCCTCAGCTCTGACACACACACATCACTCAGCTCCACCACACACACATACACACACACCTGAGACACACACCCCTCAGCTCTGACACACACACCAGCCAGCTCCACCCCACACACATGCACACACACACCCGAGACACACACCCCTCAGCTCTGACACACACACACACCACTCAGCTCCACTACACACATGCACACACACACTTCTTAGCTCTGCCACACATACACATATACCTCAGTTCTGCACAGGCACACACAGGCACATGCACACCCTCAGCTCCACTACACACGCACACACACACCCCTCAACTCTGCTACACACACATGCACACACACATCCTCAGGTCTGCCACACGCACACACATGCGCACACACTCCACTACATGCGCGCACACACACCCCTCAACTCTGCTACACACACATGCACACACGCGCACACATCCCTCAGATCCACCAACACAGGGACACAAACACACACACTCCTCACCTCTGCCCCCTCCACGCGCGCGCACTCCCCCTCCATCCAGGTTCCTGGCGCTCGCGCGCCCCCTGTCGGCCGCGCCGCGCCTGCGCAGGAGCGGCCGAGCCCTACCTGAGCTCCTCGCAGGCGTTGATGTAGGCGCCCAGGTGCGGGTCGCTCACCGCCTCCGACGCCAGAAAAGCCTTTTCAAACCTGGGGCAGGATACACAATGCCCTTGGGGGACCCTTACTGGCTGCGCGATGACCCTGGGTCCACCCTCCCATCAGGTCCCCGCGCAGACCCCTCCCTCCCACCTGCAGAGCACACCGGGCCGGGTCGCTCCCCTACCGAGGATGAGTCCGCACCTGGGCACGAAGAGGCTGAGCGCCCGCGTGCAGATTCGCAGGGTGGTGGCCTCCAGCTCCGCGGAGATGGCGCCGGCCGCCTTCACGTGTTCGGCGACGAGCTGCGAGCGAAGCCCCGCACTGAGCGCGCGTCCCAGCCGCCTACCCCCGGCCGCAGTTCACCCGGTAGCTCCTCCACGCCTTCAGCCAGCCCGGCTGTGTCGCTCAGTCGGAAAGCCGCGTAACCCGAGAGTCAACTCCGCAAACTCCCGTCCAGCTGCCTCCCAGCCCCTCGATGTGCCCGGGGTCCCGATTTTCCCCCACGCGGGGCCTCAGGCTCCCATCTAACGGAAGGGTTGGTTAGGACTGGGTAGGATCGTTCTGGGTGTCCCCATCGTGTGCGTGAGGCTTGAACACGCGCCCCTTCCCAGCCCCTGCTCTAGGCCGCACCATGTGGACGTCCGTGGACAGCGGCGCTCGATAGAGGCCCTGCAGCACCTCGGGGTCCTCGGCCGCCGCCCAGCGACTCTGCTCCAGCTGCAAGATACGGTCGAAGCAGCTTGCGATCTTGGCCTGCCGGGAGAAGGGACGACCGCGGTGAGACCCTCCCGGACCCCGTCCCACGCCGTCCGGGATGAGGGCCGCCCTGTCGTGTCACAAGCCCGCGCCGGGGGCCGCAGGGTGAACCAGCGCCAGCTCTGGCCGCCGCGCGCCTGGGCGCCGCACCTCCCCCGGAGCCTGCCCCCTCCAGCCTGGCCCGCCGGGTCTGACCTCGAGGAAGCTAGTGTAGTCACTTTCCAGTCGGGCCCACACGTCGGGCGCCAGGAGCGGGGGCAGCGGCTCAGCCGGCAACGCCAGGCCCGGGGCGCCCAGGAAGTCAGGACTGGAAGGCAGGGCAGGGGGCTGAGGGCGCGCGGCTCTGATGCTGCAGCCGCTGCCCCTCTTCTGGCCAGGCTTACAGTCTAACCCCTGAACCTGGGCATCTGTTCTCACACACACGCGGACGCACACACACAGTGAGCACACACAATGCGCACACACAGTGCTCACACACACAGTGCACACACTGCGCGCGCACACACACAGTGCGCGCACGCCCACTCCCCCCGAAGCCTCTGACAGCTGGTCCTGCCCTCCTGCAGGACGCTGAAGGACAGCCACCCAGATGGCACTCCACCCTCTCCTCAAACACAGCTCAGGGAACTGCCACCCTCCAACCCACAGCAAGGACGCCCACAGCCAGGAGGATACAGGTCTGAGGACACACAATTTAAGGACCAATTTAAGGAATGCCGGACTTCAGGCAACCTCCCCCACACCCCACACCCCACACCGTGGGCGCTCCTGCTGGTGGGGCTGGGATCCACTCCTCGGGGGAAAGCAATTCACCCTCATCCCAGGCGCAGAGAGGGAGGTGGCCACTCCCCGCGGGCTGTACCCTGAACCCAGATGCCCGTCCAAAGGGGAAAGCACGGGTGAACCCACGCCAAGCGCTGTGAGCCCGTAGGGGTTGAGTCTGCCCTAGAGGGGTGCCTCTCTCTTTCTTTCTTCTTTCTTTCTTTTCTTTTTTTCTTTCTTCTCTCTCTCTTCTTTCTTTTTCTTTCTTTCTTTTTTTTTTGGAGTCTTACTCTGTTGCCCAGGCTAGAGCATCTTGCTCTGTTGCCCAGGCTGGAGTGCAATGGCGAGATCTCAGCTCCCGGGTTCAACCGATTCTCCTGGCTCGCCCTCCCGAGTAGCTGGATTACAGGTACCCGCCACCACGCTCAGCTAATTTTTATATTTTTATAGAGATGGGGTTTCGCCATGTTGGCTAGGCTGGTTTCGAACTCCTGACCTCAGGTGATCCGCCTGCCTCAGCCTCCCAAAGTGCTGGGATTATAGGCGTAAGCCACCTCGCCTGGCCAAGAGGTGCCCTTTTCTGATGCGCCCAAAGGCACCTGGTGGACCAGCACAGGCCTTGCTCCCGTGGGAACCTCCCCGTGGAAACTTTCCAAATTCTAGAACTGTGTATGGGTGACCCATAGAAAACCCGGGGGCGGGAGCACCCCACGGACTAACCCGCGGCGGAAAGCATGTCGAAATCCTCGGCTCTCAGCCCTCCCCCAGGGAGGGAACGGAAAAGAAAGGCCCCGTCCTCCTCAAAGTGGGCTCCCCAAGGCCTGCGGGGGAAGCGGCAGTCGTCCTCGCCGCTTGGTGCCCTGGGCGAGCCTCACCTGCCGTACACGTTGGCGGCCCAGTCCAGCAGGAGATAGAGCTGCTCGCAGCCGCGGGCATCGCGCGCGAGCTCCTGGAGGCGCTGGGCCACGGCGCCGTGGAAGGCACGCAGGTAGACCTCCCAGGCCGGGAAGCCGGCCGCCGAGTACGCGGGCTGCACCTCCTGCCACACCTTCTGCAGGTCGCGGCGAACTACGCCGCCCAGCTCGGCCAGAAGCTGGGCCAGGCCCAACGCGCCCTCGGCCGCCCCGGAGGCCTCCCCCGCGCCCGGCCGCCGCACGCGCTCCTGAGCGCTCCGCCGCACCGCTTCCTCCCAGTGCTGGCGCCAGCGGCGCGGCGTGCGCAGGAAGTCGCCGTCGTCGGGGGCCACGGGGTGGGCCTCCTCCTCCGCGCGCACCACGCGGGCCAGCTCGGCCAGCGCGGCGGCGTCCACGCCATCGGCGCCCAGTGTCTGCGCACGATGGCCCCAATCTCAGCTGCCAGCCCGTCGTAATGCAGGCACACGTCCATGGCCCGCCGCGCGAAGGCCGTGGGGTCCTGCTCAAAGGTGCGCGAGGCTTTCTCGGCCACCAGCCGCGTCTCCAGGTGCAGAAGCTGTTCCAAGGCCGCCAGCAGTTGCCGTTCAGTAATGAGGTCTGCCACGGATTTGCCTTCTGCACTGGCAGGCGAGAAGAGGGGAGGTGAGAGGGGCGGTGAGAAGGACCGCCCCAGCCCCCGACCTGGACGAAGACCTGCAGGCCATGGCTCCATCTACTGGGGCTGGACTGCCTGACCTCTGCGCGATGCCCTAGCCCAGCTGAAGGCCTGCTCCAGGAACAACAGGCTGCGGCTGCCAGGAGCCCTCCCTTAGAGCCACCTTTGAAAAGGCAGAACCTGGGACCGCAAGCCTGGCTGAATAAAGCCATTTATCAGCCCTACCTTCTGCCTGGCTCCTAGGCCCGGCTGAGCCGGACTTGATAGCTTCATGCACAGCCTTGATTGCAGGTCTAATGAGGTCAGAGCTCAGGCAGGGCGTGTCCTGCCCGTGTGCAGTTTTACATTGCTGCTACTCCCCGCTCTCTGCCAGCCTCCACCCCACAGGAGCCCTCCACCTCTATGGTGGCCCCTCTTCCCACCCCAGTGTGTCCTCTGGACAATCCCCCTGACCTTCCTCCTGGCACCTCTGCAAGCCTTGCACCCTCTGCAACCCTGTGATCAGCTGTATGCGTGGCCCTAGTTTGACCCGGAGCCGGCGGTGAAAGGCCATGGAGAGGCTGGGGATCTGGGCCGTGCAGACCAGGGTTCAAGTCCCATTCTGCATGCTGTGAGACTTGAGGCAAGTCACTACAGCTCTCTGAGCCTCACTTTTCTCATCTGCCCAATGTGGGGGGGCTCCCATTGCAGGGATGCTGCAAGAATTTCAAGTGCAATTGTCCAGCTGGACACGGTGGCTCATGCCTGTAATCCCAGCACTTTAGGAGGCCAAAGCAGGAGGACTGGGTGAGCTCAGGAGTTAGAGGCCAGCCTGGGCAACATAGCAAGAACCCTATCTCCACAAAAATAATACAAATACATTTAAAAAATTAGCCGGGTGCAGTGGCTCACGCCTGTAGTCCCAGCTACTTGGTAGGCTGAGGTGGGAGGATTGCTTGATCCCAGGAGGCCAAGGTCGCAGTGAGCTGTGATTGCACCACTGCACTCCAGCCTGGGTGACAGAGTGAAACCCTGTCTCAAATAAATAAATAAATAAGTGCCCATGTCCGGGCCAGGGTTTGGGGGAGCTAGGGAGGAGAGCCTTTCCAGAAGCCTCACCTCAGCTGCCCCCGACCTCTGGCCTGTTTCCTTTCATGCTTAGTGTTTCTGAGGCCCTTCCTTACCTGCCTCGGGCTTCAGTTCCTCAGATGCTGCCCCAGGAGATGCCTGCTGGCTGACACCATTCATGACCTCCGAGGGCACCTCAGGAGTAGCCTGGGAACGGCCGGCAGCTGGGCGCTCGTCCAGTGCTCGCCGGAGGGACCGGAACAGGGAGCAGGAGCTTCGCCTTAGCAGACCTGCATCCTCCTTGGAGACCTGGGTCGAAGCCCGCTGGCTGGCCCGGGAGAAGGCCTGCTTCAGGGTGCCCAGGCCCAGCCTTGTGCCATCTACGCGGTGGCCATTGGGCTCTTTCCTGCTGCCTGTTCGCTGGGAGCTGTGAGCTGGAGTCTGCGGCTTCTCAGCCTCCTTGGGGCTCTGCAGTTCTTGCCCAGGGGTCTCTGTCTGCGGTGAGGACATCTTGGCAGCAGGAGAGCTGGGGGCAAGAAGGAGGCTCAGCAGGCCTGGAGGAGCAGCCCAGGAGCAGCCGCAGGGGAACCGGGAACTGTGTACAGCCCTTGCGGCCTGGCCACACCCAGGGGCTTGGTCAGGGGGAGGCTCCCCAGAGGAGGTAGCCCTCAGGCTGTCAGAAGGAAGCGTCACCGGTGTCACCAGGCCACTCTCTCAGCGAGAGCCCTCAGTGTGCCAGGCCACAGCTGGGCATGGAGATACACACAGCTGCTGCCATCAGGAGCCTTCCCTGAGACCGTCCCCAAAAAGCGTCTCCCCCAGGTGCCCAGTGGCAGGCCGGACTCTCCCGTTAGAATTGGAGAAGGGAGTTGACGTGCAGGTTGTGGGGCGCAGTCCAGGCCACAGCTCACAGCACTGAGGGCAGGACCAGCAGCCATGTCTAGGCCTTCCCGGATCCCTGACCCCCTCCCCGAACTGCCACCAGCCCCTTCACTGCCCTCCAGGTCCCTCAGCTCACCCCATGTCAGCCCAAAAGGCCTGATTACTTTGGCTCAAAGGGCTCAAAGGGGAGGGCAGGAATCCCCATGGGAGCCCACCCCCTGCCCTGGGTGCCACAGAGCCTGCGGAGCTGGTGCGGGGCCTGAGGGCACTGGCCGAGGCCACCCTGCGGCTTATCATGGCCGTGCAGCTGCAGGGGCAGCAGCAGGAGGAGCCTCGGGTCTATATTTAACCGGGGACTGGGGAGGTTCTCAACTCTGTTTCCCACCCACTGCCTCTCCCCCTCCCCCTCTTCCCTCCACCACAGTGTGCTCTGGCCCCTCCCAGACACAGAGAATGGGGGGATCCCAGGAACATGGGGGTGCTGAGTCTCAACTGCTCCTGCTCCCACATGGCCTCAGCACCTGGCCTGCCAGGCTCCGCCCACACCCCCTTCCAGCCTTCGGAGCTCTGCTTGCTTTCCTGGCTTTAGGCTGGGAGAGAGGAGGGGCCTCCCGCCCACCCCACTGTGCAAGCTGGGCCATGGGCAGGCGAGGGCATTAGACCAGCAAAGTCTCACTTTCCCCTGGGAGAGATTGGGACCAAAGAAGGGCTGGACCTGCCCCTAGCCCAGCCCCAGGGCCTCCCCCACCCCAGGTGCCAGGACCAAAGCCCCGGCCAGACCCAGAACCCAACCGCTGGGTGACATCGGACAGGAAGTGTGCCTCCTCAGGCCCCAGTTTGCTAGGGTGGAAGGACACCAAGGTGGGCAGGGCCCACCTTGGTGTCCTTGAGGTTCCCAGAGGCGGCCAAGCAGCTGGACAGAGGCCCAACGTGGGAGCGACAGCCAGGTGGTTGATGGACTTTATCAGCCCTGCCCTGGCCACAGGTCGGCGACTTCCCCCAGCACCAGGGTTCAGAGACCCTGCCTGATTCAGAGGTGACCCACACACTTCAGGGAGCCAACTGTCCCAGCCTCCACTCTCCCCTCTCTCCCTTGTGCCCTCCATGCTTGGCATGGGGGCTGGTGCCCAGCAGGGCAGGGGTGTGGTGAAGAGAACCATTCAGCACACACCGCATCCTCCGCTGCCGAGGGGGCGGGGCCTGGGGGGTGTGCGGCAAGGGCGAGCCAGGCTCTGCCTTCTTGTTTGCGAGATCTCACACTTAGTAAGCACCTACTGTGTGCCCAGCTCGGGGCCTGACACAGATCAGCTTCTATGACAACCAAGATAGGCAGTGTCATTTGCCCATTTCACAGACGAGGAACCTGAAGCTCACAGAGGGACAGAGTCTGCAGCTCAGAGCTGGGAACAGAGGCGGGACCTGCCATGTCTCCACCCCAGGGAGTCAGAGCTGCCGCCCAGAAGCCCCTCCTCCCAGCTGAGACTCCCAGGGTGTCAGCAGGTCCCAGAGTGGGGTCGGATGTGGAGGTCCTCTCCCAGGAGGCCCTGAGGAAGGCGGGGTGAGGAGGGGCAGCTATGCCAGTGAACCTCTTAGGAGGTTACATGGGCAGAGGCCTGACAGCCACTCAGCCTGCCTTTGTCCCAAACCAGAACTGCACTGAAGGGCCATCGAGGTCCCCAGATAGCCCCTCAGCCTCCTTCCACCTTCCACCCTGCAGCTCCCGACAGCGTCCCAAGCCATTCTCCACCTTCCCAAAGCACAAGTCCAGCCAGGTCACTCCCCTGCTTTAAACCCTTCCGTGGTTCCCACCTGCCCAAGCCCCACAGCTGGGCATCCATCCTGGAGCCACCTTCCTCCACCTCCCTCCACCTCCACCTCCCGCTGACCATGCCTCACCAGGTTCCCCTAGGGTTCACGGACGACCCACACCCCACCCCAGACTCCTCTCTGTCCTCCCAGCTGCACGCCCAGCCTCCGGCTTCCCCCTCCAGCTGCTCCTCGTCCTGGCCTTCCCATATTTGTTCTTTACATCTGACCTAGGTTTCAGGACGTTGGGTACAGATGCCTGGCACCACCCACTATCACCATCTGTCTGCTCAGTGGGCACTCGGCACTGTCCCTGTGGTGACGTGGCCCCCCTGCCCTGGCCTGGCAGCCTCTGTCCATCTACCCCCGTCACCGCAGAGCACAGCCTAGAAGTGGGGGACATCGATGTCAGGGTCGCCCCGCCTCCCTGGGCTGGCCTGCCTGCTGCCGCGCTAGCACCTGCAGGCTGAGACCTGAAGGCCCCTCTCCACTCACCCCTCCACCTCCCAAGGCTCTCCCTTGGCCTGTCCCTGTCCCTGTGCCTGCCTCTCCACACCCATGGACTCACTCTGGCTCTCTTTGTCTCTGGGTCTCTCTGTCCCAGTGCCTGGAAGGTCCAGGGGGCCCGGCTCCCGTGCGGCTGCTCCCTGACTGCAAGGCCCTGGAGACCAAGCCTGGCCTGAGCCTCAGGTCCTACTCTCCCCAAGTCAGGTTAACACACCCTTTGTGGGCCCAGCAGCAGGGGCAGGAAGCCAGCCAGAGACACAGTCACTGAGAGCTCCCACCCTGGGCCACCCTAGCCGTGACCGAGAAGTCAAGTCTGGACTTCCCCCACCCTCCCTATCCCAGCCTCAGCTTCTCCTCCCCGCTTTCCCCTAGACCTTCTCTCCTGCAGCTGCTCCCCCGTCCTCCCGGCCA
The DNA here is from genome assembly GCA_036589455.1 of Ateles fusciceps. Lineage (NCBI taxonomy): Eukaryota > Metazoa > Chordata > Mammalia > Primates > Atelidae > Ateles > Ateles fusciceps. The sequence continues at coordinate 2,584,482 of JAZHEH010002060.1, forward strand.
TGCCGCAGTGCTCACCACTCCCCAGCCTCCCACCTACGCTGGGACTGGCCATCACCCCACTCCTCAATGCTCAAAAGGAGCCTCTGAGGTGACTACCTGTACTGCACCCTGAACCCAAGCCCTGGTGGGGCTGGTCCCCTCTCACGTCCCCACCTGCCACCCACCTCCCCTGATCACAGCCTCCGAGCTGCTCGCCTTCCCAGGCGCCCCTCAACGCTGCCTCTTAGGATCAGTCATAAGAATCTTGCCAAAATGTAAACCTCCTTTGTTTATTGTTTTTAAGAGACGAGGTCTCACTGTGTCACTTCGCCCACTGCTGGAGTGCAGGGGTGCGATCACAGCTCACCGCAGCCTCGAACTCCTGGACTCAAGCAGTACTCCCACCTCAGCCTCCCAAGTAGTTGGGACTACAGATGTGCAACTCCATGCATGGCTAATTTTTTTATTTTTTGTAGAAACAGGGTCTCACTATGTTGCCCAGGCTGGTCTCAAACTCCTGGCCTCAAGTGATCCTCCTGCCTCAGCCTCCCAAAGTGCTGGGATTACAGGAGCGAGCCACCATGCCTGGCCCTATAAACCGCCTTTGAAAGCTTTCCTTGCAAGCTTTTCTTTTCCTTCCAGCCCCTCGAAATAAGGACAATGACAAGGAGGTGTGTTCTCACCACTCTTGCTCCTCCTCAACATTTGCCTGGAAGAACTAGTTAAGGCAATAAGGAAAGAAAAATAAATAAGAACTATAAACATTGGGAAGGAGCAGATTAAACTGTCATTATTCATAGGTGATATGAATGTTGACTTAGAAAACCTGAGACTAAAAATTATTGGAGCTAATAAAAAGGCTTAGTAAGTTGTGTGCGTTGATGATGTAAATAACGCCAACACCTTTCCATACCCTAGCAAAGCCTATGAGAGACACTTAAACCACTTCCCTTCACAGGAGCAACACAGCATAAGCCCCCTGAGCCGCCGTCGCCCTCGGAAGAAGCACAGCGCCCTCCTTAGCTTGGCATTCAAGGCCTCTTCTAATGACCCGTCTGGCTTCAGTCCCAACTCACTCCTCCACTCTGATCACTCAGAAGTACCTACCTGTCCTCCACACCTTTGCACTGTCCTTTCTGCCTACAATGTCAACTTATTGAAAGCTCAGCAGAAATGGCTCCTCCCCTGAGAAGCCTTCCCTGACCAGCTGAGCCCCTATGATGGTCGGCCCCCTCCTGCTCCGGGCCTGGGCACACCTGCCTTGCCTTGACGGAGGGACAGTTACAGAGCCTGGAGGCCAGGAGAGCCCCAGGCAGGGGGTGGGCCTGACTCAGCCCCCAGCCACGGCTAGTACTCCGGAGTCTCTGGGGGAAACCAGGAAAGCGAACCTGACGCCTGGGCATGAGCGCCTGGCCCCTGCACACTTGAGTGCACTGCTTTCACACACCTAAGTGTCGGCCTGAGAGTGTCTCCCTGCATGTGTGACGCTGCCCCGGAGTGTGCCCTATCGGGTCCGCGAGTGCTTCTCTCCGGGTCTGTCTGTGGCTGCATGCCATCTCTGTGTCTTCTGCGTCTGTCCGTCTGTGCTTCCTGCCTAAGTGTGTCTGCCTGTGTACCGGGTGCGTGTGTGTCCGCTGTGATTTGTGCTGCCGCTCTGGCCTGGGCAGCCTGGGCTCTGAGTGAGGCCCTTGGCCTGGAAGGCCACAGGCAGAGCCGGAATGGTCCTCAGGCCTGAGAGTCGCCCCCACCCGCCCACAGCACCCCATGCCCTCCTGCTCCACTTTCCCGGAACATACCTGCTGAGCACGCAGCCTCGGCCCAGGAAGAATGCAGTCACCTGAGAAGCTGGTCCATGGGGCCTTCAGAGCCGGGCCCTGGCCATGGGGCCTCCGGAGCAGCCGGAGCAAGTGACCAACAGCTGGGACTTCCCAGCCATGGTCAGCGCCTGCCAGGCCCACCCGGCCCCACCCACAGCCCTGCCCTCCACTGGGACCCCATACTTTCACTTTCACAGAAGTTCCCACTTCCTTTTCATTCCAGAGGCAGTCACTCCAGCTTTCCACTCCAGATAACACAGGGCTCAGGCCAAGGGTCAGAGAACAAGGGAGGGGAGGGCTGCGGAGGACGAACTCAGGGGCTCGAGCAGCAGGGGGTGGACGCCGCCTGCCACCTCGAAACACCACCAGCCCCTCCTTTGCTCAGAGGCCAGGAGAAGCAGGCACTGGCCTGGGGGGACACTCGGCCCACAGTGCCTGAGCCCAGAAGGACCCCCACTTCAGGGCAGAGGCTCTAGCACCAGCCCAGCCCATCGAGTTCATCCCGAGATCCTGCACCCTCCATCAGGGAAGCTCATGTTGAGAGCCTCGTGCCGTTCCCTGGGGCCTCAGGAGCTGGAGTAAGGGATGGGGCCCTGGGGACAGACGGGGCACACTCAGGAGTGAGGAGGGACAGCATCCCGGGCAGGGGCAAAGGTGTGGAGGCGGAGCCCTCCCCACACAGGAGTCAGGCGGGCGAGCTGCTGCGGGGAGGGCCGCTGACACTTCCCAGAAGAGGCAGCCTCACCCCTGCACGGGGGATTCCGCAGCCGGCGTCTTAGGAAAGAACTCAGGGAAAATCCAAGGAGAACAGATCCAGACCTGTCTCAACCTGGGCTGGGGCCACCAGGCTGTGTGACAGGGCCGCTGTAGGGTGCTGAGGTGGGCAGAAAAAGCCTCCTGCACCAGCATCCTCCAGCTGAGGGCAGGGGTGGCCCCGTGCTCTAGCGTCCGAGGGCTGAGGGCAGAGACAGCCCTGTGCTCCAGGGTCCTAGGGCTCAGGGCAGGGATGGCCCCGTGCACCCAACGTCCTAGGGCTGCCAAGCAGGACCAGGGACTGAGCCTCAATGACAGACGTTTATTCTCTCCCAGTTCTGGAAGCCAGAAGTCTGCAGCAAGGCTTCTGCGGGCTGCCTTCTCCCGGCGCTCTCTTCTGGGCTGTAGGTAGCCCTCCTCTTCCTAGGTCTTCACAGGGTCTTCCCTCTTCGGGTCTGTGTCCATGTTTCCTCTTCATATGGGTTACGGTCCACCCTAGTGACTTAATTTCAACTTATTACCTCTTTAAAGGTAATAAGCATTTTTATAAGGAATTTTCCAAATAAGGTCATATTCTCAGGTTGGGACTTTAACATACAATTTTTTTTTTTTTTTTTTTGAGACAGAATCTCTCTGTCACGCAGGCTGGAGTGCAGTGGTGCAATCTTGGCTCACTGCAACCTCCGTCTCCTGGGTTCAAGCCATTCTCCTGCCTCAGCCTCCCGAGTAGCTGGGACTCTGCAGGCACCCACAACCATGCCCAGCTAATTATTATTATTATTATTTTTTAGACCTAGTCACTCTGTCACCCGGGCTGGAGTGCAATGGCACGATCTCAGCTCACTGCAAGCTCCGCCTCCCAGGTTCAAGCCATTCTCCTGCCTCAGCCTCCCAAGTAGCTGGGATTACAGGCGCCCACCGCTAATCCCAGATAGTTTTTGTATTTTTAGTAGAGACATGCTTCACCATGTTGGTCAGGCTGATCTCAAACTCCCGACCTCGGGTAATCTGCCTGCCTCAGCCTCCCAAAGTGCTGGGATTACAGGGGTGAGCCACCGCGCTCGGCCCGACATACGAATTCTGTGGGGGGAAAAACAGACCATAACAGACTGGAAGGCGCCTGAAATGCGGTAGCACCATCTGTGGAGGGGTCAAATTGGACTCAAAAGATGCCAGCACCTCCTCCAGGAAGCCCTCCAATTAACCACTTGAGCCACTACCCCCTGAGCCCTGGGTCCCGTCTGTGAAGTGGGGTGCTAAGAGCCCCAGTTCAAGCCTGAGAGATGCCCAGCAGCCAGCAGGCCCTTCCTCCCAGCCCAGTCCCGCCTGCTGGATTGAGTCTCACCCCACCTGTCTCCAACAGGCAGAGATGAGGGGTGACAGGGGAATAAGCATAACTGAACAGAGACAGCCGGGCCAAGGTGCAGGGCTTCCTGTGGCTCAGGGACCTGCTCACCGCCACACAGCTGGCCAGAGAGGCCAGGACTGCGCCCGAAGCCTCTGGCTCTGTGGACTGGGTCTTCCCACAGAGCCAGGCCCTGGTGGACTGAAGACTTCCCAGTCTGATTCTCCCACCCCCCAGCTCACAGGGCATGTCAAGGTCCCAGGACCTCCAATTACCTATCACTTCATTCAATACATAGGTGCCTGAAAATCTGCTGGTGCCAGAGCCTGGGAGCTGCTCCTGGATGTCCCCTCAACCTCCATCTGCACCCCACGGCCACCTGAGCCTGTGCCCGCTTTTCAGCATGTTTCTTTCATTCTATGTCCATGTTTTTCCCCAAATTTCTCAGTAAAATCCCTTTGGAAAAGCCCCAGCCTTGTCTCAGAGAAGCCTGGGGCACAGGGTTGATCCGGGGTCAGGAGAAGTCAGGGCGGGGGCCATTAGGAGCGGGAGGCCTAGCCAGGGACACCGAGCGGAGGTCAAGCCCAGCTTCCCACGATCTTGGAGAGGCGCTCCGCTCTCTGAGCCTCAGTTTACTCCTCCAGAAAATGGGATTGTCGTCGGGATCAAGTGGGTTCGCCTTGGCTGAGGACCTGGCTCCCAGGTAGGGAAGTCCAGGGAGCAAGACCCCCACCACCAGAAGCCTGCATGACATGGGGTCGCTGGGAGGCCAGGCTGTCCACCCGGGATGCAGAGGCCGGAGGCTGCGGCTTCCATCCTCACTGCTGCCGGGCCCAGGGCGAAGCTCAGCGTGAGAACCAGAGGCCCGGGCTCCCTCCCTGCCCTGACGAGGCTGCCGGCCGCGCACAGCAGGCCACTCTGCCCCAATCCCGTATTGCAGGGTTGAGGTGGGGAGCAGGGCGGTGGCCCCAGCCGACGTCCTGGGGAGCTGCAGGATGACTCCCGCCGGGCGTCCGCAGGTCGCCGCGTGCTGGGGGGCGGGGGCGGGGCGGGGCGTCGCCGACACCGCCCCTGCCGTCTCCGCCCACGGACTCTGGGCGTGGCTGGGCGGTCCGGGCACCGGCTGGCGGTGGAGGGCCGCCCAGTGGAGCAGCGCCCCGCGGTCGGGCCTCCCCGCCCCCGGCTCCAGGGCACGCAGGGTCCTGGGACCTGCGGTGGGGGTCGCCTCCGCCCGAAAGCAGCCCTGCTGGACGGGACGTGGTGGATTCTGCCCGAGCTCGGCCGCTCGGCGGTGTGGGTCCGGGACAGCCGTGTTAAGACGGGTGTCATAATTCTCGCCCAGGAGCGGAGTGGTGGGGATCAAATCTCAGTAAATGACCTCGTCGCCCACCCACGTGCCGGCCTCCTGCACCCCACACCCCGCGTGTCTGCAAGGCTTCCTGCGAAATGTCTGTCCCCATTCACAAAACTACCCCATGTTCCCCGATCCTGGTCAAGCCTCTCCAGGACCGGCAGGAAGCACTGGAGGAGGACGGAGAGGACCTTGAAGGCCCGCCCCACCCCTCGCCTGAGCTATAGTCCAGGAGGGGGGCCCACGGGGTCCTCAGGTTTCAAACTCAAGCAGGCTGCCAGGCGAGCTTCCGCACCTGTCTCCCTCCTCTCCCGCATTGCGGGGGAGGGCTATTTTTAGAAGGAAGGCGGTAGGAGAAAGTGCAGCTTTGTGCTGGAGGCTGGCGAGGCAGCAGGAAAGCACAGAGGGGCCGTGCCTCCTGCCTCCCTCACTCACGGGTCACAGGTCCCCGGCACGCCTGCCCGGACCGCCGACTTGGCGGAGTTGACATTTATGGTGTCCCACTGCCCGGCCCTAAGCTTCCTCGGCCTGGCTCAGGCTGGCCAAGGGCAGGGGACCAGGTTGGGGGACACCCTGGGAGTGGGCCCTGGGCCACGCTCAAGGCTCTGCACCCCATGCCAGCCGCAACCAGGCAGTAGGGCTCCCCTTCTGCAGTAGAACAGAGCTCAGAGACAATGTCGATGGACCCCCACATAGGGCAGGAAGAGATGCCTGCTTACCCAACCTCCCACGTGGGCTCTGTGGCAGCCTGGTGGCTTCCTGACCTCAGGGATTCCCCTCGCAGCCTCTCGCCTCGGGCGCCTCGCTTTGCACCTCAGTTCCTACACATGTAAAATGGGACCTTCACAAGGATTTAACGAGATCCAACCTGGAATGGGGCAGCCCACGCCAGGCACCATCGCTGAGCCCTCCTGCACCCAAGGGAAGCAGGTAGCAGAACCTTCAAGGTCTTGCCGTGGCCCCAAGGCAGCCCCACGGAGGGTTGGCAGGCCACCTGGAGGAGGCTGGTTCTGCCTTGGGCAGCCTTGGCCAAAGCAGAGAGAGGGTCTCTGGGCAGAGGCACCAGCCACAGCGCCAGCTCAGCCCTGCCCAGCCTGCCCCAGTGCCACGCCTGAGTGGTCACCCACTAGGCGCTCTGGACTGGCCAGCCTGGGCTGCTAGCTGAGGCCCTCAGCTAGCAGGCCACAGGCAGAACCCAAACTGTTCTCAGGCCCCTGCATCCCCACCATGTGTGCCCACTGGCCACCAGGAAGTGCCTTTATTTCTGCTTCAAACCACGGAACAAAGCGGGATGTGATCCAGACCTGGACCACAGGCAGAAAAAGGCAGGGCTGCAGTCCTGGCGGACACAGTGAGACAGGAAGCAGCCTCCGGGCTCTGCCTGCGGGGTGTCGGGGGCAGGCCCGGCCCTCCTGTGCATCATCCCGGCCACCCTGTGGCAGAGACCCTCAGCAGTCAGACAGCAGAACCTGGCGACATCCTTGTCCTATCCCCCGGGCCGGCGCTGCCTGGGCCTCGGAGCAGACACACTCGCTGCTGGCATCATCTGCAGGTGTCCCTGGTTCTCTGGGCAGACTCGGGGAGTGGGCTGCAGGAACATAAAGGTGGGCATGTTGGTGGGGGGACTGCAGCCCGAGAGGATCCCAGTGGTCCGAGATGAGCCTTTGGCAGGCAGCTGGGCTGGGGCAGGCCAGGAGGTCCCCTTGGGTGATGAGAAGGGGAGGAGTGCTCGGCCAGGGAGGCAGAATGGAGCTGGGCTCTGCCAGCAGGAACAGCTCCCAAATCCACCAGAGGAAGGGGTGGCAGAGGGAATGGAGGTCCAGGGCAGACTCAAGGGCCTCCCCAGAGCCCGAGTCCCAGGATTGACCCAAGGGGTGGTCTCTGATGCTGTCCTGGGGCCTGGGCAGAAACCGATAAGAGGTTGAGGGGGGCTTTGGGCAGAGGTGGGGGTTATGGGTCCGGACAGACCCCTTCTGAAGGGGGTTTCGTGGCCAGTACGGGCTGAGGTCTGAGGCAGGGTGTTGAGCAGCTCCAGTGACGGCCAAATTCACTTCATCCTCAAGGAACAGACTCCCAGGGGTCTCCAGAGGATAAGACCTCCCAGGGCACAGCTCACGCCCCTCGCCCAGCCCACAGTGGCCCTCAGAGCCATCCACAAGGCCCCCACAGCCCAGCCTGCTGCCTCTCCTGTGCCTTGGACCTGGCCCTGGCTGCCCCCTCCTGCCCACATGGTCTTCCTCCCGGAAGCTTTAGCCTTTATTTATTTATTTATTTTGAGACTGAGTCTCACTCTATCACCCAGGCTGGAGTGCAGTGGTGCAATCTCAGCTCACTGCAACCTTCACCTCCAGGGTTCAAGCGATTCTCCTGCCTCGGCCTCCCAAGTAGCTGGGATTACAGGTGGCTGCCACCATGCCTGGCTAATTTTTATTTTAGTAGAGATGGGGTTTCACCATGTTGGCCAGACTGGTCTCGAACTCCTGACCTCAAATGATCTGCCCGCCTCGGCCTCCCAAAATGCTTGGATTACAGGCATGACCCATCGCACCCAGCCTGCTTCAGCCTTTAAACAGGGCACCTGCAGCCAGACGGAGCCTGTCAATAGGCCAGCCCATCCCCCCCCCCAGCACGTGCGCCTGCACCTCACAGCCTCCCAGGCCCTAGAGAGCAGGCACACTTGCTTCAAAGGTGATGACAACGAGGGAGGGCTGGGTGACAAGGGGTGAGAGTGTGTCGTCACTCATTCAGCAAGTATGCACTGTGCACCTCCTGTGCCCAGGCCTGGGGCTGACAGTGGATGAGGGACCTCACTTGCAGGTGGGAGGGAGGATGGTGCTAGGGAGGGGGGTCAAGGCCAGGCAGCACCTAGGGCCCCAGGCAGAGGTTCCAAGGGCTGGTGGAGGATGGTGTGTGAACAGGCAGGAGGCGGGAAGGCCTGCCGGAGCCGCAGGAACCACGCCCCGCTTCTGACCCTGGCAGTGGCCCCCACCTCCTCTCAGCACCTCCTCAGGCGCCCTCACTCACCACCAGCAGCCCAGCTCTGAGAGGGGCCCTTCTGGGCACCCTCCAGGGGCCAGCGCAGCTCCCCACTCTCCACAGGGTCTGCCTCGCTGGGCTCCACCACAATTGAGGGCAGCCGCTGGCCCAGCCGAGGGCCCTTCTCCTGGGCGCTTGGCACAGCCTACAGGGAGAGTGAGCAGGATCACGGCCATGCCAGGCCCGGCACTCCTGCTCTCTCCCACCCCTGTCCTACACACTGCCCCACTAGGGGGTCAGGGAGCCTTCCCACCCAGTCTCCAGGGCAGGGGTAGGCACATGTGTGTTTGCACAGGCACATCCCTGAGACAGATCCTAGCCCCGACCTGGTCCCAACCTGGGGGGTAGGGTGCTAAGTCCCTGCAGTCACAGCTCTCAGAAGGCACCAAAGGACGCAGCTGTGCTCAGCCCCGGAGCCCATTGCATAGCCAGAGCCTGAGGCCGGAGACACCAAGGTCACCAGGAACCAGCGCAGGCTTCTGCACTCCCCCAGCTGCTCCTGCACCTGGACTCCTCCCAACCCCTTCCTGGGGTCTTCCCTGCTGGGCCCATGGCCTCCTCCAGGCTCGCAGGAGCTGGGAAGCAGTTGCCATGGCAACCCAAGGGCTGGCTCTGGGCTTGCTCTTGGCTCATTGTTGAGTGCCCACAGGAGTGTGCGGGGGCTGCGTCTCCAGGCCCTCCTCGTGCCCCCAGCATCTCCGCCTCCCATTCAGGGCCTTCGAGGCTGCAGTGCTACGTGCAGAACTCCGTCCCTCAGCGCCCCAGTGGCCCTGACTTGCCTCCCTGTCCTACCTCCATGCCTGTGCTCAGGCAGATGCCCCTGCCTGGAGCTCCCTGTCTCCTATCTCTTCACCTAGAAGGAAAGCTGCTGGCTCCACCTTCCCGAAAGAGCATGAGGGTGACGAGGAAGGGCAGCCAGGCAGCAGGCAGGACTTGGCTGAATGGCCCTAGGCCACTGAAGCAAGACCCCCGAATAGTGCACGGTCCTGGGCTCCAGCCCAGAGTCTCTTTGAACCAAGGACCACAGGTGACCCTCGAGTGTGAGAACAGATGTCGTTGGATGTCTGTGGAATGAAGGCGCTGTCAAAGGACAGCAGAGCAGGGACCCCCATCCCTACCCCACAGGCTGGACCCTCCCGAGGGCCACCCCTCATGCTGGCATTGCCAGTCCAGGGGCTCATTCCCCAGCCTGGTCTCACTCCCTAAGTGCCATTCTCCTTCCTGCCCCACCAACGGTGCTGGTCTACAAGTCTGCCCACTGGGGTGAGTGAGGCCCAGGTCAGCAGAATTTGCAGCTCTGAGGCCTGGTGCTCACTGCTCTCCACCCTGCCTGGGAGGTTGCGTCTGCAACCCAAAGTTCCAGACTGGTCCCTGTGTGGCTCCAGGCTGGTCCCCCTCTCTGGCCCCACTGCTCCCCAACAAGGAGAATGGCTGGGCTGTAAACCTGAGAGCACTAAGGCTGCCACCCTGTGTAGGGAGCTTGTTATTTTAGCTTCGTCAACACCCACACGGAAAGGTGGCACTAGGGGGAGGGGGACCCTGGCATTTGCTCACTCGGCAGAGAGCAATCCCTGGGGTCCTCAGGTCAGCAAGGGTGCTAAGTAAGCCAGGAATGCTGGCCTTCAATTATTTTATCCATTACACTTTTATAAAAGAGCAAGGAGCTGGGGTCAGTGGCTCATGCCTGTAATCACAGCACTTTGGGAGGCCAAGGGGGGTGGATCACCTGAGGTCAGGAGGTCGAGACCAGCCTGCCCAACATGGCAAAACCCCGTCTCTATTAAAAATACAAAAATTCACCGGGCATGGTGGTGGGCGCCTGTAATCCCAGCTACTCGGGAGGCTGAGGCAGGAGAATCGCTTGAACCCGGTAGGTGGAGGTTGCAGTGAGTCGAGATCACACCACTGCACTCCAGCCTGGGTGACAGAGCAAGACTCCGTGTCAAAAATAAATAAATAAGCAACAACCTCCCCCACCCAGATGTGTAAACTGAGGCCAGCAGCAAGGCAAGGCATGCCCCAAGTCATGGGACAGAGTTTGAGGCTGGCTGCCCCCCGATCCCCAGGGCCCCAAGCACATACCTTCCCTGCCGGGCCTCCAGCCCCCGCAGCAGGGCCTGGCTGTGGTGGAGTAGGCCGGGGAATGCTCATGCTGCTGCCGCCACTGTGCCACTGAGCTGCACAAGGACTGGGAGCAGAAATGGGGTGTCTGCTGCTGGCCTGATGCTGGATCCACCCTCCCCCCGCAGGCTTCAGGCGCTGAGCCCACCCCACTCCACCCCCACCCAGAGCGAGTGCCCATGGCTCCAGCTGGACCTCTGTGGGCTGCTCCCTGCCGGAGTCTGCTGCCAGAGGGGGCGCTGGACCATGGCCACACAATGTGCCTGTAAGAGGGCACAGGCAGGAGGGGGAGATCTGGGAAGGCTTCCTGGAAGAAGTCGGCTGATCTGAGGCCTGAGGGATGAGCAGGAGGTAGCCAGGCCGGCGGGGGAGGACAGAAGCGCATTCTGAGACAGAGAACAGTGCAGGAAGGACACAGAGCATCCAAGGTATCTAAATGGGTTTCTGAGACAGCAGGCTGGGAGTGGTAGGGACTGGGTTCAAGTCAGCCAGAGGCCAAGGTGCCCATTTCCTCCTCGAGAGCATGTACCCTGCACACCCCGGGCCAGGCCCTCAGCACCCACAGCCCAAGGGAAACTGACATCCTGCCTGCACTTGGCCACACCCACTCAGGCTGGCCACAGCAGAGGGAGCCGGCTGGAGCTCTGGCAGCAAGGACTCTGGAAAGTGAGCCGCTGCCAGAGGTCGTCACCAGCCGCAGATCCTTCACCTGCACTCAGGCTGTGTGGGCTCTCTTGGGGCCACGACCAGGCAGAAATGGGGGGTGGGGTCTGGTGGTGGCTGGTATGCAGGCAGCAGGGGCCCCAGGCAGGGGCAGCCCTGCAGGAAGGGGACAGGGCAGTGGGAGAGCAGAGACCAGCAGAATGGAATACCTGTTACACCCTGCTGGGGTGGGCGAGGGTGGTCCTGTGGCTGTCAGCAAAGCAGAGGGCTGCTATTCTGGTCAATGAGGTTTCTTTCACCAAACACCCTGCTCGGGTCAGCTGGGGTCCTACTGAGGCCCAGGGAAGGCTAGGAGGGGCACACATGCAGGAGGCCTCTAGGGGCATTGAACCCACACCCTCTGGCTCCTCCACCCAACCCCAGAGCCCCGGGATGCCTCAGTGCCCCGCTGCTCCCAGGTCTGGCCCTCCATCCCAAGACCCAGAACCCAAGTTAGAGTCCAGGGCAGCCAGGACAGAGACCCAGCCAGCCTTGGGAAGAAGGCAGAGGGAGAGGCAGGAAAAACACTGCCACAGAGACCAGGCAAGAGGTGACTGAGCTGGAGACAGAGCAGAAGACAGAGACAGAAACAGACCCACACACCTGGCCCAGAGAGAGGGACGACAGAGGCAGATGATAGAGCTGTCGCCCTGAGCCATGGGGGCGGGGCAGGCAGTCAGGGAGCAAGTGCCCAAGGGCTGCTTTGCCCTGCCCAGAGCCAAGGTCCACTGCCAGCCGGGGCACCGCACATCGAGGGCGCCCACCACCCCCAACGCCCAGGATCCCAGGTCTTGCCGGGCACAGCCCCAGGGGCACAAGAGCGCGGAAGCATGACGTCCCACAGCCGGGCTGACCCCGCCAACCCACGCCCTCCCCTTCCCCAGGGAGCTCGACTCAAAACTCCCCAAATCCCCCCCATGCTCCTCCCCCTCCCACCCACCCCGCACCTGGTCATCAGGGCGCGCTCGCGCTGGGGGCCCGCAGGGCTGGGGCGAGGCTGGGGAGGGGGTGACCCTGCCCCACACTCACTCACACTCACCGCCAGCGGGGCTGCTGGCTCCGGGACCTCTGCGCTCCGCTGGCTCCGCGCTCGCCCGGCTCACCCTCCTCCCCGCGCTCCCTGCCCACACTCGGTCTCTGGGCCTCCCTCGCACTCACGTCCTCCGCGGGGCCGCCGCCGCCCTTGCTCCGCCCTCCCAGCTCCAGCCCCCAGGTAGAGCCCCGGCCTCATCTTCCCTTGAGCCGACCCCTCCCCCAGGACCTGCCCCTGGCCACTTGAGACTGAGCCTCAAGATTTGCGTCCAGGAATCTGGAGTGCAGAATTTACTGGGGCCAGACACAAAGAAAGAGGACTCCTTCCTACTGGGGACTAGAAGAGAGGAATAAAATGGATAAAAAAGCCCCCAAACTGGGATGGGCCGCAGGAAGGGGGGGGTCACCCCGCACCCCTCCTCTCATCTTCACTTCCAGTTCCATTCCCAAAAAGAGCAAAAGAGCCCTGGGACAAGCTGTCTCACTCAGTCCAGTGACAGACCTGACACCTGAGACCAAGGTGCACAATCTCTGGTCAGTGTAATTCCCAGCCTGCAACCGGGAACCCTCCACCATCACTTATCTATCATCCCACTTCTGTTCCATAACCACGGTCCAGCCACTGTCCATCCACCATTGACAGCTGTTCATCTATCTTTGCCATCCCACCACCATCTGAGACCCACCATCGGCATCCATCATCCACCATCAATAACCCAACATCCATCCCGTCCACAATCCACCATCCACCATCAATAATAACCCAACATCCAATCCATCCACAATCCACCATCTACCATCAATAGCCCAACATCCATCCCGCCCACAATCCACCATCTACCATCAATAATAACCCAACATCCATCCTGCCCACAATCCACCATCTACCATCAATAATAACCCAACATCCATCCCATCCACAATCCACCATCTACCATCAATAATAACCCAACATCCATCCCATCCATAATCCACCATCTACCATCAATAGCCCAACATCCATCCCATCCACAATCCACCATCCACCATCAATAGCCCAACATCCATCCCGTCCATAATTCACCATCTACCTTCCCCCATGCAACCACCAGCCATCCATTTACCATCCACCATTCAACCACTATCCAGTATCCAATGTCCATTAACCATCCATACCCAGTCATCATCCCCTATCCAACCACCACCCATCCACCATGCACTCATCCATTCACCACCAGCACCCATCATTTACCAAGCATCAATACATCACTAAATATCTATCAGTCCAACATTCATTCAGCATCCATCCATCTACCACCTATCCATCCACCACTCACTATGAAACAGCTTTACATCAAAAATTTAACACATCTACCATTCACATCTCCATCCACATATCTAATTGTGAATCATCAATCTACTATTTACTATTCATTTATCCCAATTTATCCATTAGCCTCCATCCAATCTACTACAATCCACCCATCTACAATTCAACCACCAGCTGCCATTCATTCATTCATATTTCTATGAACTGCATTCCTCCATTCATCCACCAACCATCTATTGTCATCATCTCTTTTTGTTTGTTTGTTTTTGTTTCGAGACCGAGTCTCACTCAGTCACCCAGGCTGGAGTGCAGTGGTGCAGTCTCGGCTCACTGCAACCTCTGCCTCTAGGTTCAAGCAATTTTCCTACCTCAGCCTCCCAAGTAACTGAGATTATAGGTGCCCACCACCATGCCTAGCTAATTTTTGTATTTTTAGTAGAGATGGGGTTTCACCATGTTGGTCAGCCTGGTCTTGAACTCCTGACCTCAGGTGATCCACCTGTCTTGGCATCCCAAAGTGCTGGGATTACAGGCATGAGCCACCGCGCCCAGCCTACCATCACCACCTCTTATCCACATCCAGCACATATCTACTCATTGTCCATCTCACAACATCCTCTATCTATCCACCCATCATCCAGCCATAATTCACTACTCACCCAAAATCCATCCCAGTACCATCTAGCATCCATTCATAGAAAAATTTATTGACTGCTTTCTATGTGCCAAACATTGTTCTAGGAGCTGAGGACAGAGTAGAGAGACAGCAGTGCGCATTTATTTGCCATTATCCATCCACCATTACAATCCACCCACTGTCCATCCACTCACTATTCATGCACCACCCACATTCATTATTCACTCTCCATTCAACATCCGTCTTCATTCATCATCCATTCACTATCCACTTGCTATCTACCCATCTTTCTCCATCTGTACATTAAACCATCCATCTACCATCTCTCCATCTACACACCCACCCTTCACCTTTCATGCATCAGTTTTCCAAGTTGTAGCCATCCACTGTTAACCTTCGTCCATCCATTCAACACCCATTCATCATTCATCCATCCGGATTCCATCCAGTTGTTACCTATCCACAGCCACCCTCCATCAATACCTCCACAGCACACAGCCCGTTATTCATCCAGCTAGCGATTACTCATTTATTTGACATCCAGTCCCCATTCATGCACCAGACAGCCACCATTTACTTGTCCACCACTTGCCATCCATTCATCAGTCATATACTCATTGGTATTTCTGTACCATCTGCCCATCCATTCTCTGTGGATAGATCTGTCACAATCATCCACTTCTATTTATCCACCATCCAGCCATACTTCCACGACTTATCTTCCCACTAAGCATCCACTATCTACTATGAATACTTACTGCCTGCGGTTTGTGTCCACTGTGTATGGATTCATTTGGTGTCCATCAATCCGTCAATTCAGCATCCACATCCATCCGTTTTCCATCTACCAATCTACAGTGTATTTGTCTATTCTTCATCACTTAATCAACCGCCAACGACATAGATGCATCTACCATCTAGGTAGTTGGTGGTTGATTAAGTGATCCTCTACCCACCACATACTCATTCTATCATGACGTCCATCATTCATCCACTATCACTTACCCAGCCAGTTTTTCTCCCCCACCAGTCAGCCAGCCACCTAGTAATTCACCACCCATGTGCCATCTACTATCCTTAAGTTATATTCTATATTACTCATATACATAAACCTCAGTCCACCATTCTCACTTCCATCTCACCACCACCCATACCCATCATCCATCCGTCCAGCTTCTCACCATTCTTTTGCCCATTCATTCATAAACAAAACATTCATGTAGTAATAAATATTAATATAAAGCATTTTTTACTCCATGCCAATGCTGGATTCTGGGATTATCGAGAGAAATAAGACCCAATCCAAATTCATGATCCAATGGTCCAATAGTGAGAAACAGGTCAGGCAGAGCAGTGTCTGTGTGAAAATGTGAATTGGATTGAAATTCCCATGCCTCCATCTCCTGGATGTGGCATGGATGGAGCTCTTTGCACAAGTTCTCCAAGAGGAGGATGGGCAAGGGGGCATCACAGCGGGGTGAGCAGAGGCCTGACCTGGGTACAGTGGTTGCAGCTCAGCAGACCTTATGATGTGGGCGTAGAGGGAGGTGCAGCTGGAAAAAAAGGTAGCAGAATTTTTGCAAAGCTAGGAATGCCCAGCTGAGGGCTGAGGGATCAGTCCTGGATGTGGGGGCAGCAAGGAGCTCTGGGGGAGTTTTAGGCAGGCAAGAACCCCAGTCAGCTACTTTCTGACAAGGGACTCCCTGAATCCGTACACTGCTCCATGCAAGGGCATGGACCAGAAAGACAGGGACCTGCCTTACAGTCACACAGCAATGCCAGTGTGGGTCAGGCACCTCACACCCTGCTCACTGTGGCTGCAGCTGCACCATCTGAATACCCAGACACCCTTGTGTCAGGAAAGTCAGCTGGCATGCTCCCCTTCCATTGCCCTATCCCCGAAAGGCCACCCCACCCCCTTGCCACTTGGGCAGAAATTGCTCTCTTAACTTGTTAGTGCAAGTGTTAATATCACCTAAGGTGTTAGTTGTCATCCAAGGTGTTGGCTGGAAGGGCTCCCAGCTTCCAGGGCTTGCTCCTAACAGGGCATGGGGCATCTGGGAAGTGCTCAAGGTCCTCGAGGCACCAAGCCACGGAGGCTGGGACAGGGAGCATCTGCAAAGACCGGCCTGGATCCCAGAGTTGAGCTGCACAGTCGGCCTCAGGGCCTGTTTTTGCCTCGAGCCTCAGATGCTGCTTCTCCCCCTCCCTCCTTCCGCACAGGTGGGCCTTTCTCCACTGAAGACCGGCAGATCCAGAGGCAGGAGCTGTGCCTGGCCACGTCCAGCATCTGCTGTGTGTTTACGGAGCCCCTTGCCCTCTCTGGGTATCCCTGTCCCTGCCAATGCAGTAAGGGCATAGGGTGGACTAAGTGAAGGACCAGCGTCCCTGACATCCTCTGGCTCCACTGAGGCTGTCATTAGCCTCTTCCCAGCCCTGCTCCCCTGCCTCCACACTTTCCAAAGCTTGAACAGGCTGGGCATGGTGGCTCACACCTGTAATCTCAGCACTTTGGGTAGCGGAAGCAGGAGGATCACTTGAGCCCAGGAGTTCAAGACCAGCCTGGGCAACATAACAGGACCACAAAAAATATGAAAAAAATTATCTGGGTGTGGTGGTGCATGCCGATAATCCCAGCTATTCAGGAGGCTGCGTTGGGAGGATCACTTACCTGAGCCCAGGAGGTCAAGGCTACCATGAGCAGTGATTGCCCCACTGCATTTTCCAGCCTGGGTGGCAAAGTGAGACCCTGTCTCAAAAAAAGAAAAAAGGAGATGAGGGCGGCATTGGCATTGGCATCTGCTGGGGTGCTCCGCTGGAAGCTGAAAACCTGGCCCTGGGCCAGAAAGGCTTGCTCTCGGCACCCTCTTGTGGCCAGGTTGGAGTAAGACATCGCAGACACCCTGGGCAACTTCGAGGACTGCGCAGTGACAATACACCACTTGGGTGTTTCATCTGCATGTCTCTGCTACATTTAACTTTTCCTTCCTCTTTCCTTCCTTCCTTTCCTCCTTCCCTCCCTCCCTCCTTCCTTCCTTTCTTTCTTCCTTCCTTCCTTCCTCCCCTTCCTGTGCTGCTTCTCCTTCCCTCCTTCCTTCCTCTCTGCTACACTTTCTTTCTGTCTGTTTTTAAACAGATGCAGCCCTGCTGTTTCCCAAACTGGCCTCGAACTCCTAGGCTCAGGACATCCTCCCGCCCCGGCCTCTGGAGTAGCTGGGACTGCACAGGCTCATGCCACCGGGCTGTGCCATGTGAGCACCGTGGCCCTATGTTTCTATTCTCGTGCAGATCCTCTGATAGAAGGCAGGTCCAGGACTAACTCCTGTGCCGCTTGGCAGACTGGCAGGCAGGGGGTCCTAAATAAATGACCCTGGTGTAGGTTGGAGGGGTCCAGGGGGGTGGATGGACAGTGAAGAAGAAGGCGATTGGGGGAGGCCTCCAGCGCCTCCTGGGACTGTCTCACCCTGCTAGGAAGCCCTGGTGCAGGGACTTCCGGCTCTCTTCTCCAAATTCTCCAACACCAAATTCCCAGCCCCTAAATATTGGTTGACAGCAGTTTCCGGATGTTTCCCTCTAGGTATATTATAAATCGTCCAGTTTCAGAAGGTTTTTCTGTGGCTGGGAGTAGTGGTTCACGGCTATACTTTGGGAGGCCAAGGTATGCGGATCGCTTGAAGCCAGGAGTTCGAGACCAGCCTGGGCAACATAGTAAGATCCTCCCATCTCTACAAAAATTATTATTAAAAAAAAAAAAAAGTACTGGGCCAGGCACAGTGGCTCAGGCCTGTAATCCCAGCACTTTGGGAGGCTGAGGCAGGCAGATCATGAGGTCAGGAGATGGAGACCATCCAGAGCAACGTGGTGAAACCCCTCTCTCTACTAAAAAATACAAAAAATTAGCAGGGCATGGTGGCAGGAGCCTGTAGTCCCAGCTACTCAGGAGGCTGAGGCAAGAGAATCCTGAACCCAGGAGGGGGGAGGTTGCAGTGAGCAGAGATCATGCCACTGCACTCCAGTCTGGATGACAGAGCAAGTTTCTGTCTCAAAAAAAAAAAAAAAAAAAGTAGGCTGGGCTCAGTGGCTCACACACCTGTAATCCCAGCACTTTGGGAGGCCGAGGCGGGTGGATCACAAGGTCAGGAGTTCAAGACCAGCTTGGCCAAGATGGTGAAACCCCATCTCTACTAAAAATACAAAAATTAACCAGGCATGGTAGTGGGCACCTATAATCCCAGCTACTCAGGAGGCTGAGGCAGAGAATTGCTTGAACCCAGGAGACGGAGGTTGCAGTGAGCCAAGATCATGCCACTGTACTCCAGCCTGGGCAACAGAGCTAGAGTCTGTCTCAAGAAAAAAAAAAAGAAAGAAAGACAAAAGAAAAAAGTAGCCAGGTGTAGTGGTGTCTGTGGTCCCAGCTACTTGGGAGGCTGAGGAGGGAGGATCACTTGAGCCCGAGAGGTCAAGGTTGCATTGAGCCATGATCGCACCACTGCACTCTAGCTTGGGTTACAGAGCAAGACACTGTCTCAAAAAAAAAAAAAAAAAAAAAAAAATCCGATTTTAGTTTTTTATTTTTTTGTGGGTTTGTTTTGGGACAGAGTCTCACTCTGTCGCCCAGGCTGGAGTACGCTGACACGATCTCGGCTCACTGCAACCTCCACCTCCCGGGTTCAAGCAATTCTCCTGCCTCAGCCTCCCGAGTAGCTGGGATTACAGGCGCCCACCACCACGCCCTGCTAATTTTTGTATTTTTAGTAGAGACGGGGGTTTCACCCTGTTGACCATGGTGGTCCTGAACTCCTGACCTCAAGTGATCCGCCGACCTCGGCTTCCCACTGTGCTGGGATTACAGGCTTGAGCCCCGCGCCCGCCCAGGGTTTTTGGATGCGTCCTAAGAGGCTCCGCCCACAGGGAGCGCCCTGCGCAGGGCGCTGCTCCCCGGCTCCGGGTGGGGGTCTGCCCTCCTAGTGAGGGGGTGCGAAGAGGAGGCCCTGCAGAGCCGAGCGGGACCGGGCCGGCGAAAGGCTGCCCGAGGCGGGGCGTGGGCAGGAGGGGCGGAGCCGACGGCCAAGTTCTCCGCGCTCCAGCGCCCCCTCCCGGCCTGGGAGACGAACGCCCAACCGCGTCCCTCGGCGGCCTCGGGCCCGGGAGCCCGGGCGACACTCCTGTCCCCCTCGCCGCCGCCGCCAGCCTCCCCCGCACAGCCGGAGAGAATGAGGCTCCAGGCAAAGCCAGGCAGGATCCACGCCGGGGCCGCGCGGAGCTGACAGCCTGCTCACAGGGAAGAGAGGCTCGCTTCTCATTGCACGGAAGGGGAAGTCGAGGCCCCGGCGCTGGCTGGTCCGGCGCAGGGGAGCTCGGATCGGGCGCGGAGCGGGGATGGGAATCGGACTCAGCAGGGCCCGATCTAGGAGACTAGGAGCGCCCATCCCGGGACCGTAGCCAGACGGTCTGGGAAGGGGTGCTGCTGTCCTTGATTTCGGGCTTGAAGGACAGGTGACCCAGGGACAGGTGAAGACGGAAGTGAGAGAGGCAGCCAGGTGACGGGGACCGGGCATGCAAGAACCCAAAGGCCATGAGCGTGGGGCTGCTGCTGACACCCGCGGCGGGTCCCACCCAGTGTTGACCTGGCAGCCAGCCGGGAGGAAGGGAGCTGTCTGAGCCGACGCCCAACGCCCACCCGTGTCACCCGGGGCTGAGGTCATCCAGCCCGCCCTGGGCTGGCAGAGTTCAGCCTGCCCCCACCCTTGGCCCACCCAAAACAGGGGACCTCGCTTGTCACCTGCCCCACCTTAACCCTGGGTGTTGTGCACATAGACAGGCTTGGCAGGGCTCGGGTCTCAGAGCGAGGGTCAGGGTGGTGACCTCCAGAGCCTCTGAGGACTCCTCACGGCTGAGGGCAGCGGCTGGCAGCCTCCAGCTGGGAAGCTCTGGGGATACCATGTCTTGCCGTGTGGTCAGCACACTCCCACCCACTAAGGGGCAGCTCCTGTTCACAGAGGTGGGCCGGTCCTGCTCAGGCATGTGATAAGTGAGCAGTGATTGTCGTGGGCCACCTTTGTGCAGCAAACATTAACTCTAAAGTATGTGCCCCTTTTTAAAAAGTCCTCCTTAGTACGGTGGTGGGTAAGACAAAAATGCATATGTGTGTGTATAGTGCACAAGTGTCCTGGAGCGCCAGGCCATAATCCTAGCCCAGCTCCCACCACGAGTCCTGTGAGCAGGCACTCTCCAGGCAATTGGCCTAAAACTAGATGGCTTCACTGAATCATGGAAGCCCCATAAAGATGGCATATTGGCCAGGTTCGGTGCTCACACCTGTAATCCCAGCGCTTTGGGAGGCCGAGGTGGGCAGATCACGAGGTCAGGAGTTCAAGACCAGCCTGGCTAACATAGTGAAACCCTGTCCCTACTAAAAATACAAAAAATTAGCCAGGTGTGGTGGCATGTGCCTGTAATCCCAGCTACTCGGGAGGCTGAGGCAGGAGAATTGCTTGAACCCTGGAGGCGAAGGTTGCAGTGAGCCAAGATTGCACCACTGCACTCCAGCCCGGGCAACAGTGTGAGACTATCTCAAAAATAAATAAATAAATAAATAAAATAAAGATGGTGTATTATTCCATTTACAAGGAGGAAACCAGGGACGGGAGGCTGAGGAGGCTGCCAGGGTCACAGAGCTCGTGAGGGGGAGACTTTCATCCTGGGGTGCGACTGAGCCCTGAACTGTGTGCTGGGCTGCGGGCCCGGGGGCAGGAGGGGGGTGGGGTGGGGAGACACCCCCTCACTGCAGCCACATTCACACTTGCCACACCCCAGCTGGGGCCTGGAGACCTCCAGTCCCAGGACAGCACTAGGAGCAGTGCCGGAGCAGATACTGAGACTGGGAGGGGAAAGAGGCTTGCCCTGGGGCCATAGCTGGAGAAGTCCAGAGCCAAGGGAGGGGGACCCCTAAGGCCAGCGGCCCACAGGGGAGCCCTGTCGCCCTCCCTCTCCTCCTGCACAGGGGGAGCTGAGCCCTGGGGGACAGGCAGGATGGGTGCTGGGCCTGAAAATCATGCAGAACCCGTCCACACCCCTGGCAGCCGCAGGTGGAACGGATTCTTCCTGAGCTCTAAAAGCCTCCAAGTGGATCCCCCTGTGCCCTAGGGGCCAAGATGTGACTGCAGGCCTCCAGGGAGATAGGGGTTCAGCCCTTCATGGCCCTGGCCCCACCTGTGGGGGGTTGGGGGTAGGGTTCAAGACCAGGCTGGTCTTAGCCCCACGTCATGGCTACAGGGTGGGGCGTGGCATCCCGGGCCCTGCCCTGCCTCTGTGCCCCAGAGCAGTCAGGGAGAATGGACGCCTGGGGCTGGGCTGCCTGGTTGTGCTCTGTCCTGGCTTGGGCACACATTCCCCCGGCACCTGTCTCTCTCAGGCCCTGCCCCTCAGTGGTCGGCTCACTCAGCCACCCAGCGAGCAGTCACCAGACCCAGTGCCCACACTGCTTCCAGGGGGTGTGCAGCCTGGGCTGGCTGGGTGGGGTGTGAAGGTGGAGAGAGGCCGGCAGCTCCAGTGGGAGGGGCGGCCTCTGGGACAGTCTCTCTGAGAAGGCCTGGCATCCTAGACTCAGGCTATCCGACCCAGTGAGCCAGATGTCCGAGGTCGTGTCAGGAGATTATCCTCTGAGTGCTGGGGTGGGGTAGGGCCTGACCCAGATAGTGGTAACTGATGGGGATGGAGACCTGGGGTACAGAGCACCCCTACCCCAGCCAGTTCAACATCACATCCGAACCTCACAGCCTTGTGCAAGGGGGCTGAGTGTGTACCCATTTAGCAGAAGAGTAGCAATCTGCAGATGAATGTATGATCCGCCTCCGGCTCAGACAGGGGCAGTGGTGGACTGGCCATGGCAGCTGTGCAGACTTCATATCACCCTGAACATCCCCAAACCACTCTCCCTCCACTCTCGCTTCGCCCTGGCCAGAGGTGGAGGGTGGCGCTGGGAATAGGAGGGAGGTGAGTGCCTGTCCTGGCCCGCAGCAGAGGTCCTCGAGGGCACTGCGGGTGTCACTGTAGAACCCACAACGGTGGCTCTCAACCTGAGCGTGCAGCAGAATCACCTGCAGGCCCCAGGCCCAGCCCCAGCAGCTCTGGGTGAGTGGATCTGGGTGCATTTCAAACAAGTTTCCCAGCACTGCTACCACCAGTCCTATCTGGAGACTACTCTCTGAGAAGCGCAAGGCTGCCAGGGCGACAGGAGTGTCTTTAGACTGCCTCTTCCAGGGAGTGGGCCCCCTCGGTCCGCACCTCAGACAGGACGTGCCAGCCTTGCAGCCTCCGTGGACATGTCTGTGCTCAGGGGCGATTCCTGGCCTCTGCCAACCACACCAGCTTAGATGAAGTCCAGGCACGTCCCTCAGCTCACTGTGTGCCCCTGGGTGAGCCTCTCGCCCCCTCTGAGCCTCAGTTTCCTTATCTGCACAGCGCGGAGGGGGAGCAAGGCCATGCGCAGCTATGTGAGCAGGTGTGGGGGGAGCGCTGGGCACACAGAGGCCGTTGAGATGAGTGTTCTTTAAAGGGGCATTCTTTCTTCCCAGGGACAAGGACACTGGCCTCATTTGGAAAGAGGCTCCTTGCTGCTTTGGGGAGGAGGCAGCACAGCCTGGCCAGCTCAAGACCAGGCCTGCCATGTACCAGCGGTTACTTCACCTTGCCAAGCCTCAGTTGCTGTAATGTGGGCAATTCCTGTCTCTACCTCCTGGGGTTCCCATGCACTTTGGAGCTGAGGTCCGTGGAGAGCTCAGCACATGGCACTTACAGCAGGGGGTGTCCAGTCTTTGGGCTTCCCTGGGCCACATTGGAAGAAGAAGAATTGTCTTGGGCCACACATAAAATACACTAACACTAACAATGGCTGATGAACTAAAAAAAAAAAACAATTTTATGTTTTGAAACAGTCTCACTGTATCAGCCAGGCTGGAGTGCAATGGCACGATCTCAGCTCACTGCAACCTCCGCCCCAGGCTTAAGTGATTCTCCCACCTCAGCTTCTGGAGTAGCTGGGATTACCAGCACCTGCCACCAAGCCTAGCTAATTTTTAAAATATTTTTAGTAGAGATGGGGTTTCGCCATGTTGCCCAGGCTGGTCTGAAACTCCTGGACTCTAGTGCTCTACCCACCTCAGCCTCCCAAAGTGCTGGGAGGACAGGTGTGAGCGACCGCACCCGGCCTCTCAGTGTTTTTTGTTTGTTTCTGTTTTTTGTTTTTGAGACAGAGTCTCACTCTGTCGCCAGGCTGGAGTGCAGTGACACAATCTTTGTTCAACACAATCTCCGCCTCCTGGGTTCAAGTGATTCTCCTGCCTCAGCCTCCCGAGTAGCTGGGATTACAGGCGTGCGCCACCACACCCAGCTAATTTTTGTACTTTTAGTAGAGACAGGTTTCACCATGTTGGCCAGGATGGTCTCGATCTCCTGACCTCATGACCCGCCCACCTCGGCCTCCCACAGTGCTGGGATTACAGGCGTGAGCCACTGCGCCAGCCTTTGTTTTAAGGAAGCATACACATTTATGTTGGGCCGTATCCAAAGCCGTCCTGGGCCCGGTTCAGCCTCGGCGGGTGGGGACAGGCTTGATTCGGAGTGTTTGCAGCCAGGCCTGTGAATCCTCAGTGCCTCTTAATGGCACTCTCCATCCGCCCCTCCCCTGACTTCCTGGCCCAGCCTCCACACTTACCCCACCCAGGCGTGAGTAATTCCCTCAGGTCGTGCTGTGGGCTCTGGGAAGGGAAATCCTAGATCGGAGGCTCCAAAGGGCCTGGATGGAGGCCTAGGAGCCCCCCCTCTTTTTTCAATTTTATTTTTATTTTTTATTATTTTATTATTTTTTATTTATTTTTTTTTTTGATAAGACAGGGTTTCACCATGTTAATCAGGCTGGTCTTGAACTCCCGACCTCAGGTGATCCGCCCACCTTGGGAGCCCCCTTCATCCTCCAGGCACTGCGAGGCCCCGGCAGGCTTCCAGGCAGGAAAGAGAGGTGGGCAGAGCCAGCCTCAGGGGAAGATGCCTCTGGTGGCGGGGGAAGCTGGGCGAGGCCGCTGGGGAGGGGAGTGTGGTGGAGCCCAGACGGGTTGCACAGGCTGTGCTGGTCAGCGCTCCAGCCTCTCACCTTGCGTCATGTCCGCCGTCATCAGCTGCTGCCTGTTAGCACCACGAGGGCTGTCTGTACGTTGTGTCCCCCATTGTGCCTGCGGGCTGCACCCACAACCTCCCCCACAGCCTCACAAGGACGACAACAGAGGCTCCTCTTCCCTTCTCCGGGGGGCTCTGTGACCTCCAGCTCCTCTTCCCCTTTCAGGGGAGGCGCTGGAGGTCATGGAGGTCACAGAGTCAGACGCCCCCACCCACAGGGCGTCTCAGGCAGGCACTGCTGGCTTCACTGCTCTTCAATGCAGGGAACATTCCTGGCTGCAGTGGGGCCTTGCCTGAAGGACATTTGCGAGGGGATCAGGAGGGCAGGGCTTGTGGCCAGGGCTAGACCAGGGTGCCGAGAAGCAAGAGGCAGCAGGCTCAGAGAAGACAGTGCAGGCTGGCAGTGCCGCCAGCCCCGGGTCTGTGAGGGAACAGGCTGGCCGAGCCTCGGCTGAAAGGAAGAAGTGAAGGCTGCAGAGACGACCACAGAGGGAGACAGTGTCACTGGCTCTCGCCATCTGGACAAGACAGTGACGTTTGGCCGGGTCACTGCCTAGGGCCACGCAGCAGGGAGGGAGCTGGGGACAAAAGTCCTCTGCTGTCCCCTCCCTCCATCCCCGCCTCCATCAGGCCTCCCAGGAGCTGGCCCCAACTGCAAACCAGAGGGCAGAGGCCGACAGCACCCACACAAGCGGCCCCCCGGACACAGAGCCTGAAGACAGGTGGCAGTGGCCCTGGGGACATTGGAAGACATGGTCCATGAGTGTGGCAGCCATGCTGCTGCCAGCTCCTTCCTGCACCAGCGCCAGTGGTCCCTCTCACTGGGCTCTTTCCAAATAGACCCACCTGGACTTTCCCTCATTTGAAGGTGCCAGCTCTTTCCCATGGGGCCCCTGGTGGATAGCAAAGTTTTAAGCCCGAGTGCAGGGCCACTGGCCCACCCTCCAGCTCTGCTCCGAGGCTGTCCCCAGCCTGGCTCCCTTGCCCGGGCCCTGGTTGGGTCTCCAGGACTGGCCTCCTGACTCTCTGAGACTATGCATTTGTCCCTGGCTACTTGGGCCTCCAGGATAACGGCTTCCCTGACTCCCTGGCCACTACCACCACTGCAGAGCTCAACACAGAGGTGGAGAGAGCTGTCGCCCCCCCACCCCCCCCACCCAATGCACCCAGCCACCTTCCAGATGCCCACACCCCACCCCCCACCCAATGCACCCAGCCACCTTCCAGATGCCCACACCCCACCCCCACCCAATGCACCCAGCCACCTTCCAGATGCCCACACCCCACCCCCACCCAATGCACCCAGCCACCTTCCAGATGCCCACACCCCACCCCCCACCCAATGCACCCAGCCACCTTCCAGATGCCCACACCCCACCCCCCACCTGATGCACCCAGCCACCTTCCAGATGCCCACACCCCACCCCCCACCTGAAGCACCCAGCCACCCTCTCACAGCCCTTATGGCCCTTCGTGTATCCTTCTGCCCCACTCATCACTAGCCGTCTGCCTCCTTCCATCTCACAGACATTTCTGTGGGCACTGTCTTTGTGTCCGGCCCTGGCAGGGTATTGGCCCCCGCCTCTGACTTTCAATGTGGTCAGTGTGGATGCTGAGAACGAGGAGGAGAAACACCCTTCAGAAGAGCCGAAGCCCAGAGTCAGGCCGCAGGAAACCCTCGGAACCAATGCAAGAGTCACCACAGCCGCAGGACTGGTGACCCGAGGGTCTGTGCCCTGAGCTTTGCTGCGCCTGGAAGGCCACACAGGGCTGCCTCCTCCTGGCTGTTTGCATCTCCTAAAAAGCCACCACAAGAGAGGCCCCCGGCCTCCTCCATCCATAAGGCAGGCACGCTTCACACACCAGTTACCTGCCCACTGTCTTTGCAACCCTTATCCCTCTCTGAAATTCTGTTTACTCCCCTGTGTCCTGGTATATGGCCTGTCCCCACTAGACCAGAAGGGACACCCTGGAGTCTCCTCAGCACCCAGAACCGTGCACGCCACGGGTGGCCGGCCGCTCTAGGTGCTGGAACCCGTGGCCCTGCCTCAGTTCTCCAGTGCCACGTGGGTTCCATGTTGTAGATGCACCGTAATTTCTTTACCTATTTGTCTATTGATGGATGCACAGGCTTTCCTGTTTTAATATCAGAAGGAGCACTGCAATGAGTGTCACTGTGCATGTCACATCTTAGGCACAGTCCCAGAAGGGGCCACACTGACGCAGGGGATGGAGGAGAGGAAAGAGAGGCCAAGAGAGGCCACCTTACCGGGGGTGGGCAGGCTGCCAGGCAGGGGTGGGAGCTGTTACCACCTTTGGGTCCTCTGGGGACAGCAGAGGGAAGAGTGGCCAGATCCTGGAGGGGAGGTGCTCCGAGGAGAGGGGCTCCAGACTTCAGTAGAAAGACGTGGCCGAGCTGCAGCTCCCCCAGGGAAGAGGGACCTGGGGAACAGGTACCCGTCCCCTCTCGCCCAGCTCCCAGCCACATGCCAGAGCCCCCATTGGTCAAACGCAGCAGTCGGGGGGGCAAGGTGGCTGTGGGTGAGCCCATCTGGGATACAGAGCAGGGTGGAGAGTGGGTCTGGAGGGGCAAAGGCAGCTCTCCACCCCTGCTGCCCTTTGCTTTCCACCCTTGCCCTGTGGAGGAAAATGTGTCTTCAGCGCCCAGGGTACAGCATGCCCCATCACCCTCCACTGTGTGTGCACCAACCTGAAGGCTGAGAGCTGGGCACTGCCAGCCTCTTCATGTAAGGTGGGAGGCAGTGGGAACGGGCAGGAGGGATGCAGTCTGCCAACGGATGCCCCCCAGCCATGCTGCCCAGGCCACGTTCCTCAGCCACCATCCCATGGCCCCTCCCCCTGCTGGCTCCTCAGCAACACTTTTTTATTTTAGTTTTTTTTTTGAGACAGGCTCTTCCTCTGCCACCCAGGCTGGAGTGCAGTGGTGCGATCACAGCTCACTGCAGCCTCCACCTCCCAGGCTCAAGTGATCCTCCCACCTCAGCCTCCTGAGTAGCTGGGACTACAGATGCACACCACCACACCCAGCTAGCTTTTGTATTTTTTTGAGAGGGGGTCTCACTATGTTGCTCAGGCTGGTCTCTAACTCCTGGGCTCAAGTGATCTGCCCGCCTTGACCTCCCAAAGTGCTGAGATTACAGGTGTGAGCCGGCGCACCTGGCCAGCACATTTTTTTTAAGCCTTGGCGGGATAACCCAAACTTTCGTTTCTTCAGAATCTGATTCCTTTATGACCTGTCTTTAATGAGCTCCCTTCCCTTTTCCTGATAATACAAATCATTAAGCAAGAAGTACCGTCACAGCTGGATGTGGTGGCTCATGCCTGTAATTCCAGCACTTTGGGAGGCCAAGGCAGGCAGATCACTTGAGCCTAGGAGTTAGAGACCAGCCTGGGCAAAATGGTGAAACTCCAACTCTGCAAAAAAATGAAAAAAAAAAAAAAAAAAAGAGGTGAGGCGAGGTGGCTCACACCTGTAATCTCAGCATTTTGAGAGGCCAAGGCAGGCGGATCACAAGGTCAGGAGTTCCAGACCAGCCTGGCCAACATGGTAAAACCCCGTCTCTACTAAAAATACAAAAGCTAGCCAGGTATGGTGGCGCGTGCCTGTAGTCCCAGCTACTCAGGAGGCTGAGGCAGGAGAATTGCTTGAATCTGGGAGGCAGAGGTTGCCGTGACCTGAGATCATGCCACTTCACTCCAGCCTGAGAGACAGAGAAAGACTCCGTCTCAAAAAAAAAAAATTAGCCAAGTATGGTGGTGCACGCCTGTAGTCCCAGCCACTTGAGAAGGGGCAGCGGGTGGGGCGTGAGTGCCAAGGTGGGAAGATCACTTGAGCCCGGAAGGTCAGGGCTGCAGTGAGCCGAGATTGTGTCACTGCACTCCAGCCTGGGCGACAGAGCAAGACCCTGTCTCAAAAAAAAAAACCAAAAAGGTACAGTCATGTGTCACTTACTGGCAGGTATGCTTCTGAGAAATGTGTCGTTAGGCAATGATGTGTGGCCATCACAGAGTGAACTTATGCAGACGCAGACGGGACACGCCCAGGCTCTGGCACAGGCTCTTGCTCTTAGATTACACACCCGTGCAGCCTGTTTCTGTACTGAACACTGTGGGCAAGGGTAACACAACGGCAAGAATTTGTGTCTCTCAACATCGAAAAGGGCCAGTAGAAATATGACCTTAGAATCTTATGAGACTACTGTCATATATGTGGCGGTCACTGACCGAAACATCATTCGTGGTGCGTGACTGTGGTAAGATGTGCCTCGCCTCAGTGTGAGAATCAATTCAACGCAAACTCCCTCTGAGGATGGGGATTGACATCCCGGTCAGCACAGTGATCCTTCTCTGCCTGCTGATTCGGTGGCACGAGGAACCGGAAATTGCCAGTGGGGGGAGGGGCAGTTCCACCGTAATCCATCGGAACCGTGACTGTGTTTCCTGATGGAAGCATTTTCCTGGACACTGGCCCAGGGTCACCGGAAGGAAGGCAAAATTCCTCCAGTGTGTTATTTGGTGTAATCATGGGAAGGGCCCCTCCTGCCTCCACTGCTCAGTTCCTGGACCCATGCACTTGGGGTGTCGGGGGACGGCACCACATACCACTTGCTGGGTTGAGGCACACACCACACCCTGTAGGATGGCAAACTCGAACCTTGCAGGCTATCGGCTCTCATCCAGCACCTTAGCTGAGTCTTCTGCAGACGATTCCTCCATTCTCTCAAACCAGCTGCTTCTGGGTGATGGAGTGCATGGCAAAGTCAGGGAATTTCATGGCATGAGCTCTCCGCCACACTTCCTTCAATCTCTGCCACACTTCCTTCAACATGAAATGAGTCCCTCAGTCCAAAGTGATGGTGTCTGAGTTGCCATGATGATGGATAAATAGAGCATCTTCCAAGTCCACACATGGTAGTGCTGATAGAATCGATGTGGCTGGAAAAACAAGTCCTTCCCTAAAACGTGAGGATAAATCACTGCTCTTTCCATGATGGAAGGGGTCTGATGTCATCCACCTGGCCACCAAGCAACTGCACGTGGTGGCAATGGCACCATATTAGGAGCTCAGGGTGGGTCCCTCCTGTGAGGGCTGGGCAGTTGGCCATATGGACACCAGATCAGCCTTGGTGAGGAAGGGCCACAGTGCTGCAGCCTTGCACAACCTCCGTCTCTGCTGCCTCAGTCATCTGTCCACAGGCCCTTGGAGCAGCACTGGGGAAGCGGAGGAAGGCAGCCAGTGAATGTCCTCAGAAAAGGCTGTCTTGTCCACCTGAGTGCTGAGAGCCTCCTCCCCCAGTGAATGCCCATGAATGAATGAGCATTTACTCCCATCAGTACTCTGTGCCCATTCTGAGAAACCCATCCCCCTTGCCTGCCCCCCCAGACCACCTGGAAAATTTTATTCAAGTCTCTAATTGTCCGGCCAACCCCTTAGCTATAGCTTGTGAATCAATGTAGAAGTTTTGCCCTCTGCAAGGATTTTTCAGTACTGACTTTCTGGGCCTCTCCTATGTCTGTAAAGCAGTAAATGTCTACATCTGATGAGAGCTAGCACCCCAGGCAGAACAGTTTTTAGACCAGACCCATTTTTTCATCTCCTGTTGACTGATCACAAAGAATGGCCCATGAGGGCACAGTTGAGGGTAAAGAAATGTTGCAGGGCCGGGCGCGGTGCACACATCTATAATCCCAGCACTTTGGGAGGCCGAGGTGGGCAGATCACTTAAGGCCAGGAGTTCGAGACCAACCTGACCAA
This sequence comes from Ateles fusciceps, assembly GCA_036589455.1. Taxonomy (NCBI): domain Eukaryota; kingdom Metazoa; phylum Chordata; class Mammalia; order Primates; family Atelidae; genus Ateles; species Ateles fusciceps. Next base: position 2,614,513 of record JAZHEH010002060.1, read on the forward strand.
TATGGTGAAACCCCATCTCTATTAAAAATACAAAAATTAGCTGGGCGTTGCGGCCTATGCCTGTAATTCCAGCTGCTGGAGGGCTGAGGCATGAGAATCGCTTGAACCTGGGAGGTGGAGGTTGCAGTGAGCCAAGATCGCGCCACTGCAGTCCAGCCTGGGTGACAGAGCAAGACTCCATCCAAAAGAAAGAAAGAAGGAAGGAAGGAGGGATAGAGGGAGGGAGGGAGGGAAGGAGGAAGGAAGGACAAGAAATGTAAAACGGTCTGGCACAGTGGTTCACACCTGTAATCCCAGCACTTTGGGAGGCCAACGTGGGCGGATCACCTGAGGTTGGGACCTCAAGACCAGCCTGGCCAATGTGGTGAAACCCCATCTCTACTAAAGTCTACTTAGTCTCTCTACTAAAAATACAAAAATTAGCCAGGCGTGGTGGTGCACACCTGTAATCCCAGTTACTCGGGAGGCTGAGGCGGAGAATCCTTGAACCCGGCAGGCAGAGGTCTCTGTGAAACGAGATTGTGTCTTTGCACTCCAGCCTGGATGACAGAGCATGACTCTGTCTCAAAAAGAAAAGAAAAGAAATGTTTCGAAACGGTAGGAGCAAATACTGTTAGAGTCTAAGGCACATGCTCAGGCAGTTTACTTGTTCCTCGCAGAAATGTTTGTGCCTAGTCTCATTTTACAATGGAATGCTGCCATGTGTGTGCGTGTGTGTTTGTGGCAGAGCAAGACTGGAGTGCTTGATCTCAGCTCACTGCAACCTCCACCTCCCGGTTCAAGCAATTCTCCTGCCTCAGCCTCCTTCCCAAGTAGCTCGGATACAGGCGTGAACCACCATGGCTGGCTATTTTTTTTTTTTTTTTGAGATGGAGTCTCACTCTGTTGCCCAGGCTGGAGTGCAATGATGTGATCTCAGCTCACTGCAACCTCCGCCTCCCAGGTTCAAATGGTTCTCCTGCCTCAGCCTTGCGAGTAGCTGGGATTACAGGTGCCCGCCACCATGTCCAGCTAATTCTTTTTGTATTTTTAGTAGAGACAAGGTTTCACCATGTTAGCCAGGTTGGTCTCAAACTCCTGACCTCGTGACCACCCACCTCAGCCTCCCAAAGTGCTGGGATTACAGGCGGGAGCCACCATGCCTGGCCCTGTCCAGCTAATTTTTGTATTTTTAGTAGGGATGGGGTTTCGCCATGTTGGTCAGGCTGGTCTTGAACTTCTGGCCTTAGGTGATCCACCTGCCTGCCTTGGCTTCCCAAAAGTGCTGGGATTACAGGCATGAGCCACCACACCCAGACACATATCTAGTTTTATGATTCAGTGGGTAACATTTACTTTTGATGGACAAACAGCTTGAGTCACATAGTTTCTTGGTATCCTTGGCCAAAGATTCCGTCTATATTAAGACCCAGTAGTGAGCCAGTAGCTGCCTCTGAAATGAAGAAAAGTTGTTGGCAGAGTAAGCATGGACTTCTTCCAAAACTTTGGAGGTACACACAGTGATTCTATCAGGACCTGCTCCACAGAGCATCTCTGTCTGCCACTCACGCTTTCAAAACCAAAGGATCTGCTGGGTAAAGTGGCAGGGCAGCTTACACCGAAGCCTGGGCCTGGTGATGGGTCCATTTGTGCTCTGGGTTTCACCGAAAATTGGCTTAGAGGTCACCCAGTAAATGAATCAGAGAGGCTCACTAGAGGTAGTCAATGCTATCTATAAAATCTGAAGAGGTCAGTCAAGCACTATACCTCTGTCTCCACGGGTAGCCTTTTGTATGTCTGAAAATATCTCTAGTTCCATTTTCATTTTTGTTTGTTGTTTTGTTTTTTTGAGATGGAGTTTTGCTATTGCTGCCCAGGCTGGAGTGCCATGGCACAATCTTGGCTCACCGCAACCTCCGCCTCCCAGGTTCAAGCGATTTTCCTGCCTCAGCCTCCCGGATTACAGGCATGTGCCACCATGCCCGGCTAATTTTATATTTTTAATAGAGACGGGTTTCTCCACGTTGGTCAGGTCGAACTCCCAACCTCAGGTGATCGGCCTGCCTTGGCCTCCCCAAGTGCTGGGATTACAGGCATGAACCACCACACCCGGCCTCCATTTTCATTTTTGAAAGACATTTTTGCTGAGTAAAGAATTCTAGGTTGGCGAGTTTCTTCTCTCCCTTTGGCACTTTAAAGATGTTGCTTCAGGCTGAGCACAGTGGCTCACGCCTGTAATCCCAGCACTTTGGGAGGTCAAGACGGACAGATCACGAGGTAAAGAGATCGAGACCATCCTGGCCAACATGGTGAAACCCCGTGTCTACTAAAAAAAAAAAAAATACAGAAATTAGCTGTGTGTGGTGGCGCACGCCTGTAGTCCCAGCTACTCTGGAGGTTGACGCAGGAGAATTGCTTGAACTGGGGAGGCAGAGGTTGCAGTGAGCCGAGATCATGCCACTGCACTCCAGCCTGGCAACAGAGCCAGACTCTGCCTCAAAAAAAAAAAAAAAAAAAAGAAAAGAAAATCCTTGTTTTGGGGTTTTGTCCATTTTCTTTTGTTTTCATTGCTTCAGATAAGAGAGTAAATCTGGTCCCAATCACACCATCTAGGCTAGAAGCAGAAATTAATTTGCTTTTTCTTTTTTTTTTTTTTGAGACAGCGTCTCGGTGTCGCCCAGGCTAGAGTACAATGGTGCACTCGCAGCTCTCAGCTCACCACAACCTCTGCCTCCCAGGTTCAAGCTATTCTCCTGCCTCAGCTTCCCAAGTAGCTGGGGTTACAGGCACGCAGCACTACGCCTGGCTAATTTTTGTATTTTTAGCAGAGACAGGGTTTCACCGTGTTAGTCATGCTGGTCTCGAACTCCTGCCCATGATCCGCCCACCTCAGCCTCCCATAGTGCTGGGATTACAGGCGTGAGCCACCGCCCCCGGCCTGCTTTTCGAGGCAGAATCTTGCTTGCTCTGTCACCCAGGCTGGAATGCGGTGGCGCGATCTTGGCTCCCTACAACCTCCACCTCCCAGGCTCAAGTGATGCTTCCACCTCAGCCTTCCAAATAGCTGGGAGCACAGGCACACACTACCACACCTGGCCAATTTTTGCATTTTCTGTAGAGATGGGGTTTTGCCATGTTGCCTGAGATGGTCTCAGACTCCTAAGCTCAAGCAATCCGCCCGCCTTGGCCTCCCAAAATGCTGAGATTAACAGGCATGAGCCATTACACCTGGACAAGAAAAAAGGAAAATTTGTTGCTTCATGTAACCAGATCGCTCTCTCGGTTTTCTCTTCTTTCTCTAATAGGTGTTATGGCTGTTGATCTGAGGTCTCACCATCACAGCTTGTGCTGTAAAGCAAGGACTGGCAAGCTACAGGTCTGCAGGCCAAATCTAGCCTGCTGCTTGTTTTCCAACAGGTTTTACCAGCACACAGCCACGCTCATTTGTTTCTGCAATGTGGCTGCTTTGTTATTATAATGGTAGAGGCAGAGACTGTAGGGTTCACAAAACCTGAAACATTTACTCTCTGGCTCTTTACAGAAAAAGTTTACCCACCCCCTGGTCTAAAGGAAAGGACAAGAAATTCTCTCCCCCAGTTTTAGTATGAAACATTCTTTTTATTTTTGTTTTTGTTCTTGAGATGGGAGTCTTGCTGTGTCGCCCAGGCTGGAGTGCAGTGGTGCCATCTTGGCTCATTGAAACCTCCGCCTTCGGGTTTCAAGCAATTCTCCTGCCTCAGCCTCCCGAATAGCTGAGATGACAGCTGTGCGTAACCACATCCAGCTAATTTTTTTTTTTTTTTTTTGTATTTTTGGTAGAGATGGGGTTTCACCTTGTTGGTCAGGCTGGTCTCGAACTTCTGACCTCAAATGACCTGCCCACCTCGGCCTCTCAAAGTGCTGGGATTATATGTGTGAGCCACCACACCCAGCCAGTATAAAACATTCTAAGTAAGTTATCTGCTGAGGTAGGAAGATGGTTTGAGACCAGGAGTTCAAGACCAACCTGGGCAACATAGCAAGACCCCATCTCTACAAACAAGTTTAAAAATTAGATGTGGTGGCATACACCTGTAGTCTCTACTATTCTGAGGGCTGAGACGGGAGGATTGCCTGAATCTAGCAGGTCACGGTTGCAGTGAGCTATGACTGTGCCAAGACACTTCAGCCTGGATGACACAGGAACACCCTGTCTCTAAAAAATAGATCGATGAATAGATAAATACGTTCTCTGATTGGCCTGGCTTCAGATGACCCACACGAGGGGGATGGAAGTGCTGACTAGGGTCTTGGGTCACATGTCCACCAGGGTGCCAGTGCCTCTAGAATCCTATGATCAGAGCCGAGTCAGAGCAGAGACTCACAGGGCATGGGGCTCAGGAGAGAGAGGGCAGACCGATACAAAAGCTGTCCACCAAAGGGCGATGACCTTTGTGTACATTTGTAAATGTATCAGAACACTAAATGGAAATTTCCAGGAGGCAAGAAGAGACAGCAGATGTGGAACTCTCAAATGCCATGTCAGATCACCATGTGGATTGTCAAGGGAAATGCTTGGGACTCTGTCCCACACTCAGGAGTAAAAGGTGAGAGTGGGAGAGGTTTGGTGAAGTGATCCTGCCAGAGGACAGACACTAAGGATGGGCTCTCCTTCCTTCGCTTTAAGCCTGTGAGGGTGGCTTCCAAGGGATTTCTAAGCAAGCTCACTATTTGGTGCTCCATTTGGAGGGCGCAGTGGCCTGGGGGTTGGCTCCTAGCCAGGAAGGAAGGGCTGGTGTGCCACATCGGAGGCAGAGCTGTGCTGGGACTCACCTGTTCACTAATGTTGGGGTGGGGAGTGTGCTAGTGTTTCCTGGGGACAGATGTGAGCTGAGTGGATGAGCAAGCACAAGCCCCATGGGTCCATCTAGGTCCTGTCCTACAGTCCCCCAGCAAGGGCGGAGGGCACCTCCCCCTCTGCAGTCACCAGGTGAGCACCCACCCAGTGACACATGTGCTTGGGTTAAGGGGACTTCAGGACACAAAGCAGAAGGGAACCACAGAGGAGCCCATGAATGGTCCCAGGAGAGGGTCAGCTTCACCCTCTGTCAATCCAGATGTGATCGGAGGCCTTTCCCACTTCTCCCTTCCTCCCTTCCCCGTAGTAGCTCCAGATGGGTGAAGTGGGCTGAGTGAGCAGAGAGGGGCTTGGGAAAGAAGGAGCTGGCGCCAGGCCCAGCCCCCTTTCCCCTTGCTCATCTCAGGCCCTAAGGGGCCCAAGGGGGAAGATTTAAAGTTAAAGTCAGAGGTTTAGCTCTGCAAAACTCGACATTCTAATTTCTGAAGCAAACCAAGTCATTATTTCTGGTTTGAAGTAGCTGTAGAGTGTGTACATTTGGGATACTAGGGATAAGGCGAGGGTTAATCTGGGGTTGGTATGTTGCAAAGACCAGAAGTTTACTGGAGGCAGCCAAGTAGTTTATTGTGAGGACAGTGGAAGCTCACAGGTGCCTGAGGACACATACACCTTGGCTTCCCTGGCCTTGGGGCCGAGAGCCAGGACCACGGCTGCTCCCTCTGTCAGCTGCTCAGTGTCCTTGGCTTCTGAAACATTCATTCTAATGCATGATAGCAGTTACTCGTGTGTGAGCCCCTCCTATGAGGCAGGCATTGTTTTAGGTGCTCCGTGGGTATTAACTCATTTAATCCTCTCCCAAACTCAGGGAAATGCCAACGTCAGTCCTATCATTCTGCCTTTACATCTGAGACTGAGGCACAAAAACATTTTCTAGTCCAGGCTAGTGGGCAAGACCCCCATGTACCGACTGTGTCGAGTGCCGAGAAGGAAACTGACAGGGCGAACTGCATTTTTAGTAGAGATGGGTTTCTCCATGTTGGTCAGTCTGGTCTTGAACTCCCTACCTCAGGTGATCCGCCCGCCTCGGCCTCCCAAAGTGTTGGGATTACAGGTGTGAGCCACGGTGCCCAGCCTAAAAAAACTTTTCATTAAGGTATCATACACATAAAGTGCACAGATATTTAAAGTACAGTTTGATGAATTTATACACATTTACAGACCACATTACAAGATGGCTCTGATGAAGATACAGAATGTTCCCAGCCCCCCAGAGGGCTCCCCCCTGTGCCTCCTTCCAGTTCATACCCCAAAGGCAACCAGTACTCTGACCTCTAACACCAGATTATTTTCACCTGCTTTTAAGAAATTAAGGTACATACACATACACAGTGACATGCACCGATCTTAAGAGTTTGAAGAATGTTTACTTATGTCTACTCCTGTGTAAGTACTACCCAAATCCAGGCAAAGAACATTACCAGCAGCCCAGAAGGTTCCTCGCCCTGTTCCAGTCAACAACTCCCGCATAGGCAGCCACTCCTCTTATTTTATTTTTTGAGACGGAGTCTCGCTCTGTCGCCCAGGCCTGGAGTGCAGTGGCGCGATCTTGACTCACTGCAACCTCTGCCTCCCGGGTTCAAGCAATTCTGCTGTCTCAGCCTCCAGAGTAGCTGGGACTACAGGCGCCAGCCACCACACCCGGCTAATTTTTTGTATTTTAGTAGAGACAGGGTTTCACCACGTCAGGCAATCCGCACCCCTCGGCCTCCCAAAGTGCTGGGATTACAGGCGTCCACCGCGCGCAGCCCACTCCTCTCATTTTTAGTCCCGGAGATTAGCTTTGCTTCAGCCTCCCTCAGCCTCCTGCTTCAAACCTCTCGCTGCCTCTTCATCGGCTCCACCTGGAGGGTCCCGCTTCCCCTGCACCCGCGCGCCCCCAAAGCTCTCAGCCACCCCCACCGCCACTGTGACCTTCCGCAAGCTCCAGGAACAGCCCCTCCTCTCCTGACGCCAAGGGTTTGTTGGGGTGGGGGGCATCTCCATCCACCCCCTCCCCGAGACACCCAAATTAACCAACAATCTCAGTAAATGCGGAGACTCGCTAGGCAAACCCAGCCTGGAGACAAACATCCGGCCGCTTCCTACCAAACTGTCACCCCCAGGCTTTGGTCTGCAGGGAGGGCTGGACACTGGAAACTGAAACTCTTTGCAAGCCGTCAAGAATCCGCCGGGTACGGGGGACGCTGGCTCCGCCTCGGCAGCAGCCCACACACACCTGGGCCCTGGCCAGTCGCCCCACACCGTCTGGGCGTCAGTCTCTCGTCGGGAAAGTCAGGGGTAGGGACCGAGTCTTCCAGGACAGCTTGGAACCGGGACAAGCCGTTTCAAAAAGCCCGCAACCCCCTGAGGCCATCAGAGCTGCGCCTGCCGGGCGGCCCTTATGCCCACCTCTGACAGGGCAGCAAGGCCTGCGGGGACTGTGGGACGGGCCTCGACAGCCTGGAATCGCGACTCTGCCTCTCCGGGCCTTCGGGTCGTCTTCGGCCCCCGGACCCGAGGGGTGTAGGCGCACACGCCCCGCCCCGCCACCCCCGGCGCGTTCTGCGCACGCGCGGTCACCGCAATCTCAGCGGCGCACTCGCCCCACCCCGCCCCGCCGCGCCGCGCCCCGGGCCCGGCCCTGCCTTCCCAGCATCCCGGCTCCCTACGGCAAGCGGCGAGGCCCGAGCCCGCCGGGAGCTGGGAGCCGGGAACGGGGGCGGGGCGGCGCGCTGAGGTCAGCGCGGCGGCGGCCGGCACCGCCGTGGTTGGCTGCGCCCGTACTGGCCGCGCCCTGGTTGGCTGCGGGCCGCGGGGCTGGGCCGCCGGGTCGGGGCTGGGGTCGGGGCTCGGGCGCCGGCCGGGCTTGCGCAGCGCTCAGCTCCTCGCCGCTCCTGGTCTGCGGCGGCGGCGGCGGGGAGGGCGCGGCCGCGGGCGGGGTTGAGGGCGGCGGGCGGCGGGGGCGCGGCGAGGCGGGGCGGGCCGCCCGGGCGGGGAGGGCGGCGGCGCCGAGGGGAGGAGAGCGGCCCATGGACCCGCGGGGCCCGGCGCCCCAGACTCTGCGCCGCCGAGACGGAGCCCAAGATGTCGGCCTAGGCCGGGGCACGGCGACGCGGACGGGGCGGCGAGGAGGCGCCGCAGCTGCCGGGGCTCGCGGCCGCCGGCCCCCCCAAGGGCGCGCCCTGACGGACTGGCCGAGCGGGCGGCGAGAGGCCGGCGCGTCGGGAGCGGGCCGCGCGGCACCATGTCGGCCAAGGTGCGGCTCAAGAAGCTGGAGCAGCTGCTCCTGGACGGGCCCTGGCGCAACGAGAGCGCCCTGAGCGTGGAGACGCTGCTGGACGTGCTCGTCTGCCTGTACACCGAGTGCAGCCACTCGGCCCTGCGCCGCGACAAGTACGTGGCCGAGTTCCTGGAGTGGGGTAAGTGCGCCCCGGCAGGGCCGGACCCGCGACCCCGCGCCCCGCCCGCGGGCCCCCACGCCCGTCCTTTCCCGCCCGGGCGGACCCTGCACTCTCCCGGTGGGCTTCACCTCCTCTCACCCCGGCAGCCCCCCCCAGGCCCGCTGCCCATCCCTCTCCAGCCGCTCCGTGCACGCTCGTCCCTCCGCTCGCTCTTCATCCCTCTTTGCCCTCCCCGGCCTCGACATCCGCGTTGGATCGTCCCGCCCCCTCATCCTGCCCCTCGGAGCCACATCCTTCGTTCCCACTCCCACCCCCACCCCCACCCCCACCCCCACCCCCCACCCCCCACCCCCCCCGCCAGGCCCTCGCCCTGGCCGCTTCCTAGATCCACCCTCCGAGTCTGGATATCATTTCCTGCAGCACTCCCTGGGATATCCGCCCCCGCCCCCCCGCACCTCGCCTTTGGGGTCCAGAGGCAGCGTGGAGTTAGTTTCTTTGCCCACCCCACGCTCCTCTGGGTTGCGGGGGCAGCTGGGTGTGCTTTCTGGGTGTGCCTTGCCCACTGCCCCGTGGGACCCCCTTGCATCCCCAGGGAGCCCAAGTCTAACGGCTGCCTAGGTGACAGCCTGCCTCCATCCCCTTGCTGGCCAGAGCCTGAGCACCCCCTTTGCTGTAACACCTTCAAGGGAATTTTAAGGTTAAAGTTTTATTTTAAATAAATCATGCAAGGGGACTTTCTTTTAAAAAAAAATTCCAGTTCTGCCAGACCTTTGTGATATTTGGAAGGGTGGCTGGAGCTGTCACCTAAAAACTTTCTCATCTGATTTTTGCATGCCTTCTCTAGTTCGTTTGGGATCTGTAATGTTTATTCATTGGTTAGCTAACCTATTATGCTTTTTTAGGACAAATGTTTGGTGAAACCATTTAACGATAATTAGGGTCCTAAAGACACGTGAAAGGGTAGAGTGCAACTCTTAGACTTCATCTCGCTAACAGGGGTGTCCTGTTAACACCCTCAGACTGTCTCACCTAAAACCACTGAGTAGGAGGGGGAAATGCACGTGTGCAGGCCAGACCTATGAAAACCTTATCCTTGGGTCATGTGCGTCGTTGGGCTACGACTGTTCAGTTCGAACCAGTGATTTCTAATCTTTGGGGCTCATAAAGCTGACGTTTACACGAAGAAACAAATGAAAGGGTTCCAGAGTGAGGCCTCCTACTCTGCCCGATTGGTAACTGGAATTTGGAATTTTGTTTACAAATTAAAACTTAAGTGGCAGAATTCTTTAGAGGGTTTCTGTTGGGTTGCTCTGTAGTGGAATGTTACACGGTGTCTTGTAAGAACACCAGTAGAAAGAGGCCCTGAGGTCCAGGACAGCCTGTGATGCTTTATTTCCATGGGAACCACCATTCTTGGTTGCTTACAGTATCCGTAAATTAGGAGTATTTGATTTGCTTTCTATCGTCCTTTATCAGTGACATGATTTCCAACTGAATAGTTAATTGACTTCACCATTGCTTTCAAAGTGAGGTCTTTGATGCATGTTAAAATCTGAATATTCTGTTTACCGTTCCTTTGCTTTTTTATTTTTCTTTGAGGTGAAGTCTTACTCTGTCGCCCAGACTGGAGAGCAGTGGTGCAGTCTTGGCTCACTGGAAACGTCCCCTACCAGGTTCAAATAATTTTGCCTCAGCCTCCCGAGTAGCTGGGACTACAGGCACGCACCACCATGCCCAGCTAATTTCTGTAATTTTAGTAGGTAACGAGGGTTTACCACGTTGGTCAGGTGGTCTTCAACTCTTGACCTCAGGTGATCCACCTGCCTCGGGCTCCCAAAGTGCTGGGATTATAGGCGTGAGCCACTGCACTGGGCCTGTTTACCATTCTTTTCTGATCAATCTTCAAACCCACACAGTTCCACTGTCAGGTTCAAGTTGGTGCACCACCTGTGAGTGTGACTGGGAGGAGGAAGCAGAGGGAAAGTTGGTTTTGCTGGGAAGGTGTGGTCCCATTGGCCTCTGGCCTGGGACCTAGGAGATTAGTCTGAGGGCTGGGGCCCTGTGGGCCGTTATGCAGCCACCTCTCTCCACCAGACATTACTGGTGGGCTTCCCTGGAGGAAGCTCTTCTCAGCATGTGTGGCGGTCATATTTTATGAGATCTGACCTTTCCAAATCTAAACAGGAACTGTGTGCTATGACACAGACATATTTTCAAAGTTGTATTCTGGCTTTTTGGAAATTGTGGTTACAGATAAACTACAGTATTCTCTTAACTCAGTTTGCACAAAAGTATAAATTTTCAATTATAGTGAAAAACGGACTTAAAAGGTGGTGTTTTAATGAAATATCAATATATTTTACAAGTATTTAAGCTCACTTATGTTAACATATACATCATTGTAATTCTGAAGTGGTGTATTTCTAGTTGATACGTGTGCAGTCACTAATGTTGCTTGGAATTACCTTGTTGTTTCGATTAGAAAGCACAGAATAGTCTTTTTAAACAAAACTTGGTCAGACGCGGTGGCTCATGCCTGTAATCCCAGCACTTTGGGAGGCCAAGGTGGGCAGATCACCTGAGGTTGGGAGTTTGAGACCAGCCTGACCAACATGGAGAAACCACGTCTCTACTAAAAATACAAAATTAGCCAGGTGTGGTGGTGCATGCCAGTAATCCCAGCTACTTGGGAGGCTGAGGCAGGAGAATTTGCTTGAACCTGGGAGGCAGAGGTTGTGGTGAGCTGAGATTGCGCCATTGCACTCTAGCTTGGGCAATAAGAGCAAACTTCTGTCTCAAAAAAAAAAAAAAAAAAAGAAAATAGTTAAAAAAAAAAAAGTTATAGAGCATTATAAGGTACTCTAACTTCCAAGTGGAATTGCTTCTGCTGAGGAAACACATGCAGGCTGTCAGTCAGTGGACTGTTCAGCTTTTGGATTCACCACTCAATGACATTGAAACCTCTCTGGTCTGTTGATTCCTGTCATGTGGAAAGCCTTTCCCCCACTTCCCAAATCCTGCCGGGTATCTAGTGACAATTATGGAGATTTCTTGAAACTTAAGGAAGAAAAGTAGCTGATGTAGCCCAGATTTGGAGACTTAATGGGAAATATTTGAGGAAATTTGGAAAGTATAGGTAGTAAAATTTTACGTTTCAAAGGAAGATTATGGTCTGGTGCTGTGGCTCATGCCTGTAATCCCAGCACTTTGGGAGGCCAAGGTGGAGGACTGGTTGTGCCCAGGACGACAAGACCAGCCTGAGCAACCTGACAAAACCGTCTCTACAATAAACATAAAAATTAGCTGGGCATGGTGGCGTGCACCTGTAGTCCAAGCTACTCCTGAGGCTGAGGTGGGAAGATCACTTGAGCCTGGGAGGTCAAAGCTGTAGTGAGCAGTGATCATGCCACTACACTCCAGCCTGGGCAACAGAGTGAGACCCTGTCTCATAAATAAATAGATAGATAAATAAAAGATGATTATTTTTGGCTCATATTATTGCCACAGTGGTTGCATGGGACAAAAGGCATTTCAACTTTCATCGCAGGTTTTTGTCTTTAGTTCTCCTGTAGTTTTGTTTATAGTTTGATTGGTTTCCTTCATGGAATCTTGGACCTAATGCTTTGCTTTGCATGTATATATATTTTTTTGCATGTATGTTTCTTGAGGCTGTTTTTGAAAGTATCTGGATACCATTTGAAACAGAGCATATGAAACACTTTACAATTTCCGTAAGTAAATAGCAACAAATGTAAGTAAATAGCAACAAATGCAGACACCGAAAGAGGCGGATTTGTCGTTCATCTGTATTACATACAGATACTGTCTCGTGTTAAGTGCTTTTCCCAGAGCTTATTTATAATAGCTAGTGTTGCATTTGGATGGAGCCGATGTTCAAAATCCTTGCCTCTGGGCATCAGACAGGCCACAGTGGTCCCCTGCTCTGGCCACTGTGTGGTCTGCAGACCAGGAGAGAGGCCTGGGGCTTGGTGCTGGTGTGGACATGCCTCACACAGGCAGAACATGGGTCTCCAGTTCCCAGTCCGGGGCATCGTCTCTCACAATGTGCTTCCTCCTAATGAATAGAATTACTACTCCTAGTCTTCTGGTTGAATCCTAATTTGTGGCTTTTCTTACCATGAGTGTGACAGTACCTTCTCAGGGTCCTCCTTCATGGATGCGAATGCCCATAGCTGTTAGTGTGGGGATGGCCAGCCCGAGGTATGAGTGGGATGACACCACCAAATTTAATAAGTAAGGCTTACCTGACAGGGTGCTAAACATCTCATAATAAAAAGTGCTGGGATTACAGGCGAGAGCCACTGTGCCCGGCTCAAATACATTTTATCTTAATGGTTTCTCTGAATAGAGTGTTTGCCTAACATGGGAACACTTTTTTTAAAATAACAGATTTAAGAAATAGGTCTTTTGAATAAGATCTGAATTATATTCTGCAGAATCTGAAACTGAAAAGGAAAAAAAAAGATGTGAATTATAGGGAAATGTTGGGATTGCATGATAAAAATTGGATGAACATAATTCAGATAATGTAGATTTTATGGTATCTGTTTGATATTGACTATCATAGCATGAGATAGGCCAGTTGAAACCATTAAACGTTAACAACCCAGCCCTACCTTTTCTGTCTTAAAACCTCAGGCCGGGCCCAGTGGCTCACACCTGTAATCCCAGCACTTTGAGAGGGCAAGGTAGGCAGATCACCTGAGGTCAGGAATTTGAGACCAGCCTGGCCAACATGACGAAACCCCGTCTCTACTAAAAATATGAAAATTAGCCAGATGTGGTGACAGGCACCTGTAACCCCAGCTTCTCGGGAGGCTGAGGCAGGAGAATCTCCTGAACCTGGGAGGCAGAGGTGCAGTGAGCAGAGATGGTGAACAAGACCCTGTCTCCAAAAAAAACAAAAAACCCTCTTTTTTCCATGACAGTTGGGCTTTAGAGTGAACAGCAGTGTCTATCTTAAATCTAACTTGAAAGAAATAAAATTGGATTTTAAGAAATAGTTCTCACTTCAGGATACTGCTGTGTGAAGTACCTGAAAAATTTTAAAATGTGCAGTGAATTGCCCTTCAAGCAAAACACTTGACTGCACGTAAATTAAAGAACTCACAGCACTGCAGGGTTGACAGATAGCTCCTCTCCTTGCCTCTGCCCTGCCTCTTGTCGCCAAGCCAGGTGCCCTTAGAAATCTGTTTGTGCTGACATCAGTGATGCTGGATAAACAGACAGGCACACAGGACTGTTAATTCCAAACTATATTAAATACAGCGAAACTACATGCTTTTCTCCGAAAGGAGACAGAAAGCTTTTTTTTTTTTTCTGGAAGAGACTAGAAATAATGTTACTGTGTAATCTCATCCCAAAACTCATAATGTAATACCCGTTAGTCCTTGACCACCTTTGTTTTATTCCTCGATTCTCAGCGTTATGGGATGACGGTATGTTATGGTTACCTTAAATTTGTGTGAGAAGCTCACAGAAAGGCTCTCTTGTTAATGAGAATGGATGAGAGGAAGTACACTCCCCTTAAATCTAAAATCAGAAGTGTTTTGGCAATGTGAACTGTGTGTAGTAATCTTTTTTCCCCCCCCCCAAATAGGCTAGACACTAGGAGATAAAGGTCAAGTTTCACTCTCCCTTTTCCCTAATCCTTTCTGGGTGAGCAGCCCTCTCTGTCCTTCACAGGACTGTAGTTTGATTTTAAACAATTTGTGTTGGGGGTTAGGTTTCTGGTTAGTTTTATTGATTGTTAGGTCATTGTGGCAACAAAATTGTTTTTAGATTAAAACTGCAAAAAGAATCAATATAAAGGAACTTTGGATTTTTGTTTTTCTTGGGAAGGAATTAGAAATTCAAAGATAAATTTGAATGGAATGATATAATTTCATTCAAATTCTGTCCTTGGATTGGAGCCTCTTTGGAGAACACTTGGGACCTATTGTAAGGTGATTCCCAGTGTTAATTTAGATGATGATTCCCCTGACCTCCAAAATTGCAGTCATAGGTTGGAAAACTGTTAGGATTTTTTCTCCCCCCAAGACAGTCTTGCTCTGTCACCTAGGCTGGAGTGCAGTGGCCCTATCATGACTCACTGCAGCCTTGACCTCCCAGCTCAGGCAGTACTCCAGCCTCAGCCTCCTGAATAGCTGGGACTGTAGGCATGCACCACTATGCCTGGCTAATTTTTTATTTTTTGTGGAAACGAGGTCTTGCTATGTTGCCCAGGCTGCAGTTGAACTCAGGCTCAAGGGATTCTCCTACCTTGCCCTCCCAAATGTTGGGATTACAAGCATGAGCCTCTGTGCTCTGCCATGTTAGGAATTTGGGGAGGTCACATTGCTTGCCCTCTAGCTGGCTCCCTACTCTCCCTTTTCCCTAATCCTTTCTGGGTGAGCAGCCCTCTCTGTCCTTCACAGGACTGTAGTCACCCTCAAGCCACCTTGCAGGTGCCTGATTTGAAATATCTTTTTTTGGCCAGCATGGTGGCTCACGCCTGTAATCCCAGCACTTTGGGAGGCTGAGGTGGGCAGATCACGAGGTCAGGAGTTCAAGACCAGCTTGGCCAATATGGCAAAACCTCGTCTCTACTAAAAATACAAAAAAATTAACTGGGCATGGTGGCGCACACCTGTCATCCCAGCTTCTCAGAAGTCTGAGGCAGGAGAATTGCTTGAACCTGGGAGGCAGAGTTTGCAGTGAGCTGAGATTGAGCCACTGCACTCTAGCCTGGGCGACAGAGGGAGACTCCGTCTCAAAAAAAAAAAAAAAAAAGAAGTATCTTTATTTTATTTTAGCGTTTTCTTTCTGTCTCTCATTGTTAGTGACCTAGCTGAAGTGCTCAGGTTCTCAGACCTAAATGAATGCCTTTCCCACTTGAAGTTTTAAATGCCTCTGCCAGACCAGTCTCCCTCTTCGTCACTTTGCCTTTCCAAAACTACAGTGCCTTCATATTCTGTTGCCTTTAAGATAAAAAGTCTGGTATCCACAATTCAGTATAGAATTTCAGATTGACCTAAAAAGACGCATCTAAGTTTTAGAACTTAAGGTTATGGCTGGAAGCGGTGGGTCACACCTGTAATCCTAGCACTTTGGGAGGCTGAGGCAGGCAGATTACAAGGTCAGGAGTTCAAGACCAGCCTGGCCAAGATGGTGAAACGCTATCTCTACTAAAAATACAAAAGATTAGCCAGGTGTGGTGGTAGGTACCTATTACCCCAGCTACTTGGGAGGCTGAGGCAGGAGGATCCCTTGAACCTGGGAGGTGGAGGTTGCAGTGAGCTGAGGTTGTGCCATTGCACTCCAGTCTGGGCAACAAGGGCAAAACTCCCATCTCAAAAAAAAAAAAAAAAAAAAGTTAAGATTAACAACACTTCCCACCATGCCCCATGGGGTGATTTTCTTTAAATGTAATTTAACCTTTATGAATGTAATGCATGTGCTTAGTTTTGGAACCCATGCAGTAGTACAGGGTTATGATGCAAGACAGCAGTCCCTCTACCAGCCGCTTGCTCCGCGCGCCAGCTTCCCACAGATAACCACTTTTAACTCCTGTTTCTACTTACCGTTTTAGTTAGGATCACATTTAGCTGCTAGTAATGAAGCACAAAGTGACAGTGACTTAAATCAGGTTGATTTCTGTCTCTTGTGAAGTTGGCATGTCAGCAGTCGGCGCTGGTTGGACAGCCTGGCTCCGAGAAGCCTCCAGGCTGCGGCCTTTTCCCACCCTCAGACCTCCATCTGAGACGGCGGCCATCCCCACCACCCTCCTTCAGCCAGGCAGGCTGGGGGTGGAATGTTACTATAGAAAAATCTTGGATATTGGTGGGTGCTTAGCAATGCCTGCCTCAAATTTCATGCTTCTGTATAGCATGCTGATACTGCTAATTTCTGATTTTTCCATTTTGGACACTATCTGCTGACTTCTGCGTAGAAGAGGCTTTAGAACTGTTCTATGTTCTCTCTCCCTCCACTGCCTGAGGCACATCCACCCCTTGCTCTTTCTTCTCCCTGTTCCAAATATGTTTATATTAATTTTGTTTGATTGACATTCAGTGTCTTATTATTAGGTAACTCTTCACAGCTTACCCATGTAAGATACCATTTACTCAGGGAAATATTTTTGGGTTATTGGAGTGAATTTTCTTTTTTTTTTTTTTCTTATAATCCCATGGAGTATTTTTTTTTTTTCTTTTTGAGAGGAGGCTCACTCTTGCCCAGGCTGGAGTGCAGTGGTGTGATCTCAGCTCACTGCAGCCTCCACCTCCTGGATTCAAGTGATTCTCCTGCTTCAGCCTCCCAAGTAGCCGGCAGGCCTCCGCCATCATGCCCGACTAATTTTTGTATTTTTAGTACAGACGGAGTTTCACCATGTTGGCCAGGCTGGTCTTGACTCCCGACCTCAAGTGATCCACCCACATTGGCCTCCCAAAGTGCTGAGATTACAGGTGTGAACCACTGCGCCCAGCTGAATTTTCTTTAGCTTGGTTTTCAACGTACAATCGTGAATTTAGTGCTAGGTTTTTAACTAGAATTCCTCCATTAAACACCCCGAGTAATCTTATCACTTCAGCCCTTCCAGACCTGCCGCTTTCTGTTTCAGCCTGGGCTGTGTGTCCTACATGCCTGCTACTGAGCGGTCTTCCTCGGAGTTCTTTTCATTCCTTGCAGGAATTCTTTGTGTTTCTCTCCTCTGTTGAATTCCCCCTTTCTGGATTCTGTGTCTTCTATCTTTTGGTGGAGTGAATCTTCCAGTAGCTTCCTAAGAAAGAATTTATTGGAAGTAAATTTTTTGACGCAGGTCTGTCTGAAAATGCCCCTTCCTCCCTCACATTCGAATGACACTTTGCCTGGGTGCGGAACTCCAGGTTGGAAGTCATTGTTCCTCAGACGTTTCAACATGTGGAGCCATTGCTGTCGAAACTGACAGTGCTGGTAACGAGAAGTCTGAGACCACAATGGTTTCCAGCTCTCTGTGTGGAACTTTTCTTTTTTAAAATCTCTGGAAGCTTTCAGGGAACTCTGTTTATCTCTAATGCTCTTTGATGGGTCTTTTGATTGGGAGTATGGGTCCTTCAGCTCTGGGAAACTTTTGTTGATAATACTGTAGTTTTAATCTTTTTGTTCTCATTTTGTTTCTTTTCCAAGACGGAGTCTTGCTTGGTCACCCAGGCTGGAGTGCAGTGGTGCGATCTCGGCTTACTGCAACCTCCGCCTCCCGAGTTCAAGCAGTTCTCCTGCCTCAGCCTCCTGAGTAGCTGGGACTACAGGCATGTGCCACCACGCCAGACTAATTTCTGTATTCTTAGTAGAGATGGGGTTTCACCATGTTGGCCAGGCTGGTCCCAAACTCCCAACCTCAGATGATCCGCCTGCCTTGGCCTCCCAAAGTGCTGGGGTTAAAGGCATGAGCCACCGCTCCTGGCCTCTTTTTTTTCTTTTTCTTTTTTGACACAGAGTCTTAGTCTGTCGCCCAGGCTGGAGTGCAGTGGTGCAATCTGAGCTTGAACCTCTGCCTCCCATGTTCAAGCATTTCTTGTGTCTCAGCTTCCCTAATAGCTAGGATTACAGGCATGCACCACCATGCCTGGCTAGTGTTTGTATTTTTAGTAGAGATGGGGTTTTACCATGTTGGCCAAGGCTGGTCTTGAACTCCTGCCTCACATAATCTGCCTACCTCAGCTTCCCAAAATGCTGGGTTTACAGGTGTGAGCCACTGTGCTCAGCCTTGTTCTGATTTTTTAAGTAGAGGTTATCAACTTTATCCTCTAGTTTTTACATTGAATTTTTATTTCTGACATTGTATCTTTCATTTTTAAGTATTCTTGGCTGGGTTTGTGGTGGTTCATGCCTGTAATCCCAGCACTTTGGGAGGCCGAGGCAGGTGGATCACCTGAAATGAGGAGTTTGAGATCAGCCTGACCAACATGGGGAAACCCCGTCTCTACTAAAAATACAAAAATTAACTGAGCATGGTGGCAGGTGCCTGTAATCCCAGCTACTCTGGTGGCTGAGGCAGGAGAATTGTTTGAACCTGGGAGGCGGAGGTTGCTGAGATCACACCACTGCACTCCATCCTGGGTGACAGAGACTCTGTCTCAAAAAAAAAAAAAAGTGTTCTCGTTCTCAGTATTCCTGTTTTTTAACATCTTCTGTTTCATGAAGGCAAATACTTTTTTTTGTTTTGTTTTGTTTTGAGATGAAATCTTACTCGGCTCACTGCAGCCTCTGCCTCCTAGGTTCAAGTGATTCTCCTGCCTCAGCCTCACCAGTAGCTGGGGCTACAGGTGTGCGCCACCATGCCTAGCTAATTTTTGTATTTTTAGTAGGGGTGGGGTCTCCACGTATTGGTCAGGCTGGTCTTCAACTCCTGACATCACGATCCGCCCGCCTCAGCCTCCCATAGTGCTTGGATTACAGGCGTGAGCCACCGTGCCCGGCCTGACAATACATTTTAAACACATTACTCTTTGTTTAATGTTTTAGTGATTCATGCCCACGTTTGTTGTATAGACATTTTCTTTCTTCTGCCTCCTGTCTTGTCTGTTTCCTGCGCATTTTCACCTGTTTTCCTACTTTGGTCATCCTTTTTGTTGGAGGCTTCTCTCTGAAAATCTGATGATTACTGGCTGTCTTTCCATGATTATGAGTGGGCTTATTGGAAATTCCCTGTATGCAGGGGTGAACTTTAAGTGTTGAGTCTCACCATGAGGAAATAGAGCATGGACCCTGCCAATTTGAGGGGCACTATCAGAAGTTGGTGATACAATTCTTTATTTTGGGGCTGTCTCCCCAGAGAGGAGTTTCCAGTCTTCTGCTTGGGGTGCGGGGATTGGGGGCGCAGCTGTCAGTTTCTGGTAAGGTGGCTGAGGTGGAGGAGGGCTGGTGGGGGGAGGATCTGACCGCCTCTCCCATAGACTTGAAGTGGGTCCTCTTTTCTGCCCATTACCCTCAGGCCCTCTGAGATACAAATGCCTCTTCCAATTCCCCAGTCTTGTTACCCATGCTGTGCAGTTAAGTTTGGGTTTTCTGGCTTTGCTGAATTAGATACCACTCGTCCATTTGTTTTTTCCCACTGTGCAAAATCGTGTTGCCATTTCTAGTCTGCTGCCATCCCTTATCATTTACTTAACAAATATTTTTTAAAGACTTAAGATGTGCTAGGTGCTGCAGTGGTGAAGAAAAAATCCTGTTCTCCTGGAGCTCACGTTGTCCTTGAGGCTCCGTAGTGGTGTCATGTCCGCTGTGGTTTCCAGGTGTGCGAGGCGCCCGAGCTCTCATCTCTACATGGAGTCAGAGCGTAGTTCCTCTTTGTTTTGATTTGGGTATGTTGCTGTTTGTATTCTTACACTTATTTACTTGAAAGATTCCCCCGTGAGAAGAAGGAGTAAATGGGACAAGGGGAGGGCAGGTTTTTCTCTCATAACTGCATGAGCGTTGGAGGAGAGAGAGGAGAAAGGGCTCACAAGAATGTGAAGACGTGGGGGAGTGCTGAAAGTGGGAAAGGGTGGCTGGAGTGGCTGGACAGGGCCTGCTCCTCCGCCTGCTCCGGTGGCTGGGAGGGTGCGGAGGGTGCGGGGGTCCCTGTGGAGACCATGTCATGTGGGGGATGTTCATAACTGGGCATTTGTGACTCAGGAATTGCCTGTAGAAACGTCATCTTTCTGGGAATGTCATCGAGTTGTGTTTAACTCCAAAGCTTTTGTAGGAAATCATCCATTGAAAATCAACCAGAGAGAATAAGAAATATTCTTGCCTCTTACCATTCTCTGAAAACATGAAGAACGTAGTGAGATGCAAAGGTGAATACACCTCCCATACCATAGCACCCACAAGAGCATTTCAGGGCTCCTGCTCTGTTGTACCTCACCCTTGTTGGTGTGAAAAAATTGAATTAAAATAATTCAGTCTATCACTTTGTTTTAAAAAATTATATCAGTGAACTGAATTTACTTTTCAACATTTATTTATTTATGTAATTTAGAGACAGGGTCTCCCTTTGTTGACCAGGCTGGTCTCAAGCTCCTGAGCTCAAGGGATCCTCCTGCGTCAGCCTCCCAAAGTGCTGAGATTACAGGCGTGAGCCACCGTGCCCTCTTG
Source organism: Ateles fusciceps (assembly GCA_036589455.1). Taxonomy (NCBI): domain Eukaryota; kingdom Metazoa; phylum Chordata; class Mammalia; order Primates; family Atelidae; genus Ateles; species Ateles fusciceps. Next base: position 2,634,886 of record JAZHEH010002060.1, read on the forward strand.
TTCTGTTGCCTAGGCTGGAGGGCAATGGCGCGATCTCGGCTCACTGCAACCTCTGCCTCTCGGGTTCAAGCGATTCTCCTGCTTCTGCCTCCCGAGTAGCTGGGATTACAGGCATGTGCCACCACACCTGGCTAATTTTATATTTTTAGTAGAGGCAGAGTTTCATCGTGTTGGACTGGTCTCGAACTCCTAACCTCAAGTAATCCATCTGCCTGGGCCTCCTAAAGTGCTGGGATTACAGGTGTGAGCCACCATGCCCGGCCCAGATGTTTGTTTTCTAACCCGAAGTATTTGAAATCAAATTGTTGAAAAGTCTTTGTTTATTAACAGAACAACTTTCTGATGTACCTTTAAAATGAAACTGTTTTCAGATATGTGGGAAATACTGTGAGACTAGCAGCAAATGGAGAAGTTACTGGAAATGCCCTATGTCCAGTTTTACCAGTTAATTAAGGTATCAGGGATGGCATTTATATTATACTGTATCAGAACAAGAAATGTTTCTCAAAACATCAGACGTTGACATGGTTTTATGTAACCAAAATGATAAGCCCGGATATATTTCCTTCTACAAATATTTAGGTATTTTTTTAAAAAGCAAGATTTGTGTTTATGAAGTTTTGATAATCCTTGTGACATAATAGGAGGGTTTTTAAACAGAAACTGGATGTCTATCAGTAATATGAGAGAAATTTAAGTTGAATTATACCGCTGATTTTATTTTTATTTTTTATTTTATTATTATTTTTTGGATGGAGTCTCGCTCTGTTGCCCAGGCTGGAGTGCAGTGATGCGATCTTGGCTCACTTCAACCCCTGCCTCCCAGGTTTTTTTTTTTTTTTGGTGAAAAGAAAGGCTTCTCTGCTATTTACAATTACCAGATAATTTCTTTTTTCCTGTTTTATTTTTTTGTAACAGCTTTATCGAGATTCAACTCATGCATAATTTACCTGTTTAAAGCGTACAGTTGAGTGTCAGTATATTTTAGTATATTCATCAAGTTGTGCAACCATCTCCACTATCTTATTCCGGAACATTTCTTCACCTCCAGAGGAACCCGGTACCCTTTAGCTGTCACCTCCAGCTGTACCCTCACCCCAGCCCTGAGCAGCCGCAAATCTACTTTCATTATATATCTGCCTATTCTGATATTTTCTGTAAGTGAAGACCCATCGTATAATATGGGTCTTTTGTGACTGACATGTATGTTGTCAAGGTTTGTCCCATGTTGTAGCATATATAGTGCATCATTCCTTTTTATGGCGAAATATATTTATTTATTTTTTGAGATGGAGTCTTGCTCTGTCACCCAGGCTGGAGTGCAGTGGCGCCATCTTGGCTCACTGCAACCTCTGCCTCTTGGGTTCAAGCAGTTCTCCTGCCTCAGTTTCCTGAGTAGCTGGGATTACAGGCCTGAGCCACCACACCTGATTAAGTTTTGTATTTTTAGTAAAGATGGGGTTTTCACCATGTTGGCCAGGCTGGTCTCGAACTCCTGACCTCAGGTGATCTGCCCACCTGGGCCTCCCAAAGTACCTTTTGTTTATTTTTAATAATGATGCTCTGAACATTAATGTACAAGTTTTTGTGGGGTATGTGTTTTCATTTCCCTCGAGTACATACCTTAGAGTAGAATTGCTAGGTCATGCGAAAGCTCCACGTGGAGCATCCCAGGGAACTGCCAGGTTGTTTCCTACAGCAGTCTGCCTCTGCACCCCACCAGCAGCCCACAGGGTTTCCAGCATCTCCACAGCCTTGCCAACACTTGTTATTTTCTGATTTCTAAAATTCTAGCCGTTGTAGTGGTATGAGGTCGTTTCTCATTGTGGTTTGGATTTGCTTTTCCCTAATAGTGAATGTTGTTGAACATCTTTCGTGTGTTCATTTGCCATTTGTATATCTTCTTTGGAGAAGTGTCTATTCAAGTTATTTACCCATTTAAAAAATTGTGTTGTCTTTTTGTTGAATTTTAAGAGTTCTTTTTATATTCTGGATACAAGCCCCATATCGGACTATGATTTGCAAGTATTTTCTCCCATTTTGTGGGTTGTCATTTCACTATCTTAATGGTATCCTTTGAAGCACGCACAGATGTTCTCAGTTTTGATAAAGTCTAATTTAACTTTTTTTTTTTTAAAAGCTGATTTATTACAAGTCCCCAGGAGGGCTTTATTTTTTCTTTTTCAACATCTTGTTCTTCAGCTCCCTTGGCTCTTTTTGCCCGTATGCTGACAAGCCGGGTGTTGGCACAGGCCATGTGGAGACTAGCGAAGGCTTTGAAATTCTCCTCAGTGATGACTTGGGCTTTCTCCTTCTTGTAGACATTCAGGATGGGCATGACCGGCTCTGTCAGCTGGGTGGCTGGTTTCAGTTCTTCAGCAGAACTGTCTCTCTCCTTGGGGGCCGAGGGCTTCCTGGGGAAGAGGATGAGTTTGAAGTGGTACTCCTTCAGCTGCTGCACCTCGGCCTGCAGGGACTCACTCCGTGGACTCATTACCCCTCCTTGGATCCACAGAGATCCCAATGGTCCAGGCCACCTTCTTGTGAATGCCAGCCACCCTGAGTTCCTCCAGGCTGCAGCCACGGCTGGCACGCACCTTGGTGTGATACCGACTGTGCTGCATGATGGGCCGGATGGAAACGACACAGTGTGCGGGGCAATGCGGGGGGGTGCTTTGGCTTACTGGGCCTTGCATCTACGGGTCTTCCAAGCCAGCTGGTTCAACCATGTGGCCATGCACCAGCTGCCAGACCTTGTGGAAGTGGGGCTTCCATGCCATTCCGGCTGGGCGTCATGGCTGCCTAGGGCCCTCCTGCGCAGGAAAACAAATTCAACTAATTTTTGTTGTTGTTGCTGTGGTGTCATATCTAGCAAATGCAAGGCCACAAAGTTTTCTACCTGTGTTTTCTTCTAAGAGTTTTTCAGTTTTAACATTTACATTCAGTTCTTTGATCAATTTTGAGTTAATTTTTGATATGAGGTAGAAGGGTTACATTCATTCTTTTTTGCATGTGGATATCCAATTGTTCCAATGATGTTATTCTTTCCCCCATCGAATGGTCTTGAAATCCTTGTCCAAATCAGTTGACTGTAAATGTATGAGTGTCTTTCTGGACTCTCAGTTGTATTCCATTAATGTATATGTCTGTTCTTGGCCAGGCACGGTGGCTCAAACCTGTAATCCCAGCACTTTGGGAAGCCAAGGCAGGCGGCACAAGGTCAAGAGATCGAGACCATCCTGGCCAACATGGTGAAACCTCGTCTCTACTTAAAATACAAAAATTATCTGGGCGTGGTGGTGCACACCTGTAGTACCAGCTACTCGGGAGGCTGAGGCAGGAGAATCGCTTGAACCTGGGAGGCGGAGGTTGCAGTGAACTGAGATCATGCCACTGCACTCCAGTCTGCAGACAGAGACTCCATCTCAAAAATGAATAAATTAATTAAATTTAAATTTAAAAAGTTTTATAGTTTTCAGAGTGAGAGTTGTTTAGTTTTCTTTTTAATTGGAGTAAAAATATATAAAATAAAATTTGCCTCTTTAACTATTTTTGTTTTTTGAGACGGAATTTTTGTTCTTATTACCCAGGCTGGAGTACAGTGGGTCGATGTCAGCTCACTGCAACTTCTGCCTCTGAGGTTCAAGCAATTCTGCTGCTTCAGTCTCCCGAGTCGCTGGGATTACAGGCACCGCCGTCATGCCCAGCTAATTTTTATATTTTTAGTAGAGATGGGGTTTCACCATGCTGGCCAGGCTGGTCTCAAACTCCTGACTTCAGGCGATCCACCCGTCTCAGCCTTTCAAAGTGTTGGGATTACAGGCATGAGCCACCACGCCTGGCCAATCATCTTCCTTATTTCTGTTAATGTCAGTAGTAATGTCCCTTCTTTTATTTCTGTCCTAGCAATTTGAGTTGCTGCTTTTTTTTCTTGGTCAATCTCAAAAATGGCAACAATTGTACATTTTATGTTACATATGTTATATATATTTTACCAGAATAAAAGATAGCTTGTAATTCCAGTACTTTGGGAGGCTCAGGTGGGCGAATCGCTTGAGTTTGAGACCAGCCTAGGCAACATAGTGAGGCCCCCTCTCTACAAAAAATGGAAAAATTAGCTGGACCTGGTTGTGCTCACCTGTAGTCGCAGCTACTTAGGAGGCTGAGGTGGGAGGATTGCTTGAGCCCAGGAGGTGGAGTTTGCAATAAGCCAAGATCAAGAGCTGCACTCCAGCCTGGGTGACAGAGTGAGACTGTGTTTCTAAAAATAGAAAGTAATTGGCTGGGCATGGTGGCTCACGCCTGTAATCCCAGAACTTTGGGAGGCCAAGGCAGCCTGACCAACATAGAGAAACCTCATCTTTACTAAAAATTAGCTGGGTGTGGCGGCACGCACCTGTAGTCCCAGCTACTCGGGAGGCTGAGTCAGGAGAATTGCTTGAACCTGGGAGGCGGAAGTTGCAATGAGATGGCGCCATTGCACTCCAGCCTGGGCAACAAGAGCACAACTCTGTCTCAAAATAAATAAGTAAAAAGTAATTGTAAGTAAGTGTACTTGCTGCTTGGGAGGCTGAAATGGGAGGATTGCTTGAGCCTGGGGAGGTCGAAGCTGCAGTGAGCTGTGATTGTGCCACTGCACCCCAGCCTGGGTGGCAGAGCAACACTCTGTCTAAAAGGAAAAAGAAAAAGTGCACTCATGATAGAATAAATTCAAACAGTACAAGAAGTAGGTATGCTATGAAAAGTGAAAGTCTCCTTCCCCCTAGTTATTATACTTGTCTTACTTACTTTATTTTAAAGCATATTCTAGACTTGTTCCATTAAAATTGAATGTTAATTTGATTTTTTTTTAAACATTAAAAAATGATTTTGATTAGTCTAAAAGTCTAAGATGGCTGGGCGTGGTGGCTCATGCCTGTAATCCCAGCACTTGGGGAGGCAGAGGTGGGCAGGGCAGATTGTTTGAGTCCAGCCTGGGCGACATGGCAAAACCCTGTCTCTACAAAAAAACACAAAAATTAGCTGGACGTGGTGGTGTGGGCCTGTGTCCTAGCTACTCAGGAGGCTGAGGCAGGACAGTGTTGAGGGTGGGAGGTTGAGGCTGCAGTGAACCATGATTGCGCCAGTGTACTCCAGCCTGGACGACAGAGCCAGACCTTTTATCTCAGTAAATAAATAAGTAAATAGGCCGAGCACAGTGGCTCACACCTGTAATCCCAGCACTTTGGGAGGCCTAGGCGGGTGGATCACAGATCAGGAGTTCAAGACCAGCCTGGCCAAGATGGCGAAACCCTGTGTCTACTAAAAACTACAAAAATTAGCCAGGTGTGGTGGCAGGCGCCTGTAATCCCAGCTACTCTGGAGGCTGAGGCAGGAGAATGGCTTGAACCCTTGCGGCAGAGGTTGTAGTGAGCCGCGATTGTGCCACTGCACCCTAACCTATGCGACAGAGTGAGACTCCGTCTCAATAAATAAATAAAATAAGTCAAGATTTTTAATGAGAAATTAATGTTGAAATATGGTTATTGCATGTACCAAGGATTGTAATTTTTGTCTCTGGCTATTTGTTTATTGTTTATATTACTATATATGCATTCCCAGAATAAAACTTGCTTAGCTATGGCATTTCATTCTCTAACTGCACAGTTGAGCCTTTTGTATGCATGATTTTTTTAGTTATTTTTTTAAAACCTATAATCCTAAATGAGGAGTAGTCTGTAGACAAACTGCTATTTTAACTTTTTTTTTTTTTTTTGAGATGGAGTCTTGCTCTATTGCCAGGCTGGGCTGCATTGGTGCAATCTTGGCTCACTGCAACCACCGCCTCCCAGGTTCAAGCGATTCTCCTGCCTCAGCCTCCTGAGTAGCTGGGACTACAGGCACATGCCACCACACCCAGCTAATTTTTGTATTTTTAGTAGAGTTGGGGTTTCACCATGTTGGTCAGGCTGGTCTCGAACTCCTGACCCTTGTGATCAGCCTGCCTTGGCCTCCCAAAGTTCTGGGATTACAGGCGTGAGCCACCGTGCCCTGTCAGTTTTAACAGTTGTATGTTATCTTTGGAATATTTTGCTGTCAGAGTTGTGGTAGAGTTTTAGGAAAAATTATGAAGCATTCAGTCTTGTATTCAGTAATTTTTTATTTTATTGTATTACTCGTTTCTGTGACAGAAGTGCAGTGGCATGATCACGGCTGACTGCAGCCTTGACCTCCCGGGCTCAGGTGATCCTCCCACCTCAACATCTCGAGTAGCTGGGACTATGGGTGTGCACTACCACACTAGGCTAATTTTTGTATTTTGGTACAGACGAGGTTTTGCCATGTTGCCCAGTTTGGTTTCAAACTCCTGAGCTCAAGTGATCCTCCTGCCTTGGCCTTCTGAAGTGCTGGTGTATTACAAGTGTGAGCCCCTATGCCTGGCCTAATTTTTAATATTTTGTAGAGATGAGGTTTTACTTTGTTGCCCAGGCTGGTCTCAAATTCCTGGGCTCAAGTGATTCTCCTGCCTTGGCCTCCCAAAGTGCTAGAATTACAGGTGTGACCCACCATACCTGATGCCTGAAAAATATTTTAGAGAGTGAAGTTTTAAAGTATTCATTTATAAAACCACCTGAATACAGTGTTTTCCAGTGGGAGATATTCTTAAACTTCTAAATACTTTCCAAAGTTAATATTCTGTAATAGTTAGGCTTTTTTGTTGATTTTGTAATTAGTCTCTTAGAAACACCATCCATTTAATCAATAATTTCTGGTTTATAAACATAAAGTTGTAAGTTTGGTGTAAGCATTGAAAACCAATAAAAAAGGCCGGGCGTGGTGGCTCACGCCTGTAATCCAAGCACTTTGGAGACCAAGGCGGGCGGATCACCTGAGGTCGGGAGTTCAAGACCAGCCTGACCAACATGGTGAAACCCCGTCTTAAAAAAAAAAAAAAAAAAAAAAAGAAAACCAATAAAAAACACTTACAATAATTATGATAATATACCTTTCAGTCACTGAGACCCGAGTCCTGTGTCTGGACCTGTAGGGGAGGCAGTTGGATTCAGCGCTGCCTTTGCGGGAGAGGAAGGGGCTGAGGGGTTGCTCCTCGCTGACCTGCTTCTTCCTTGCTTCTGGGTCACGCTCAGCTGCCCCTGTGTTAGGTTCACATCAAGTCCTTGATGATTTGCTAGAGTTTTTTCATGGGACGTGGGAATATATATGTGTCTGTTGTATGTAGCATGCATACGTGTTACATACACGCACCCATGCGTGATTACATACTGTTAATTTTTCCTCCATGTGGATTGAGGATGGCAGTCTTTCCAAGCTGCTGAATGTCTAACAGCGTCTTACTGTGCCTGGTTTGCTGGTGGTTTGTGTGGCCGAGTGGGAGCTAGGGGGCTGAAGGATCTTGAGGGACACGCTGCTCCCTGGCAGCGCCGCTGAGGAGGTCGGGGGCAGGTGGCTGTAACACCAGCAAAGACGCTAACTGGAATTCCTCAGCGTTCTGCTCACTGATGTGTTTGTTTTCTAGCGTCAGTTCTCTCTGCACCTTGGAACTTTTCCTTCCAATTATTTCTCTTCTAAGATTGTTAATCCTCAGTTGTCCATTTTGCCTTGGATTGTTTTCAAAACTTCCCTAAAAATAGTGTAGAATTCATTGCTAGTTGCCCCTATTGAAGGGTGATCGTTCTGAATACTGCTAGATCCTCAGTTGATCAGATTTTGTAGTTTTTCTACAACAGCATTTTAATAATAATTGTCTCATAATATAAGTAAAACTTCATTTAATATTAAGGAAAGAAACTTTAAAAATACAGGTTATTCTGAATTAGTATCCATTTCATAGTTCCCTCTACATCCCTTTTCTTTTCTTTTATTTTTTTTGTTTTGAGACGGAGTCTTGTTCTGTCACCCAGGCTGGAGTACAGTGGCACGATCTCAGCTCACTGCAACCGCCGCCTCCTGGGTCCAAGGGATTCTCCTGCCTCAGCCTCCTGAGTAGCTGGGATTACAGATAATGCGTCACCACACTTGGCTAAGTTTGTATTTTTAGTAGAGACGGAGTTTCACCATGTTGGCCAGGCTGGTCTTGAACTCCCAACCTCAGGTGATCCACCGCCTCGGGCTCCCAAAGTGCTGGGATTACAGGTATGAGCCCCCATACCTGGCCTCTACATCTCTTTTCTTACAGTTTATTTTTTTCCCCTGCTTCGGTAATTTCTGTTGTTGATTGTATTGCAAGTTTAATGATGCTTAAACTACTGTATTTATAATTTGAGAGAAATATTCTCAGTAAAATGAACTTTAAATGTTTTCATTTTTCCTGTTTTTTAAATGCGTTTTTTTTTTTTTTTTTTTTTAAAGACGGGGTTTCACCATATTGGTCAAGCTGGTCTTGAACTCGTGACCTCAGGTGATCCGCCCACCTCAGCCTTCCAAAGTGCTAGGATTACAGGCGTGAGCACCGCGCCCGGCTTAAATGCGTATTTTTTAAATGAGATAAGGTCTCACTATTTTGCCCAGGTTGGTCTCAAACTCCTGGCCTCAAGTGATCCTCTCACCTTGGTCTCCCAGAATGCTGGGATTGCAGATAAGAGCCATCATGCCTAGCCTTAAATGTTTTTAAAAATAAAGTGTGGGCCAGGCGTGGTGACTCATGCCACCCAGTACTTTGGGAGGCTGAGGTGGGCAGATCACAAGGTCAGGAGTTCAAGACCAGCCAGGCAAATGTGGTGAAATCCTGTTTCTACTAAAAATACAAAAATTAGCCAGGTGTGGTGGCACACACCTCTAATAATTCCAGCTACTTGGGAGGCTGAGGCAGGAGAATCAGTTGAACCTGGGAGGCAGAGGTTGCAGTGAGCCAAGATTGCACCACTGCACTCTGGCCTGGGTGTCAGAACAAGACTCTGTCTCAAAAAAATTAAAATAAATAATGTTTGGTGTGGAGAATTTTAACTTTCTCATTTTTCTAAAGCGTTCTCCAGTACCACATATGAAAGGAAGACTCGGATAAACATTTTGACAATAAGAGAATTAACACGATAGACCTTTTAAAAGTTCAGTCCTACGTGCCTGTATCAGATGCAGGAGATGGAGACAGATACGGCATGCTGAATACTGAGGCTGTTTACCATGGCAGCTTTGCACAATCTGTACAGAAGTTTTACCAGTTCATAAAACTGCTTTATGACCCTGAAGGAATGCCAGAAATAAAACAGACACACCCACAGCAAATACACCAGATGTGGGGCTGATTTTCCTGCCGCGATGCACTTCCAGTGAGGAAACTGCTGTGTGGTTTGGGGCAGGAGCTTGGAGTGATTTGGATTCAATCTTCCTGTTTTGAGTATTTGTAAAAGGAAACTAATTTTCCAAAACTTCTAGCTAGTAACCCATGTCACTCAGCCATCCTCTATTTAAATATTACTGAAAATAGTGATGAGCTCATGTGTGAAAATGTCCTCCTTCCTTTTTTGGAGTGTCTTGAGTTTTTCATATGGTGATATTCTTATTTGTATAATGAGTATTAATAAAAGTGATAGTAATTGGTAATATGTCTTATTCAGATTTCAAAATTTTAAATGTCAAATACATTTAGAAGTAGAGAGTATAGAATAATGAACCCCCAGTTCCAACAGTTATTAGCTCAGAGTCAGTTGTATTTTGCTTTTATCCGTTTTCCCCAAAAAGGATTATTTTAGGAAAATCCCAGAAATCTGTCATCTCATTTGTAAATATTTCAGTATGTGCCTCAAGAAAATGAGGGCTTTCTTTAAAAACATAGCCATAATAATATGACATTGAAAAAAATAAGAGTAATTTCTCAATATCATAAAATAGTCATTGTTTAAATTTCCTTTAAAAAAAAATTTGGATTTGTGGCTGGGCACAGTGGCTCAGAACTGTAATCCCAGCACTTTGGGAGGCTGAGGCAGGTGGATCACTGGAGGTTAGGAGTTCGCAACCAGCCTGGCTAACATGTCAAAAGTCCGTCTCTACTAAAATATAAAAATTATCCAGGCAAAGTGGCATGTGCCTGTAATCCCAGCTACTTGCGAGGCTGAGGCAGGAGAACTGCTTGAACCCGGAAGGTGGAGGTTGCAGTGAGCCGAGGTCGCACCACTGAACTCTGGACTGGGTAACAGAGCAAGACTCCGTCTCAAAAGAAAAAGTGGGTTTGTTTTACAGGAGCCTGCCCATGGCATTTGGATTTTACACCTCCTCAATCTCTTTAAAATCTGTAGATTTTTCTCCCTCCATTTTTTTCTCTGTTTGCAGTTTATTTGTGGAAGAATCGGGGCATTTGTCCTGTCCTGTTCAAAAGTTTTAACTGGTTTCTAGTGTTTTCCTAGCTGGACAAATTTGGCCTTTGACAAATCATTCCTATACTACGGGCCCAGTGTATTTTGTGGGAAACAAACTACTTGGGGATTAACTTGGTGTTAAAAAAAAAAAAAATTGGCATTTCTGATTTCATTTCAAATGTTGCAATGGTAAGGTACGTTCCAGTCCGCACTTGGCGAGGCCTGAGGCCCAAGCGTGCGCCCATGCTGGGGTGCAGGGAGGCCGAGAAGTGTGTTATTGCCTCCCTTCTCCTTGGTCCTTGTGGGTGGGCATGAGAGGCTGGATCTGACTGACTTGTCACTCTGAGACAGCAGAGAGGGACAAGGAGAAGGGAACGAAATATGTGTTGCTTCTCCAGGCCTTCAGAATGTCAGAAACACCTGCTGCTGCCCTGAGGACAGAAGGCTGGCTGCTGGCTGGTGCTCTGGGCTCCCTGTGCTGCATGCTGGCTGAGGACGCCCTGGACTTGGAGTGTTTTCCTTAAAATGAATGAATGAATGAATGAAGGCAGGTCTTATGGTAACATGATAGTTGTTCACTGGAGGCACTTTGGAGTTGACATTAATGAGGACTCCACTTTTTAAAATGCGATCTTAAGCTTTTTGATTTTTTAATTGAAGTTTAGAAAAATGAGTTGATACTTGTCTGTCTGTGTGAGTGATGCTGTGCTCCCTGGTACATCAGCCTTTTAATTTGTTTCTCAAATCCAGCTCTTATAAGTCAGGGCTGGCCGCCGTGGCTCACGCCTGTAATCCTAGCACTTTGGGAGGCCGAGGCGGATGGATTGCCTGAGTTCAGGAGTTCGAGACCAGCCTGGGCAACACAGTGAAATTTAATCTCAGTCTCTATTAAAATACAAAAAATTAGCTGGGCATGGCGGCATGCACCTGTAATCCCAGCTACTCGGGAGGCTGAGGCAGGAGACTCACTTGAACCCCAGGAGGCGGAAGTTGCAGTGAGCCAAGATGGCACCAGTGCCCTTCAGCCTGGGTGACAGAGCAAGACTCCATCTCCAAAAAAAGAAAAAAAGTCAGACGGGTTGGGCATTCTGTCTACAAATCAGGCTGAATAGAGGCTGGGCCTTGGCACTGGTAGGAGCTCCAGGCACTTCCTGCTGAGGGCATTAGGGAAAGGACTGCATGTGGGTGCCTGCAGATGAATACCAAGTTCATCGGAAATCGGCAGACGTTCTGGAAAAGTACAGTTTTCATAATCAAATAAACACTGGTAATATAAACCTTGTATTTTTACTGCAGCACTTGTTTAAGGAGAAGCATTTTTGACAGCTCTTTGAGCTTGTGAAAGGAAATGCAGACTGTGCAAAGCTAGATGCCCTTTTGCAAAATGTTAAACATTTGCTGACCTTGCCGTAAAGTTTTATTGATTATTTGGAAAGCTCTTTTCATTTGTTGTTTTTAGTGTCTCATCTCTAGGCGTCTGGTGAAAAGGGTAGTTTTCCTGGCTTACCAATGACTGTCATGAAATCAGAGGAATATTTTCAGGTCTTACGTGAAACCATCCTTCCTTCCTGCTCATTACTGCCTTTACTTGGGGATGGGGAGCCAAAGATGACGAGACAGGAGCACATGGCCCTGTTTCTCTGCTTGGTGTCTGGCTCATGTTCTTTCGTATTTCATTTCCTTTATGCCGGCATTTTTATATGGAAAAATATCAGCATAGAGGATTTTTTTTTAATTTTTAAAAAAGTAACTCAGAAATGCTTAGGTTCAGTTGGTTATATGACATATTTGAGGGTGGGTAGTGTGACACCCAATCTGAACACTTTTTTTTTTTGTAGAGACAGGGTCTCATTATGTCCCCAGGCTGGAGTCCAGTGGCTCAATCTTGCCTCACTGCAAGCTCCACCTCCTGGGCTCAAGCCATCGTCCCATCTCAGCCTCCTGAGTAGCTGGGACTATAGGTACATGCCACCACACCGGCCTAATTTTTGTGTATTCTTTTTGTAGACGGGGTTTCACCATGTTGCCCAGGCTGATCTGGAACTTCTGGGCTCAAGTGATCCCCCCTGCCTCAACCTCCCAAAATGCTGAGATTACAGATGTGAGCCAGCCTGAACGCCTTTTTTTTTTTTTTTGAGATGGCGTCTCACACTGTCACCCACGTTGGAGTGCAGTGGTGCAATCTCAGTTCACTGCAACCTCCGCCTCCCAGGTTGAAGTGATTCTCCTGCCTCAGCCACGCAAGTAGCTGGGACTACAGGTGTGCACCACCATACTCAGCTAATTTTTATATTTTTAGCAGAGACAGGGTTTCACCATGTTGGTTGGCGAGGCTGGTCTGGAACTCTTGACCTCAGGTGATCCACCTGCCTTGAACTCCCAAAGTGCTGGGATTACAGGTGTGAGCCACTGCCCCTGGCTCTAGACACAGTTCACCTTAAACTAAAATGATACTTGCTGCATGTACTGTCAGTTCTTCAGAGATGGTACTAATTATGACATTAGAAGCAGCTGGTATTTTACTGTGCCGAAAAAGGCTAGACTTTTCTGAATTCACAGCAATGGCACAAAGAAATTTGAAAATACACTGTCTGCTAGATTAAGTTAAGAGCAACAAGAAAATGAGTGGAGTTATTACCAGACATTTAGACCCAACCCAGTGGCTCACGCCTGTAATCCCAGGAACTTGGGAGGCCGAGGTGGGAAGATCGCTTGAGCCCAGGAGTTTGAGACCAGCCTGGGTAATATGCAAAACCCCATCTCTGCAAAAAATAGAAAAATTGGCTGGTTTGGTGGCTCACGCCTGTAATCCTAGCACTTTGGGAGGCCGAGGTGGGTGGATCACGAGATCAGGAGATCAAAACCATCCTGGCCAGGATAGTGAAACCCCATCTCTACTAAAAATACAAAAAAAATTACCTGGGCGTGGTGGCACACATCTGTAATACCAGCTACTCGGGAGGCTGAGGCAGGACAATCCCTTGAACCCGGGAGGCGGAGGTTGCAGTGAGCCGAGGTCACACCACTTCACTCAGCCTGGTGACAGAGCGAGACTTCGTCTCAAAAATAAAATAAAATAAAATAAAATGTAAATAAATAAATTAGCCAGGCATGGTGACGTATGCTTGTAGTCCTTGCTATTCGGGAGGCTGAGGCAGGAGGATTGTTTGAGCCCGGGAGGCGGAGGTTTCAGTGAGCTGAGATTGTGCCATTACACTCCAGCCTGGGTGGCAGAAGGATACCCTGTCACAAAAAAATAAAAGAAGAAAAACCAAACATGTATATGAATGTGGGCCTTCTGTTTTCTGTTTGCTTATTTATCAGAAAAGGATAATATGTATCCTGTATAACATCTCTGACCCACATGTAGATGTTCAGAAAGTGGAAGCTGCTATTAGCAATGGGTCGGTTTAATATTTCATCAAATATTTAGGGTATAAGAGAATAAAAAGTAAATTGAAAGTATTAAGAGATCCCGCCCTCTCATGTCTGTTAAATAGGAAGGACTATGTTATAAGCTTGAAGTAATCCTAAAAGGTTGGTGGATATTACATTTGGTTGCTAAAAATTCCTCACATTACTAATTACTGAAATTAAGTTGCCTTCCTTTGAACTTGTATTTACTGATGCTTTGCAAACTTTTTACTTTCTTACATTCCATACTCTTCTTCCTTTCTTAATGCAGTTTCTGGTGTAGATACCATTTAATCAGTGACCACTGTCTTCTACAAGTGTGTTAGCAAGTCTCGGTCTCAAGGGTCAGAGAGCCAGGAAGAGCAAGTTAGGACGGACTCTCACAGAGTTCTAGTAGCCAGAGCAGTGGGGCTCCTTTCTGTCCTTCTGTCTCAGTCAAACAGGCAAGTCCAAGGCCTTCTGGGAGGAAGATGTGTAGACAGTTCCTTTCCTGGCTGTTCATGTCCCCCCTTCCTGGCTCTTCATGTCCTCCTTCCTGTCTTGGCGGTCCCAGCTCAGCTTGGAGTGTGGGAGAGCGTCTCTGTGTGTATTTAGGATGCCCTGACATTGTATTAGGAAGGAGTGAGGATTCATCCTCAATTTCTCATCCTGCTCCAGTGAGCAGCTGAGCTCATTTCCCCGCATTCCTGTTCCTGGGGCTGGGGTGGGTATCCCCCATCAGTGCTGCTGGTGTGCAGGGTCCTGCCCAGCTGGTATGGGGGCTTCCTCTGGGACCATAGGTTACCCGGCACTGTGTGTTGCCTTTTGTCTTTAAGGTAACTAAATCGAATGCTAAGGGTAGAATTGATCTGTGCATGATCTTAAATACCTCTGGCGAGCTGCAAAATCTGCCTATCAGAATATATATATATATTTAATATAATTCCAGTAGTTGACTTTATAAAAGTGTGTATGTTTATGAAGATATTTTCTTTGTCAAAACTAAAGTTTTTATTCAAAATTCAGTTAAAAAGGAAAAAATTAAGAAAAACCAGTGAGTAAAATTATTAATTTTTTCTTTTTGAGACAGAGTTTTGTGGCTGGAGTGCAGTAGTGCTGTCCCAGCTCACTGCAGCCTCCACCTCCTGAGTTCAAGCAGTTCTCCTGCCTCAGCCTCCTGAGTAGCTGGGATTACAGGCTTGCGCCACCATGCACAACTAATTTTTTTGTATTTTTAATAGAGATGGGGTTTCACCATATTGGCCAGGCTGGTCTTGAACTCCTGACCTCAGGTGATCTGCTCACCTCAACCTCCGAAAGTGCTGGAATTACAAGTGTGAGCCACCACGCCTGGCCAAAATTATTAATTTCTAGCAAAGGAAAAAAATTAGGATCGGGTGTAGTGAGTGGTTCATGCCTGTAATTCCAACACTTTGGAAGACCAAGGTGGGAAGATCACTAGCTTAGAAGTTTGAGACCAGCCTGGGCAACATAGTAAGACCCTGTCTCTTCAAAAAAAAAAAAAATTAGCGGCATAATAATGCGCACCTGTAGTCTCAGCTACTTGGGAGACTGAGGCGGGGGAGTCACTTGAGCCCAGGAGATCAAGGCTGCAGTCAGTGAGCCATGATTGCACTACTGCCTGGGGGGGGGACCCTGCCTCAAAAAAAAAAAAGAAAGAAAAAAAATAGCTGTATCTGTGGGTTGCTGCTTTTTTCATGGTGTGGAAATGAACAATTCTTAAGAGAATGAGTGTGGACCGGTGTGGTGGGGCCTGAGGAAGGTGGGTTGGCCCATTCCAAAGAGACAGCCCCTTGCCCCCCGACTGCCTGGCTAGAACCAGAGATGCAGCAGGCACCAGTAATGTTTGTTGCCAGGAATCAGCTGTATTCTGGCAGTTGCTTATTGAAGCTTGGGGCATTTATTTTGTCACTCTAGAATTGAATTTGTGGTTTACTGTTAGCACTTAAGCCAGTGAAAGTGAACTGGTCTACAGCCTCTGTGATCTCTGGGCGATACCTGCCCCCACCCCAGCTGGATCAGTTGATGAGTGTGATGTGAGCACCGGTGGAGAATGGGCCAGCTTTCCCTCTATTCCAAGATGAGTGTTTTTTTTGTTTTGTTTTGTTTTGTTTTTTTAAACAAAACCTTTGGCGAAAATGATTTCCAACATCTCCCGGCGTGGTGGCCTGCGCCTGTAGTTCCAGCTACTTGGGAGACTGAGGTGGGAGGATCCCTTGGGCCCAGGAGGTCAAGACTACAGTGAACCGTGATGGCACCACTGTGTTCCAGCCTGGGTGACAGAGCGAAACCCTGTCTCAGAAACAACAGCAACTGGAACCTTCAGGGTTCTCTCTTCCATCTCCACCCACCTCTCTCATTCTCAAAAGGCTAATCAGACTTCTGTCCCCTGCCTCCCTCAAAACTGCTGCTTTTATCAAGACTACCTACAGTCTCCACGTGGCAAAAGCCAGTAGGTAATTCCTGGTTGTCATCCGCCTTCCAGGATGGAAGTCCTGGCTTTCTCTGCACCCTGCTGGCTTCTCTTCCCCCACAGCCTCCTCATGTTGAAGTCCCCCAGGGTACAGTCCTCGGCCCCTCCCCCTGTCTCTGCTGACTTCCTGGTGACCACATCCAATACCAACTGTACACTGGGCACTGTGGGCTTCTCCCTGGAACTGCATCACCTGTCCGGTTGCTTCCCTGCCACTTGGCCCACCGGCTTCTGTCAGCCTTCCCCTGTCTCCATGCTGGCACCTCCAGCGTCCTAGTGCTCAGCCAGTGATCTGTGTGACTGTCACCCTGCACGCCCCACCCAGCAGGAAATCTGCTTGCCCAACCTTCGGGAACAGCCAGGATCTCACCTGGCTGCTGTCCAGACTGCTGTCACCTGTACCCTTGGCCCTCGCCCTGCCCCACCCCACTCCTCAGGCTTTCTCTGACTCAGTCTGTGTCTCACTTGTCTTTTGCATCCGAGTGTTCTTAAAGGGCTGCCTTTTTTTTTTTTTTTTTTTTTTTTTTTTTTAAAGATGGAGTTTCACCATGTTGGTCAGGCTGGTCTTGAACTCCCGACCTCAGGTGATCCGCCTGCCTTGGCCTCCAAAGTGCTTGGATTACAGGCGTGAGCCACCACGTGTGGCCAAGGGCTGCCTTTTTAATCCTCTGAAGTCTCAGGTTGCATTAAGTTAAAATTTAATGTTCTTCTCATAACGTTGTACTTCCTCATTATCAGCCTGTGTGCCAGAGCTCCTATTTAGAGAACTGTATTTGGGGTTAAGAGGGCTTGTTAGAAGGGTCACTCTTCTCAGGCTCTCGATTCCTGATGAGAGGGGTCTGTGGCTGGCTCCCTGTGAAAGCAGTGTTCTGTCATCTTACAAAAGAGCTTAGTTACTGTGAAACAAAGAAAACGCATTTTGTGTAACTTGAACACATTTTTCTAAAACTTTGTGATAGGTACTAATTGTTGTGTGTCAGCCGTTTGAACTGTAAGAATAAATTCCAAGCCTTTGGAGCTGTGAACTCACTCCAGGGTGGTCCTGTGAGAGTGCCTGTGTTCCCTTACTCATGGCACATGCCCTGGCCTCTCCTCTCACGGGATTTCAGCATGTGCCCCGTCCACTCTGGTTGCACTCCCTGGTCCATGGGGTGCTGTTCTGGCCCCTCTCCCTCTGCAAGAGGAACGGATGCATACACGTCAGTGCGCCTGGGCCCTCGCACACATCCACACCTTCTCTAGCCTGGCCTCTGGCCCTGGGCCTTCCATGTATGTCTTGCTGGGCCGTTGGTAGAGGCCTCCCCTGCAGTTGCCCCACTCCAGCAGCCACGGAGGTGCTGCTCCAGGCAGGTATGGGTCCTGCCCTCCATTGAAGGGATGGAGCAATAGCTGGCGGTTGCAAGGAGAGGACCTCAGGAGAGAACCAGGCTGTGGGTGGAGTTGACTACTCACTGGGGGGCAAGATGTTTGTCCCTTGTGTCCTCTGCACATCACTTGGCCTTTGGGGCCCTGTCCTTCATTGGTAAAAGGTATTATTCGTAATAGATAACCTGTCAGATTGTTTCCAATTCCAAATGTATTGATTGTGGCCACAAAGCAGCTGAGGCCCAGACAGGAGTGGCATGGATGACTGGGACTGTCCAGGGGGGAGGCAGAGGGCTTCTGCCAAACGAGGGAAAGCAGGACTCCCCGTCCGCCTGCCTCAGGCTTCTGCTCTTGACACCGTCCTCTTTCCTCAGACTTTCCCACCCCAGGTACTCCTTAGCTGGTCTGATCTTGTTTGATTTCATAATGATTTTTTGTCAGTTTCAGGCAAAGGTCCTCCCTCCACCTGCAATTCTTCTTGGCAAAGCTTTTCCTATTTAAAGGGAGCACTGGGCTCCATTTTCCCTTACAGTTTGACTCTTACATCTGTCAGTGGTTACGCTTGATGGATTAATCCATTGTTTTTTAGAGCATCAAGAGAAGTTCTTTAGGAGACACTCTAGGGTATGAGGAATGAAGAGATTGATTAGGCGAAAGTTTCTCCTAGTAGAAGTTAAGCTATCTAAAGACTAAAGCTTTATTCAGGCTTTTGGCTAGAAAACATCCCAAGATGTTTAATATCCTTATGTTAGGAGGGACGTGAGTCCTTCATGTAGAGAAGACCGCTGTTTCATGATGACTCCTCATGAATTGCCCGGTGCTGTAGACACAGCCAGCTGTGCTTACGGGGTCCTGTCAGCATGCCAGGTCCGGGGGAGCGGTGGTCAGCCCTGCCTTAGAGTCCGATGAGGAAGACAGGCAGGACGAGGTGGCTTTGTGATGGGTGAGGTATATGGGCTCTGCAGGAGGAGTCTGAGATGATGGCCAGATGCTGAGGCTGACGCTGCAGGTGATGGTGTGGGCGATGCAGGGCTTGCTGGACAGTAGCCTTCCAGTCGCTGCAACCTGGAGCCTCGTGAGTGCTGGCCGGTCAGCCTGGCCCAGTTTCTGAGCTTCAGGGTGCCTGTGTCTCTGGGGACTTAGCATATTTCAGAGCGGCCAGGTGTGGTATCCCACACCTGTAATTCCATCACTTTGAGAGGGCAAGGTGGGAGGATCATTTGACCTCAGGAGTTCTAGACCAGCCTGGGCAACACAATGAGATCCCGTCTCTACAAAAAATAAAAGAATTAGCTGGGCATGGGAGCACGCCTTTGGTCCCAGCTACTGGGAAGGTCGAGGCGGGAAGATCCCTTGAGTCTGGGAGGTGGAGGCTGCAGTGAGCTGTGATCACTTTGCTGCACTCCAGCCTGGGCAACAGAGCAAAACCCTATCTCAGAACAAAAAAAAAAAAAAAACGAATGCGCTGCATCCTCCCTGGAAGCTGTGTCTCTAGTTGACTCACAACAGGCTACTTCTCCCCGTTCTCACCCCCTCACCTCTCCCCACCCCCATGGAAGCTGGTGCTTTTGAAGTGATCACTTTTTGAAAATATAAAACAGCAGTAGGGTCCTGTAAGAAAAATCAGTCTGGTCTCTTTACCATCTCAAACCTCTGTAGCGTTGACTACTAGATGTAGTTGGATTCCTTTGCCCCAGGCGCTGCTCCCCTCCCCACCCCAAGCTGCTGTTCTCCCCGGCTTCTCCCGCTGTGCTGCACAGCACAGCACCCCATTCCTCAAGCTGCCGTGGCCAGAACCCTAGCACGAATCCTAGAATCATCTTTCTGCATCCCATGTCACGGTCCACTCTAGTTCCAACACACGTCGGATGCGACCTCTTCCTCCTCCGCCCCCGGGACACTGTCACCATTGTTTCCAAGCCACCATTGCTGTCTTAATGGGGTGATGGTGGCTGCATCCAGTGGACTCCCCCTACTTGCCCCTCTTAGTTTTCCAAATAGCAACAACTGAACTTTTAGAAGTATTTTTAAAACATTTTTTAACAGTTTGAAACTTCAGAAAAGTTGCAAATAACAGAAGAAGGAACTTTCCTCCCCCAACCATTTGCCCTTGAATACTTTAGCACAGGGGTCCCCAACCCCCAGGCCACAGACAGGTCCACGGCCTGTTAGGAACCGGGCCCCACAGCGGGAGGTGAGTGGCAAGAGGCCAGTGAGCTGTGATCACTCTGTGATCACCCGAGCTCCACACTCAGATCAGTGTGGCATTAGATTTGCATAGGAGCACAAACCCTGCTGTGAACTGTGCCTTCGTGCGGTCTAGGTTGCATGCTCCTTATGAGAGTCTAATGCCTGATGATCTGAGGTGGGATAGTTTGATCCCGAAATCATCACACTTCCCCCACCCCCCTACCAGTCTGTGGAAAAATCATCTTCCATGAACGTGGTTCCTGGTGCCAAAAAGGTTGGGACCACTGCTTTAGCATGTATTTCCTACAGACAGGGGTGTTCTGCAGTGTAACCAACAAAATCAGGAATGTAGCATTGACACATTGCTATATCTAACCTTCAGATTCCACTGAAGCGTTGCAGATTTTCTCATACTCTGCTTTGTAGCAGAGGGGTCCGCTGCAGAGCCACACACAGCATGACATTTTCCTTTTTGTGTGATTTGACATTCATGACCTTGACACTGCTCAAGGTTTCCGGCTGGTGATTGGAGACTGTTATTAGTTTAGGTTTGCCTGGGTTTCCTGGTGGTTGGATTTGGGTTGTGGATCATCACAGAACATCGCAGAAGTGAGGCTGTGTTTCCCCCCCTGGTGTCCTGTGGGATGGTGTGGTTTTGCCTCCTCACATAACTGATGCTGGCTGCTCTGATTACTTGATTTCAGGTGGTGTCTGCCTGACTTCACTGTAAAGTCACTGTTTTCCCTTTGTAATTGATAGGTATTTGTTTGGATGTACTTTGAAACTATATAAATATCCCATTTCTCATCAGATTTTAAAATTGTATATATTAATGTCAGTGCAGACTTCTGATTTCCTGGTGTTTTTGTTTCTGTTTTGAGACATGGTCTCACTATCGTCCAGCCTGGAGGGCAGTGGCACAGACAAAGCTCACCGCAGCCTTCACCTCCTAGGCTTGAGTGATCCTCTCACCTCAGCCTTGAGAGTAGCTGGAACCACAATTATGTGCCACCATACTGTGGTTAATTATTTTATTTTTTGTAGAGATGGAGTCTTGTTGTGTTGCCCAGGCCGGTCTTGAACTCCTGGGCTCAAGCAGTCCTGCCTCTGCCTCCCAAAGTGCTGGGATGCCAGCTATGAGCCACTGCGCCCAGCCCTGTTTTATTTAATAGGTTATAATCTGTGACTGTTTGTGTTTATTTTGAGCACATCCTCACTTCTGGGCACTGGATGCTGTAGGCTCACCTTGCAGTTTCCTGACCCAGCTCTGGAGTTGCCAGAGGAGCCCTGTCTTTTGTTGGAGAATGGGCTTTAGAGACCACAGTCTGCACTGGGTGTGCTTGCAGTTGAACTGCTGCTGCTCCCCGGCCCCCCTCGGTAGACAGAGCTAGGGCTCATATATGTCTACATTTATCTCTATATCTATCTGTCTATAATGAAACGGAGTTCATACTGATAACCTCCGATTCTAAGCCAGTTCTGTACAGTTAGTTGATTCTTGTTTTCTTCCTTATCTACAACTCCTCTCTCTGACAGCCCCATCATCCTGAATGTTGCTTATTTGATCAGTCCTCCCGTAACAGGAGGACCGTTACCCCCACCCCGGCTGGTTCCCAGGCACTGATGTCCTCCTCACTCCATCCCACGCCCAGCCAAACCTGGGGAGCCCTGACCCCCTGCTCCCTGTTGAGCTCTGCCTGAATCGGGTGTTGGAGGGAGGCTGCAAGGCTGGGAGGTGGGAGGACAACTTGCGGCTTCCTGCCTGCTCCCTCTTCCGATGACACCCTAGCAACACCATCCTGGCAGGGAGGTTCCTTCTAGCGGTCAGCCACTGGTGCCAGTTTGGAGTTTCCCTGCACTAGCAGAAGAGCCTTGCCACGGCTGCCTCTGAGAGCCCAGCATCAGCTGGCTGCACTGCTTCCAGACACTGAGGGCCCAGCCTGTGGGGCTGCCTTTGAGCTCAGAGACCCAGTGCTGGCCAGTAGCACCCCATCCTCAGGGGTCTGAGTTTCAGCTTACAGGCCCCTTTGCCCAGGTTTCTAAGTTTTAAAAATTCCAGCCTCATCTTTCATTTCCTGATCCTAGGGGCAGCAGTTGCTTTCTGGATTTGCCATCTCCGTGGTATTTCTGTGTGCCCTCTTTCCGTCTTAGTGACCTAGTTGACGGTTATTTATGTTAAATGTTCTGTCTCCCCCTCTCAGCACCTGTGTGGTGAGCAGGCTGCTCCTCCACTGCGATGCAGCTTGCTTTTCTAGTCGTAGCTACTGTGGTCTTAATTATTCTTATTGTTTTTGTTTTTTGCTGTTGGGTTTTTTTGAGACTGAGTTTTGCTCTTGTTGCCCAGGCCGGAGTGCAGTGGTGAGATCTTGGCTCACCACAACCTTCACCTCCTAGGTTCAAGTGATTTTCCTGCTTCAGCCTCCTGAGTAGCTGGGATTATAGGCACCCGCCACCATGCCTGGCCTAATTATTTTTCTACACCAGTACAAAATTGTTACTGTTCACAGAGCAGTTTGAAAATATTTTTGAAAAATAATGTTTTCTCTTAGGCTTTTCCTTCTGGGCCCTTCTCTCCTTTGCCCTCTGATTTGGGACTTGCTTCTGCGTGCACGCAGGTCTCCTGCTGATGCTTTCGTGCTTTGCCTTTCCAAGCCTTCACCTCATGCTGCCTCCAAGTTCCTCCCGCTCCCTGCCTGGCCCCCATCATCTGTATCTACCACTTTAGGGAGATGCGTGCAGAACTATTAAAATACATAATTAACAAAATGTGTCTTATCAAAAGAGTGGTGGGGAAACTTGACAAGGAAGTTCAGGTGACTTGAGAGTAATTAATGTGGAAAGAAAAGAGGACGTTCAGGGCACAGCCTTGGTACCAGCTGCTTCCTGCGTCTCATCTGCCTTTGTCTTCACTGGTTTTTGTTTTGTTTTTTGAGACAATCTCACTCTGTCACCCAGGCTGGAGTGCAGTGGCACAGCATCAGCTCACTGCAACCTACCCCTCCCGGGTTCAAGCGATTCTCATGTCTCAGCCTCTCGAGTAGCTGCGACTACAGGCAAGCGCCACCATGCCTGGTTAATTTTTTGTGTTTTTAGTAGAGATGGAGTTTCACCACATTGGCCAGGCTGGTCTTGAACTTCTGTCCTCAGGTGATCCACCCTCCTGGGCCTCCCAAAGTGCTGGGATCGCAGCCGTGAGCCACCACGCCTGGCAGGAGATACATTCCGGAAGGCAAACTGGGAACCATGAAATGTGTTAGTGCCCTTTGGAGAAAATTTTTAGGAATTTTATCCTAAAAATTATAATTAAAATAGTTAAAAAGTTGTGTGCATGAAACTTTATTGCAAATATATTTGGCATAAGAAAATAATTTTTATTCTCCTAGTATATAAGGATTATAAAAGAAAAACTTTTAAAAGTTAAAAAAGAAGTTGTTGTTTTTGAGACCGAGTCTTGCTCTGCTGGCCAGGCTTGAGTGCAGTGTCGTGATCTTGGCTCACTGCAGCCTCCCCCCCCCAGGATTCAAGCCATTCTCCTGCCTCAGCCTCCTGAGTAGCTGGGACGCTAGGTGTGGGCCACCAGGCTCAGCTAATTTTTGTATTTTTAGTAGAGACAGGGTTTCACCATATTGGCCAGTCTGGTCTCAAATTCCTGACCTCTTGGTCTGTCCGCCTTGGCCTCCCAAAATGCTGGGATTACAGGCGTGAGCCACTGTACCTGGCCCAGATGGCCTTTTAAGTTTCAGCTCAAGGGTTCTCTTCAGCCCACCCGCCCTCTCTCCCTCCCTTCCTTCCTTCTGCCTGCCAAGAAGCCAACTGCAGCGTACCCATCAGTTGCTCTCTCAGTAGGTATTCACCTATTGGCTTTGACCAGGAGACTTGTGTGTGATGATATTTGCTGTAATAGATACTGAAGTATATACTGTTGTGCATTGCATAACAGTGGGGATACCTTCTGAGAAATGCATTGTTAGGTGATTCTTGTCATTGTGCGAACACGACAAGACTATGTCACAGACTCAGTTGGCAAAACCTACTAGGCCATGTGGCACACCCTATAGCTTCTGGGTTACACACCTGTGCAATGTGTGACAGTTTTGAACACTGGAGGCAACTGTAGCCATGGTTTTTGTGTAACTACATTGATTGATTGATTATTGATTGATCGGAGATGTACTCTTGCTTTGTTGCCCAGACTGGAGTGCAGTGGTAGGATCTTGGCTCATTGCAAACTCCGCTTCCCGGGTTCAAATGATTCTCTTGTGTCAGCCTCCTGAGTAGTGGGGATTTTAGGCACCTTGCCACTACACCCAGCTGCTTTTTGTATTTAGTAGAGACAGGGTTTCACCATGTTGGATCAGGCTGGTCTCGAACTCTTTTTTGTTTTTGAGACAGAATCTCACTCTGTCACCAGGCTGAAGTGCGGTGGCTTGATCTTGGCCCACTGCAGTCCCTGCCTCCCTGATTGAAACCATTCTCCTGCCTCAGCTTCCTGAGTAGCTGGGACTACTGGCTTGTGCCACTGCGCCCAGCTAATTTTTGTGTTTTTTAGTAGATACGGGGTTTCACCATGTTGGTCATCTCTTGACCTCATGATCCAGCTGCCTCGGCCTCCCAAAGTGCTGGGATTACAGGTGTGAGCCACCACACCTGGCCGTATTTATGTATCTAATCATAGAAAAGATTTGGTAAAAATATAGTATTATAATCTTACGGGACCACTTCTAGTTATCTGGTCCGTCATTGGCTGAAACGATGTTATCAGGCGCATGACTGCAGCTGCTCAGGATCAGCATCCGTGTCCTTTGTACAAATGCTCACGCTCCAAAAGTCAGATATTTTTAAACATAAACATTTTTTAAAAGTATAACTTGGTGCAACACCCCAATCAATAAAATTTTTACCTAGTATCAACTGATTAGACTAAGTTTTTGGTTTTACTGTTTTACTTGTAGCTAAACCATTTACACAGCTGGTGAAAGAAATGCAGCTTCATCGAGAAGACTTTGAAATAATTAAAGTAATTGGAAGAGGTGCTTTTGGTGAGGTAAGATGAACTTCATTTTGATAACTTTGCCTAAATTGCCAAAACAGCAGCTTCCATGTCACCTTTTTATGGACCTATACACTGGGTTTGGGATGAGGTAATTGGTATCCTTTGGAGAGTTGGTTTTTTCTTCTCTCTCTCTTTCTGAGACGAAGTTTCACCATGTTGCTCGGGCTGGCCTTGATCTCCTGGGCTCAAGTGATCTTCCCGCCTCAGCCTCCTGAGGAGCTGGGGAGAAATCTGAACGATAGAATGAAGAGAAAGAAAACCCAAAAGCTTCTGACTGGTGAATTACCTGAGATATTGTTGGGACCAAAAATAGTTTCTTCAGATGTTGTTTTTTTGTTTGTTTTTGGTTTTGGTTTTGAGACAGAGTTTTGCCCTTGTTGCCCAGACTGTAGTGCAATGGCACGATCTGGGCTCACTGCAACCTCCGCTTCCCGGGTTCAGGCAAGCAGCTGGGATTACAACTACTTGCTCAATTACAGTTATTGCCTCAGCCTCCCAAGTGGCTGGGATTACAACCACGTGCCACCATGCCCAGCTAGTTTTGTATTTGTAGTAGAGATGGGTTTTACCATGTTGGTCAGGCTGGTCTTGAACTCCTGACCTCAGGTGATCTGCCCACCTCAGCCTCCCAAATTGCTGGGATTACTGGCATGAGCCACTGTCCTCTGCCTGTTTTTGTTTTTTTTTTTTTTTTGAGATGGAGTCTCGCTCTGTCATTTAGGGAGTGCAGTGGCACAATCTTGGCTCACTGCAACCTCTGTCTTCTGGGTTCAAGCGATCCTCACGCCTCAACCTCCCAAGTAGCTGGGACTACAGGTGCTGACACCACGCCCAGCTAATTTTTATATTTTTTGTAGAAATGAGTTTTGCCATGTTGGCCAGGCTGGTCTCGAACTCCTGGCCTCAAGTGATCCAGGCCTCTCAAAGTGTTGGGATTACAGACAGGTGTGAGCCACCGCGCCCGGCCTTCTAACATAGTTTTAAAAACTCCATTTGTTAAGTGAATTTTGACTTCTTGACATTTTCTAAAAACACAGAGAAGGTTGAATAGCGACTGTTTTCATGCTCTGTAGCTTGCTTGCCATTGACACACACCTGTGTGGCTCTGGGTCTGGTTGGCTTTGCCTGGGGGAGGAGGGTCAGCCACTCGGGAGCAGCTGGAGAGGCTCACCAGGTCCCTTGTATGTGGCTGGGAGCCCTGCCCTGGGAGGCCCATGGCACGGCCTCGCCTTCCGGGCCATCTTCGAAGACCTGCCTTGGCCTTGCAGGATGGTTCTGCCAAGACCAAGGGAGAGGTCAGGTTCCCCTCAGCGGCTGTGGGACCACCTCGGGTGCTTTGACAGTGAGTCGGCAGAAGAGCTTTGCTTCTTAAACAGTGCAGTGTCTTTGCACCTGTGCTGAGGTTTGATCTAAGCTCTCCAGCTGGGGAACTGTATGTGTTGGTTCACTGAGGAAAATCAAATCAGAAAACACCCTGTGTCTCCTCCCCAGCAGCAGGTGCGCTCTGCCCACAGCAAACCTACTAGACACCATTACAAAGTGAGGTGGCTTCTGCTGTGCAGTGCGCACATTTTCCAGTGTGCAGACAGGAAAGAAGGCAAATCAGTACTGTAGGGAAATAGCCCCCTCTTTCAGCAGCATCCCATGAGTGAGTCTTATCAGAGGGATGGGGGAGGAGAGCAGCCCCTCCAAGGCCCCTCCCAGGGTGACCGGTGCTCCCAGTTTATCTCAGTACAGACCCTGGATCCAGGCCTCACCAGCCAAAGTCAATTTACGAGGGACCGGGATGGGACACAGAGTTTGTTTGTTTTGTTTGAGACAGGGTCTTGCCCTGTTACCCAGGCTGGAGTGTGCTAGCATGATCACAGCTCACTGCAGCCTCTGCCACTTGGGCTCAGGTGATCCTCCTCCTCAGCCTCCTGAGTAGCTGTGACTACAGGCATGGGCCACCACACCTGGATAATTTTTTTTTCAGTTTGTAGCAAGGGGATCTCACAATGTTGCCCAGGCTGGTCTTGAGCTCCTGGGCTCAAGCAATCCTCCTGCCCCAGAGTCCCAAGTAGCTGGGACCATAGGCATGCACCACCATACCTGGCTAGTTTTGTCTTTTTTCTTTTTAGTAGAGACGGAGATCTCGCTGTGTTGTCCAGGCTAGTCTCGAACTCCTGGGCTTAAGTGATTCTCCTGCCTCCACCTTCCAGAGTGCTGGAATTATAGGCATGAGCCACTGTGCCTGGCTGAGAAAGCCTTTTAAATTTAAAAATAGATTGCATTCAGTGATGCCCTGTCTGCCTGATACCAAGCATTGAGCTGTGCCAGGTGGGATGGCTTTGGAGGTGAGCGGGGCCCAGGCCACACAAGCTCTTCAGCCGAGGTCAGACTTTCCAGAGTGCAATTAGGAGGAAGGGAGAGGTACACCAGGGCAGAGAGACCAAGGGAAATGAAAGAATGAGAGAGAAAATTGTTTTAACAGAATGGTTTATAGTTATTTTTAGTACTCTTTTTGCCAAAGAACTTAATGCAAAACTCAGTTTTGTGAGTTTCAAAGAAGATAACATTGATCACCTTCTCAGTTCCTCCTGATTGAAGGGAGCCTGTCCTTCCCTCACAGCTTTTGCTTCTTGGATTCGCTCCCTGGTCCGGTTCCCTTGGAGCCGTGGAATCCATATCTGTGCAAGATGGATTTTAGAAGCCCCCGTAGCTGGGGTCACTGTGAGGGTGAAGTGGGGGGTGCGGATGTGAGGCTCCGCACCGTCTCTGGCACACAGGACGTGCCCGGTGAATGGCAGCTCTCACAGTAACTCTGGCGATGTGACCGTGTGGTATTTGATGTTAGAAAGGCAGGGAGGTAGATGATGATGATGCCATTTAAGAGCCCTTCAGCCCATGACTGCTGCAGGCACGGGGACATGCTGGCTGCTTGCCATTGGCAGCCAGAAGATATGGAAGCCACTGTCACTGCCAGTGAGTAGCTTAACAGGGAATGCTGAGGTGGAGACTTGGGCCCATGCGTGAGTAACTTATGTTGGGTGGAATGTACCAGACAGTGGAGCCGACATCTTGATGGGTGTTGGTAGTGATGGAAGAACTCATTCAAGATTTGGTAGAGACTGAAAAGTCCAAGAGGACTTCCCAGAGGAGGTGGCCCTTGAGTTGCACTTTAAAAAATATGGCTTGTGGCCACACACTGAGGACTGATTGTGCCCCACACAGCTGGGCTCATTAAGTGCCAGGGCTCATGGGTCCTCATAGCTGTCTCAGGAGGCCAGTCCTGCCCTTAACCCCTTATAGTGGTGGAACCTGAGGCACGAAGAAGTGAATTAGCAAGAGTTACACTCCGGAGCCCACGTGGCTGGTCCCTGCCTCTGTGAAGAAGAGGTTCTTGATACAGGAACTGGCACATGTGAGGCGGGTAGGGGGAGCCACAGATAGAAGAGGCAGTGTGGGGGTTGGGGGGCACAGATAGAAGGCAGCGTCTGGCCGGGCACGGTGGCTCACACCTGTAATCCCAGCACTTTGGGAGGCCAAGGTGGGCGCATCACCTGAGGTCAGGAGTTAGAGACTAGCCTGACCAACATGGAGGAACCCCATCTCTACTAAAAATACAAAAATTAGCCAGGTGTGGTGGCGCATACTTGTAATCCCAGCTACTCAGGAGGCTGAGGCAGGAGAATCACTTGAACCGGGAGGTAAAGGTTGTGGTGAGCCAAGATCCTGCCATTGCACCCCAGCCTGGGAAGGTCTGTGGGGGGGGGGCCGTGGGAACCACAGATAGAAGGTGGGGGCAGGGGGAGGGGGCGGTGGAGCAGGGAGGTGGGGTTCTTGAAGACAGACAAGCCTGGGAACCAATCATGAGTTTTAAAAGGTGAGTTTTTTAGGGGGAGGATTAAATTTTTTTTTTTTTTTTTTGAGACAGAGTCTTACTTTGTCGCGCAGGCAGGAGTGCAGTGGCATGATCTTGGCTCACTGTAACCTCTGCCTCCCAGGTTCAAGTGATTCTCCTGCCTCAGCCTCCCAAGTAGATGGGAATACAGGTGTGTGCCACCACACTGGGGTAACATTTTTGTATTTTTAGTGGAGACTGGGTTTCACCATGTTGACTAGGCTGGTCTGGAACTCCTGACCTCAGGTGATCCACCTGCCTCAGCCCCGCAAAATGCTGGGATTACAGGCATGAGCCACCATGCCTGGCCAAAAAAAAATTTTTTTTTTTTTTTTTTTGAGACAAGAGTCTTGCTCTATCGCCCAGGCTGGAGTGCAGTGGCGTAATCTCGGCTCACTGCAACCTCCACCTCCCAGGTTCAGGCAATTCTCCTGCCTCAGCCTCCCAAGTAGCTGGGATTATAGGTGCGTGCCATCACACCCGGCTAATTTTTGTATTTTTAGTAGAGTTGGGGTTCCACCATGTTGGCCAGGCTGGTCTCGAACTCCTGACCTCAGGTGATCATCTCACCTCAGCCTCCCAAAGTGCTGGGATTACAGGCGTGAGCCACCAAACCCAGCATCACTTAGCTATTTAAAAATGCATAATATATTTTGTTGTTAACTACAGTTACCCTACTCTGCTATCAAACGTTAGAATTTTTTTTCTGCCTTTGTTTTAAATGAAAATCTGCAGACATAACCCAAAGTAGAGGGCAGTGAGCTGGCACTCACAGTGAAGCTTTCGAATTTGCCGGTGGTGCCATTCACGTTGCAGTGGGGTTGGGGCTCGATGCATGAAAGAGCAAATGTTCATTTATGTGGAAAACGTGGCTTTCTCTCACCACTGGTTTCAAGGCTCCCAGGCTGTTAGGATCTCACTCCAGTTTAGTTCCAGCATGCCAGCCTTTCTTCCAGGAACTGCATTTTTGTTCAACTCACATTTGTATTGCAGGTTGCTGTTGTCAAAATGAAGAACACTGAACGAATTTATGCAATGAAAATCCTCAACAAGTGGGAAATGCTGAAAAGAGCAGAGGTAAGTATGGAGTTGGGGTGAGCGGAAAGTGACTGTGAAGCCAGCTGGCAAAAGCTGCAGTCACCCCGCAGCCCTTGGCCCTCCGTCCCTCGGGACAGAGCAGCGCTCTCTGTTGGGAAGGTCCCAGCCTCCTCCCTGGCGCCTGCTGCTCCCGCCTCTGCGATCACTCATTTACTGGACACTGTGCCTGAGAGTGCAGCCTCCAGAATGTTGGCTGGGTTCTGCTTACCGTAAAGGCAAATAAAAAGCTTCAGGGGAGTTTTAGCATTGATTGAAGTTCTGCTCTGTACTCAAAAGGAATGACCAAGTTTGGAGCCTGCTTGCACACAGACGGGTCCTTAGCTTCCAACTTCGAGAAGCGTCAAGATGATGAATGAGAGCGGACCACTGCTCAGCAGGCTCAGATCTGCTCCTTTTTCTTAGTTTACTGTCAGTCTTCTTGGTGGCCGTCCATGCCCCTGACCCCATCTCTGCAGCCACGTGCTCAGCCCCTGGTCTCCCTCCTGCCTGCCCAAGGCAGACCAGGCCTGCTAGGGAGCCCATGCTTTTCCTCTCTGGCCGTCTCGAGTTCTGTCCTCGCCCGCCCTCTGTTCCCTGCCCTGCACTCAGAGCCCAGGCCCTTCCTGGCCACTTGACCTGCTGCTTCCTGCTTCGGATCTGCTCCATCCATCATGCTCCATCCTCTCCCGTGACTCCTGCTTCTGCCAGAAGGCACTCGGCAGCCCCCTCCTTGCCAGCTGCTGTCGTCACAATGGTCCGCTGTGGCCCTGGGTGTCTCTGACCCACCCTGAGTGAGGCCTGTTCCTGGCAGTACCGTGGCAGCTCTAGGCTGCTCAGCCCTGTGGTCAGCGCTCGCTTCTGGAGTTGGACGCCTCTCGACGTGGCCCCCCTCCTCATTTTGGGAAGTCCTCCTTGGGTTTCTAGACTCTTTCTCCTACCACTCTCACCCTCCTAAGTAATCTTAGGTGACCCTTTCCTATTTGGTCCTGGAGTTTGTGCCCGTGCTGCCCATGGTTGCCACCTTGGACCAGCAACAGTAGAGCCATCGATTCGGGTCAGATCTCTCCTGGGCCCTGGTTTTGTTAACCTGGTGGGCTTGACTGGTTCCTCATGACTCAGTCAGCATGGCTTTTGCCTATTCCGCTCTGTACCCATTTTCCCTTTCCCTGCCCTGGCCCCCAGCACAAGATCTCACACCCATTTGTTGCTCACTGAGCACATGCTAGGTGACAGAGCACCATTTTGCAGTCACCTGGGCTCAAAATATTGGTGGCCTGTGACTGCTTCAGCCCCTGCATCTCCCAGTTTCTGGGATGCACACGGTCTCCCTCCCTTCTTTGGGAGAAGCCTTCGCTCTTTCCCTCCATCCTCATTCAGTATCTCACCTCATGCTTCCACTGGGCCTGCCCTTGGCCTAGCAGCCCTTCCCCCACCCCCAAACTGGCAAACGCAGGAATGTTATTGGAGCAGATTTTTAGGGGGGAAAAGCAGTTCCTGTTATGTGAAAGTGTGAAAAGGTATCAGGTGTTTACCCACATGTCATGGTGGATGTGGACATTTTAAAAGAGTAGCTATTGCTGATTTAGTTTGAATCTGGTTACACAGATGCAGTTCAGCTGGCATGCTCAGAAGAGCCCAAGAGTGTTTGCCGGTCACGATGACTATCCTGCAATATATGTAGCGGGCTATATATGTGTGTAAGAGACAAAAATTTATTTGGTACCAGTTGCAAAAAGTTTATCTTTTCTTACTTCATAGACTTATCTTAAACATTAAATTTTTGAATATTGATTTATAAAAAATGTTCTTTAAAGCATGAATTAAGAGGTTGGTCAGTAGAAGAGTTGCTGAGCAGTGTAAATTTTTAATTTTTCCACCAGGCTCAGTCTTTATTTCATCTTACTTGGTTAAAAAATACTAAAAGTTTCTCTTTCTGCTCGTCAGACAAAACTGCTGGATACTACATAAGTTTCCTGTCACTAGGTCACCTGCACGCAGGCCCCAGTTTACGAATTAGTTTTTCCTAAACACTTTGGGCAGCTGCCAGGCAGAGCTTTAGGGAGCATTTCCTCCTGGAGGCGGTGGCACAGATGCCAAAGGTTCCCAGGGCAGCCCCAACCTCCTGAGCCCACAGTCTCACCTCGCCTGGGACTCACTGCTCCATCACCATTTCTTTTTAGGGCAGTGTTCTGGAAGGCAGGAGGTCAGGCACACTGGGACTCAGCACTCTATCACCATTTCTTTTTGGGGGAATGTTCTGGATGTTCTGGAAGAGAGGAGGTCAGGCACACTGGGACTCAGTGCTCTACCACCATTGCTTTTTGGGAGAATGTTCTGGAAGGCAGGAGGTCAGGCACACTGGGACTCAGTGCTCTACCACCACTGCTTTTTGGGAGAATGTTCTGGAAGAGAGGAGGTCAGGCACACTGGGACTCAGGTTTTTGTGTACTTGTCCGTTCACCAGGCCCTTATGTCTGAGGTGGCTGTTGGCAGAGGGGTTGTGATAATTCTAGAATTGCTGGGCTCTGCATGTCTGGACATTGGCAAGTTGAATGCTGACCCCTTGTCATGATGTCATTAGTAGAACCAGGACACATCTGCAATAACCATTTCTTTTCTTTCTTTTTTTTTTTTTTTTTTTGAGACGGAGTCTTGCTCTGTTGCTGAGGCTGGAGTGCAATGGTGCAGTCTCAGTTCGCTACAGCCTCCCAGGTAGCTGGGATAACAGGCGCCTGCCACCATGCCCAGCTAATTTTTATATTTTTTAGTAGAGATGGGGTTTCACCATGTTGGCCAGGATAGCCTCGAACTCCTGACCTTGTGATTCGCCCACCTCAGCCTCCCAAAGTGCTGGTATTACAGGCATGAGCCACCACGCCCGGCCAACCATTTCATTTTTTTAAAAAGCTTTTTTTTTTTCTTCTTTTTTTTTTTCTTTGAGACAGAATCTCACTCTGTTGCACAGACTAGAGTACGGTGGTGTGATCTCGGCTGGGCTCGATCGATCCACCTCAGCCTCTTGACACACTCAGCTAATTTTTCAGATTCTTCTGTAGAGACGGAGGTCTCACTGTGTTGACCAGGCTGGTCTCAAACTCCTGGGCTCGAGTGATCCTCCCGCCTTGGTCTCCCAAAGTGCTGGGATTACAGCATGAGTCATCATGGCCAGCCTGAAAGGAAAACTTTAATTTAAAGTTTAGAAAAGAAAACCTTTTCGAAGAAACAAGTTTCAGAGGTTTGTGTGAGACTCGGATGAGAGCAGGTCAGAGCTGTATCCTAGTGTTTCACATAGCAAGCCTTCCATAATGTACTTAGATTTTTGTTAAACCTGACAAGTTCCAAATGTAAGACAGTTTATATCTTGTTCTATGCTCTTATAAAGAAGAGGAAATCGTGTTAAAATCATGCCAAACGCCTGGTGACTTTTTTTTTTTTTTTTTTTTTGAGACGGAGTCTTGCTCTTTTGCCTAGGCTGGAGGCAGTGGTGCCATCTCAGCTCACCGCAGCCTCCACCTCCCAGATTCAAGGAATTCTCCTGCCTCAGCCTCCCATGTAGCTGGGATTATAGGCACCCGTCATCACACCTGGCTAGTTTTTCTATTTTTTAGTAGAGACGGGGTTTCACCATGTTGACCAGGCTGGTCTTGACCTCAGGCAATCTGCCCACCTCAGCCTCCTAAAGTGCTAGGGTTACAGGTGTGAGTCTGTGTGCTCGACCCGGCCTGGTGACTTTTAAACAGAGATACCACCTGGGCATTAAAACTCAGAGCCGTAGCAGGGTAGAGGGCAGCCTCTTGCCCCATGCTGCTGGCCATAGGCCTCCGTGGTGAAATCTCTGACAATCCTGTCATCAGTATACCTTGAGTTCAGCAAACAGATGTGTGCCCTCTCCTGCCAGCTGTGTGGGAGCTCAACAGTGGTTATAGGATGGAGAGGGCAGACATGTGGGGCAGCCCATGCCATCAGTACTTGGCGGGGGTTGATCTGGTAGAGAAGTCAGGTGATGCCGGGTGAGAGGAGCCCAGTCAGGAATCCACAAGAGGATGGGGTGAACCTAAGTGTCAGCCACAGAAATGGAGCCTGTGAGAGACCAGGGCGCAAGTGTGTCCTCAGCAGCCCTTGGCGCTTGCACAGGGCTTGGGAGAGGAAGGAACGAGGGATGGCTCAGCCTCAGCCGGGGTGGGGGGACATGCACAAGGAGGACCCCGGAAGGCAGGGACGCCGTGCTCGGAGCCACTGTCCCAGCAGGGACCCCGACATCAGCCATACACTCTCTGGGTACTTCCCAGTGAACACAGACTGACACCCCCTCGTTGCTTTGCAGACCGCGTGCTTCCGAGAGGAGCGCGACGTGCTGGTGAACGGCGACTGCCAGTGGATCACCGCGCTGCACTACGCCTTTCAGGACGAGAACCACCTGGTAGGCTGATGACCAGAGACGCGGCCAGGGCATTCGCTCGGGTCTTTTATCCCTT
Source organism: Ateles fusciceps (assembly GCA_036589455.1). Taxonomy (NCBI): domain Eukaryota; kingdom Metazoa; phylum Chordata; class Mammalia; order Primates; family Atelidae; genus Ateles; species Ateles fusciceps. The sequence continues at coordinate 2,669,108 of JAZHEH010002060.1, forward strand.
TATGCTGTCACTAAAAATGCAGTCAGACAACATGGAACTGGCATATTAAAAATGTGTATTGGACTTGATAAAATGGAGGGGTTTGTTTTCACACAGTAATTGTCAGGTAGAACTTTTTTTAAATAGATGTGTGAAAGCATGTACTTTGTTCTTTTCTAATCACCGGATAAGCTGATTAGTTTGTTCGCTGGGTTTATTACATTTAAATCAACTGGGGTTTGATACACTTTCAATCTTGAATTACTAAGAATAAGGAATGGCAGTGGGGATTCGGTGGTCTCCTGTGGTGGGGGAGCTGCCCCAGGCCCTTTGGACAGGTTTTAGGTTTAACGCTTGGTCTCCACACCACCTGTTTATTTTCCTGACTTGAACAGGGCTTGTTTTCAGGACTGACGGACCAGCCTCGTGACGCACATGTGTGTGCATCGTCAACCGTGTTCACCTCCACAGCGCTCTCAGGGCAGCTGACTTAGTGGGGAAGGGGACACCAGCCCTTGGTCTTGTGTGTTGAGTGAGCCACAGACTGCCTCGTTCAGGGCTTTTCACTCCTAGAATGACTCTCCAGGTTTCCCTGAACCTACAAGTGTCCACTGTTGGAGCTCTGGGTGGACACGATGGTGCAGACTTCAGGGAAGCAGGTCTGAGCCCAGCTGCATCCCGACGGCACCATTTCTGCAGCAGCGGTGCCAGGGGTGTGATCGCTGTGGTTACCAAGCCTCAGAGCAGGGACCCGAGGCTTCCTTTTCCATGGCAGCCAATGCGCATGTCCGCCTGAAGCTCCTGGGTTGTGCGCTCCATTGGCTCCCAGGAGATGGGGTAGTGTGAGATCCTTACGCTCACCCTAAAATAACCCTTGCAGCATCAGAGAAAGCCCTGAGATTTGAAAGCCCTGAGATTTGACGCCCCAGATTAGGGGAAAAGGTGTGCTGTTGACGTAGACTTTACATGTACGTATTTGCCTCAGCAGAGGGGGCAGCTGGTGTTTGTTGAGCACTTAGGACATTTCAGGCCCCCAGGGGGTCCCCGTCAGTCTTCCCAACGACCCGGTGGTTCCACCGTTTCATAAGGGGCTGTCTGGGCAAAGAGAGGCGAAGTCACTTGCCCAAGGTGACGGCATGGATGCCAGCACCTGTGCCTGAGTGCCAGCCTGTCAAGCAGATTTCGGGTCCCCAGGCTCTGGGGCCGTCTCCACATGAACCCCCTCGCCTCCTGCTCAGTGTCCCTGCTCCAAGGACCCCGGTGGAACGTCTCCAGTTCATTTCCACTGTTGATAAGAACTGAGTAAAGTTTACAAGGAGTACAGCCAGCTGGGATCTGTACGAAGGAAGATAATGCTTCTTGTTTTGTTTCTAATATTTTTCCAAAATTAGCATAGCATGCTGCTGTCTGAAATGTTAGGTGTTGCAGGTTTATTCTAAATTAAGACATATCAGTTAGGAGCTCCTGTGAAGATGCCATGTTCTTGGGTTTTTGGAGTTGCCCAGGTAGGAGTACCATGAAAATTCGGGATGAGAGAGTGAGGGCGAGGCCTCTGAAGCTTTCTGGCCCCTGACTGTGGGGCCAGCCCCTGTGGCTGCACACCTGCTGCCGTGAGCAGGTGCGTTTAGGGTTAGGCCAGTTCCTCCTCTTGTGGTGGTGAGGCTGGCCCAAGCGCAGACTGGTATCAGGTGCCTCTAGGCATGATATGGAAACAGGTTCCTCTGACGGCTCAAAGAGTGAGTTCTGCTGCAGTTCCTGTTGGAGGTAGCTAACGGAGTTTTATAAAAATTAAACCTGTTTTACTGCCAACTAAAAGTTATTGGCTTAACTCAGTACCCTGTGTTCCATGACAGGGCAGACTTGGCCTGGTTCTCTCATTCGGGAGTGGGTCTCTGCCCGTCTTCCTCACGAGCTCCTGCATTGACTTTCGTCTTGGATTGTGTTCCAGGAGGAGACCGTTGATCAGACCCAGCTCTGCTGTAGAATGCTTCTGCTCTTCCTAGAGTTCTAGACAGACGTGGACATGGCTGGGGCTCAGCTAGTAAAGGCTTGACTCGTCCCTGCTGCTTTCCTTAGGGGCCCAAGGGCCCAGCCATTCATTCACTGCATTTCCCCTCGCCCTGTGTGTTTCCATCAGCTGCCATGGCCTCTCCCCCTGGAGATGCCTCCACTGTCCCCCTCTCCGCTGCCCTCCACACAGAGTGGCACCTCTGTGCCTGGGCTTCTGAACGTAATTGGGGAACATCACCACTCACTGCTCTGCCCCCCCCCCCCCCCACCATTTGGCAGTCCCCACGTGCCACTGCCACTTTCCTCCTAGCCGATTTGCACGAACCCCTTCATCTGGAGCACCACCCGGGCTCGCTTCAGGCCTCTGCTCGGCAGCCTCTGGCCTGGCCTCCTCACCAGGTGGCCTGTGAGCACTCCCCCGCTGCCTGCTCTCCATGCTGGCCACGGTCTCTCGCGTCCCATGAACTCCGCTGAGCAGGGGTCTTGCTGTCTGGTGCCTGCCAGCACCCCTGTTGCCAGAGTGACTGACAGGGCCACAGCAAGGGCTCATGAGAAAATGAACAAGCCGAATTCAGTGAGGAAGGATGGGCAGTGTCTGAGCCAGGGCGGGGAGGCTGAGGCTGCCCTAAGCAGCGGCAGGGAGACTTGAGAAAGGCACCACAGGATGGGACAGCTGCGGAGAGGCTTGGAAGGGATGAGAGGTTGCTGGTAAAGATTCTGAGAGCAGAGACCGAAAATGAAGGCTTCTGTCATTTCTTCTGATCTAGCTGGGCCCCTCTGTTCCTTAGACAGGCCCACCAGCATGGTGCTTCCCTTCCTTTGGAGACACCACGATTGGATTGGACATGATGGGCGTCGTGTCTGACTGCTGGGCCTGATTCTTTGCTCTGTCCATGCTTGTTGGGTGACCCTGGGCCCATCCCCAAGCCTCCCATGTCAGATGGGGTCTTGGTGCCGGAGGCGAGGGCAGGTGGAAGTGTGAACAGGGCAGCAGTGGCCTGTGTCCCACAGCCTGGCCCCAAGCATAGGCCTTCGCGGTGACGGCAGCTGTTACGATGAGCTTCTCAATAAATAACTATGGGGTCACTGCCCCTGCTGATAAACAGCGTTTCCTCCCTGTGTGGGCTGGTGAAAAGCTAGCTGTCCAGACCAGAGCATCCATCTCTTCACAGGAAATTTGTTCCCCGGGAGGCTGCGGCCGCATGCTTCCCCAGCAGTCTCTGAGGCGCAGCGGCCCCAGAGATGGAGGTGTTGGCTGCCACCCCGACTCTGGCTGTGATGGTCTCACCCATCCTGGGTCCCTCTGACCTGTGAGATCCCCCACTGGGGCCTCCACAGACTGGGGCTTCATGGTCTGAGCCTTCTGAGTGCTGCAAGAGACAGGCTGTCCTCAGGCAGAGCTCCACGCAGGACACAGGTTCACCTTGGGGTTGACCACTGCCAGCACACAGCTGGCCTCGTGGCAAGGGAACTCCCAGGGACCTCTCAGGGAAGTGGCGGGCTCAGGCCTGTTAGCAGAAGATTTTTTTTTTTTTTTTTTGAGATGGAGTCTCGCTCTGTTGCCCAGGCTGGAGTGCAGTGGCATGATCTCGGCTCACTGCAACCCCCGCCTCCCGGGTTCAAGTGATTCTCCTGCCTCAGCCTCCCGAGTAGTTGGGACTATAGGCACACGCCACCACGCCCTGCTAATTTTTTGTGTTTTTAGTAGAGACGGGGTTTCACTGTGTTAGCCAGGATGGTTTCCATCTCCTGACCCCATGATCTGCCCGCCTCAGCCTCCCAAAGTGCTGGGATTACAGTTGCGAGCCACCGCGCCCAGCCCAGAAGATGTTTTTTCTTCCATTACTCCCATTTCTACTTAAGCAGTAGCTTTTCTAAGTTTTCTCTTGGAGTGAACCTGTAAGTAATTATCTTTCAGCTCTTTTATAATGTAATCTTTCCAATAAGAACTGTCATGTCATGTGTGATGTTAGATGCCTCACTTCCCTTCTCCGGTCCTGTGTCATCCTTCTATAAGATGAGGGCCTGCAGAATTATTTTTAAACCCAGTAGGATTTGATTCACTGTTAACTGTGCTGCTTCTTTGGGTCACTAGCTTTTAGAGTGCCTTCTCCAACATCAAGCCCTGTAATCATTCCTTTGACTGATTAAATATATTACTTACTGAAGCCTGTGCTCTGCCATATGCACAGCTGAAGATGACAGCAGTGTGGCTTGCATTGGGGTGCATGTCCGGAAGGTCTTGGGTGATGGAAGAGCAGCTGAGATGCCACGAGCCAGGCTTGGAGTCTGAGAACCTCTTAGTGGAAGGCTTGCCTTTAATTGTCAGGTGTAGTGGTGACTAAATGTGGTGTTCTCTCCTTCGTGTTTCCAATTTATAGTACTTAGTCATGGATTACTACGTGGGTGGTGATTTACTGACCCTGCTCAGCAAATTTGAAGACAAGCTTCCAGAGGACATGGCGAGGTTCTACATTGGTGAAATGGTGCTGGCCATTGACTCCATCCATCAGCTTCATTATGTGCACAGGTAACCAGCTTCTGATAGATCTTATAGAAACCACGTTTCATTGTTAAAATACTCCTTGCAGAGCTCCCAAGTCCAGGCCCTCCCAAGAAGCCATGTAGATAGTGAGTCCCCACTTTGAGCTGCCGCAGCACCCATGGATCCCAACTCTCATTGTTGCAGTTGTGAGGGTCTAACTCCTGTCAGCTGAAGCCACTGTGTCTTCTGATATTTATTTGATATTGACTCAACCTCTCCCCACCCAATCCTCGCTCCCTGAAATGCTTGTGCTCCCTGGGGCTCATGTGGGGTCCGGGGTCCTCTGTCTCCACCACCTGAGACCCCCCTCCCTGAAATGTCTCATGTGGGGCCCGTGGCCCTCTGTCTCCACATTCTTTCTCAATTCTGTTCCTCTCTGTGCCGCACTGACCCCTGAAGGGCCCCAGGAAACACTTACAAAGGAAAGACAGGCCTGAGGAAAAGGCTTTGTCACCATGACGTGCAGGACTTGAGCTGAGAGAGCGTGTGGGGCAGAAGCCTGAAGCCATGCCCTCTCCTGCCCTCCTGGGCCCCCTCTGCCTTCTTGGCTGGGAGGGCAGCTCCCCAGTGACTCAGCCACTGAGTCTGTGTCTTCACATCCCTCTTGTCCTGAGACTCAGAGATTCAGTCCTGTGGTTTGTTTTGGTGTTTGTTGTTTTTAAAAACTAGTTTTACTTGTCTTTTTATTATAAGGTAATTTTGTGGTAACAGTTTTAAGAACTCAAACAGTTCCACAGAGCCTACAACCAAGACCAAGCCCAGCCCTGCCCCCACCCTGATTATACTTGCTCAGGTAGCTACTGGAAACTTTTAAAATTATTTTTCCAGTATCTGCCTTCATGTGTCTAAATCAAAAGTTTATATTGCTAATTTCTTTCTTTCTTTTTTGGCTTTAGATCACATCTATTAAATTGAAATTTTAATTCTTTTACGTAATTGCCTCTTTCTCTCACCCATCTCTCCCACATACACTTCCAAACTCTTCTCCCACATCATCATCCTTTTTTATTTTTATTTTTATTTTTTAAAATGAGGTCTCACTGTGTCACCCACGCTGGAGTGCAGTGGCACAATTCCAGCTCACTGTAGCCTCCGTCTCTATTCTCCTGCCTCAGGTTCCTTAGTAGCTGGGACTATAGGCACATGCCACCCTGCCTGGCTAATTTTTTTGTATTTTTAGTAGAGTTGGGATTTTGTGATGTTGGCCAGGCTGGTCTTGACTCTTAACGTCAAGTGACCTGCCCACCTCAGCCTCCCAAAGTGCTGGGATTACAGGGATGAGCCACCGCGCCCAGCCCCACATCATCCACATAACATTTATTATGTTCAGTCAGCATTTGGTGTTGATAATATTGTGAGTGCATAACCATTACACCAGCCTTGTAGTCCTGTATGAGAACTACACTCCTGGCCGGGCGCGGTGGCTCACGCCTGTAATCCAAGCACTTTGGAGGCCAAGGCGGGCGGATCACCTGAGGTCGGGAGTTCAAGACCAGCCTGACCAACATGGTGAAACCCCGTCTTTAAAAAAAAAAAAAAGAGAACTACACTCCATACATAACCTTCTGCTTTCTCTGGAGTTGATAATTGCCTTGTTTTTTATTAGCTTTTCTTTTTTGTTGTTGTTTAATAGGAAAGTCTGTCACTAATTTGTCCCCAGATGTTATGGCCACGTTAACAAAGCTCCAGACCTGGAGACGCATTGGGTAGTCTCAGTCTGGTCTTTCTTGGTGCTGTCCCCTTCCATCGTTCCCCTCGTCGAACCATCCGCATTGGTCCCTCATTTGTTCTGTGCTACGCTCGTTCCAACATGGCTTTTCAAGTGCACAGATTCCCTCTCCCTTTTCTGGGATTTGGCTTCCTGGGGGTGATCTGGGCAGTGTGGTGGTTTTTTTTGTTTTTTGTTTTTTTTTTTTTGAGACAGAGTCTCCCTCTGTCGCTCAGGCTGAGGTGCAGTGGCATGCTAGGGTGCAGATGTAACAGCGTGGTTTGGAGCCTGTGCCATTCTGCTGCCACTTGGGCCCCTTCCTGTGGTTGGGTAGGTGCTGCGGTGATTCCGGGCTGTGCCCACCCTCCCCGCCAGGCGGGGGTCTGCAGATTCCACAGCTGCCACCTGACTTCCACAGCTGGACCCCAAAAGCTTCCTGGGTGAGGGAATCAGTGGGAGACCAGGACCCAGGGGGTGCCCCTCACAGGTGGGTGCAGCTTCTGCCCGAGAGGTCAGATCCTGATGATACCAGGAAAGACAGAGTGACACGAAGGGTTTCAGAGAGAGAACATCGGCTGGGCAAATGGCTCACGCCTGTAATCCCAGCGCTTCAGGAGGCCAAGACAGGTGGATCACCTGAGGTTAGGAGTTCCAGACTGGCCTGGCCAATGTGGTAAAACCCTGTCTCTACTAAAAATATAAAAAATTAGCCAGGCATAGTAGTGCGCACCTGTAATCCCAGCTACTCAGGAGGCTGAGGCAGGAGAATCGCTTCAACCCACAGGGTGGAGGTTGCAGTGAGCTGAGATCGTGCCATTGCACTCCAGCCTGGGCAACAAGAGTGAAACTCCATCTCAAAAAAAAGAAAGAACATCACATCCTCAAAAAGAGAGCAGAGAGTATAGTGTATGAACAAAATAAGAACGGAGTACAAATTTTAAGGAAAAGAATATGTAGAAAGCAAAAAGTCTTAGAAAATCAAAACTAGAAAAAAGTAGAAAGTTCAGTAGAAGAGGCAGAAGATGAAATAGAGGAAATCTGACAAAAACTCAGAAGAAGATCCAGTGGTCAGAGTGGCTCTGGAGCCGCTCCACAGGTGGTGGACTGTATGCTCTGGAGGCTGAGGCGAACCTGCTGTGGGAATCAGACCTCTATTGGTTTTGCAGCAGGAAGCTCCATGAGGGGGAATGTTTGGAAGTGGGAGTTGATATCACTCCAAACTGGGACGGCGAGGGACATAAGCCGCCTCCCTTTTCAGTGCATCACAGGAAGAGCTGGAAGGGAGAAACAAAGCTGTGGATCACCGTGGCTCTTCACCCCCACCTGCTGGATGCCACTGATTTTAGCCAGAATCTCAGCAGCTGGGGAGAAAGGCGCTTGGGGGAGCCTGGAGGTACTTCTCAGGCCTATCCTGACTCACCCTTGAAGATGCCATTGCCCGCAGGTTTTAGAGGAGAGTGGATGGAGGCAGTCCCAGTAGAGTGGCCCATGGGAACCCTCAGCTCTCTCAGTTGGCCTGGGGACCGCCTGCCCATCTAAAGGCCTCTGCCATTGGGAGCCATGGGTCAGTCCTTGCCCTGAACCTCCAGTGCTCTCTGCCAGGAGAGCTTTTGTCACGCAAACAGCAAGTTCACTTAAAAAACAACCACCACTGGCCTGGTGCGGTGGCTCACGCCTGTAATCCCAGCACTTTGGGAGGCCAAGACGGGCAGATCACAAGGTCAGGAGTTCAAGACCAGTCTGGCCAAGAAGGTGAAACCTCGTCTCTACTAAAAAAAAAAAATAGAAAAATTAGCCGGGCATAGTGACGTGTGCCTGTAATTCCAGCTACTCAGGAGGCTGAGGCAGGAGAATTGCTTGAACCTGGGAGGTGGAGGTTGCAGTGAGCTGAGATTGCGCCACTGCACCCCAGGCGATGGAGGGAGTCTTGTCTGAAAAAAAAAAAAAAAAAAAAGTCACCATATTTTAAATACAGAATTCCAGTGCCCAGTGCCCAGGTGACCCCCAGTGTGTGCAAATGGCCAGCAGTTGAAGGCCCCTGGAAGGTATACAAGGAAGATGGCCTTCCGGAGACCCCTGCTTGGCCTGTCTTCTCAGCATCTGCTGGTGTCAGTGGTCCTGGGGTGGCCCCTGTAGAGACATCTCTATTTTGTTGGGAATTCCTGGCAGCCAGGTCCTGTTTAACCTGGACTGTGGTCATTCTGTTCCTGCTAACTCGTTCCGTTGAACACCTGCTGTTGGCGTGTCTCACGGCCTCCTCACTCTTCCATGTCTTCCTAGCCTGCCTCGGGCCACCTGGGACATTTTTTGTGTGTATGTGAAATTATGGTTATTTGCCTTAAACATTTTCCTATATAATCACTTCTCCATTTCTATGTGAATTGCCCTTCCTTCCATTCCCAAACCAAAAAAGTTCAGCCCAAATGATGACATTCTGGGGGAGAAGAACCAGTTTGTTCCAATCTAAATAAAGTCTCATTATCCTTGTCTTAAATCTTCCTGGAAGCCAGGTGTAGAGCTTGTTACACAGCCTCCTTAAGCTTCTCTTCAAACATCGGTCCTGTATGCGTTGCTTTAAGTCTTCCTTGTCATCAGACTGGTCATCCTTTATTTACATGGGTGACTCTCAGAAGGGAGTGGAGGCTGGAAGCCATGGTGAAAGGTTTGTGAGGTCGAGTGAACACCTCCAAGCACCCTGGTCATGGGGGAGGGCAGAGGAGGAGCTGGGTCTGCTTCTGCTTCCGGGAGTATTCTTCTTTCCCTCCTTCCCTCTGTCCTTCCATCCTCTCATCCTTCCAACTCTCCCTCTTTCTCTCTGGCTTTCCCTTTTTTCATGAGAAAGGAATGCAGAAAAACTGGTGGATGTGGGAGAGTGTATTAGATGTCTCCAAAAGTACTGTTCGTAGATGTGATCTTGTCTGGAAGCCTCGCATCCCGTGTGGAAGCGGCTCGTTGCGAACCCACCTGCGGCGTCAGGTGCAGCCTCAGCACGCCCCCTGCACGCAGCCCTCAGAATCGTCATACCTTGAGGAGGCGGACACCTGCCTTCCTCCCATCGCTGGTGGAGGCTGTTGGGAAATGAGCACAGTATATATAACATATGAAGAATAATTTGTTCCTCTGAAGCAAATTTAATGAGATTTATTTAAATATGTACAGTAGACACTCCTAAGAAAGAGGATTTTTATTAGTGAAAATAATATATTCAGCACATGGGCCAGGCACGGTGGCTCACGCCTGTAATCCCAGCACTTTGGGAGGCTGAGGTGAGTGGGTTGCTTGAGCTCACCAGTTCAAGACCAGCCTGGCCAACATGGCAAAACCCCGTCTCTACCAAAAATACAAAAAACTAGCTGGGTACGATAGCGCACGCCTGCAATCCCAGCTACTCAGGAGGCTGAGGTATGAGAATTGGTTCAACCCGGGGGAGACAGAGGTTGCAGTGAGCTGCTGAGATTGTGTCACCGCACTCCAGCGTGGGTGACAGGGCGAGACTGTCTCAAAAATATATATATTCAGCAGATGTTTTCAGTTTTACTTTTTTCTTCTAGACTTAAAGATTTTTTGTCAGTCAAAGCTGCAAAAGTAATGTGAGACAGAAATTTTTTTGAATTAAATTCTGATGTGCTTGAACAGTTGGCGAGGCGGTGAGTGGCTTCTTGGTTGTTGCGGCGTGTGGCGTGAGCACAGTTCGGGCTGTGTTGTGCTGTCGGGCAGGCTGGGCGGCGGCAGTCACTGCTCCTCAGCCGCCTCTTCCGTAGCAGGAGGAGCACAGTCCCTACCCACCACACTGCCCGGCCTCAGGGTCAGTTGTGACCATTTATGCGTGGCAGCTATTGTGTCTGCCATTTACAACTTTTATTTCTGGGTCCTGCCAAAAACATCCTTTAAATCACTGTCATCTGTAGTTGGAATAGGAGGGCTTTTTGTAACCTTCAAGTCCATTTCAGTTGACTTCTTTATATTGAAGTATGTCACAGGTATTCAGAAAAGCTCCCAAACCAAGGTATGTAACTCAGTGGATTGTCACAAAATGCGTACACTTATAGCAGCACCCAGATAAGAAGCCCCCTCGGTCTCCCCCATCACTCCCTCCCCAGAGGTCACCACCCCTCACCCCTCACAGTGCTGTGCAGAACTTTCCACAGTGGCAGAGTGTTCTGGACCTGTGCTGTTCAGTGCAGTAGCCCCAGCCACAAGTGGCTAATACAATAAAAGAACCGAGTTCTTCATTTTATGTAATTTACATTAATTGGACTTTGAGTACCCTGTGTGGCTAGGAGTTACCATGTTAGACTGAAGATCTGAAGGCATAAATCAGCTTTGCCTATTTTAAAATACTATATATGGAATCATATTACATATTTACTCTTTAAAAGTTTTCTTTTAAATAATGTTTCAAATAATTTCAAACTTAAAAAGTTCAGTCTTACACACGGGGCACGAAGGTACAAAAGGCACCCATATACCTTTATTCAGATTCGCCTGTTCTTAATATTTGGCTCCTATTATCATATATATCCCTTTCCCTTCCCTCTCCTACATGCACACACGATTTTCTCCTGACCCGTCCTAGAATAAGCTGCATGTACCACGAGCATTTACCCCTAAATTCTTCCTTCTACTACTCATAAATACCTAATCTTATCATCTATACTGATATTTTATCAGTTGGCCCAGGGACATCTCTATTTTCTTCCCTCCAGTACAGAATCCAGCCTAGGGTCACATGTTGCATTTCATTGTTGTGTCTTTTTTAGTCTCTTTTAATCTAGAGTAGCTCCTCATCCTTTCTTTGTTGTGACATTGGCACACTGGAAGATCATGGACGTGTGTGGAGAGTACAGTGTCCCGTGCTTTTTCAGCAGAAGACTTCTCAGTTTGGTTTGGTCCAGTGTCCTCCTGGTGGATTGAGATGATGTGTTCATTTCTGTTGGAGTGTGTGTATATAAATATATTTTGTCCCTCTCAGGGTGTCATATCCAGAGGTGTACAATATCCATCAGCCCCCCAGTGGTGATCAGGTCTATCACCCATTAAGATTTTATTAGAGTTTTCTGCTATATAGTTTTTTTCCCTGTGGGGAGATACTTTAAGACCATGCAAATACCCTCTTCCTCTTTAAAATTTCCTCCCAAGATTTAGTATCCGTTAACAATTTTTGCCTGGACGAAGTCTTTGCATGGTTGCACATTGATTTACAAACTCCAGACCCACCACGCTGACCAGTCATTCGGCTTTCTGCTCTAAGGAAGCACCTTCTTTCCCCGTTTATTGGTCTGTTTATGATCAGTGTGGATACATGGATCCTTTTTTCTCCCAGTGTTTGTAATTCACTGTGTTAGTTATTTTTGTGCTGAAATTGACCTATATTTGGCACTCCTGTGTTTGCTCTGTGCCTCGTCACTTTCCGAGGATGCCCTTAGTTTCTGGCTCATCGTATACCTTTCTGTGCCCCCAACTCCATTGTTTCTCAGAAGAGCTGCAGGCCCTTCAGTGGGGAGCAGCTTTGAAGACCAAATTCTGGGCACTGGGCGTGCACATTACTGTGGGTTGTCTGCTTCTAGGCCCTCAGTGCACAGAGATAGCAACATAGAGGTATATGCACATGCACATTCATGGACATGTGTCCACCTGTGTATACTTGGGAATTATGAGTTAGCTTCCTGGCTTCCTCCCTTTCCATATTTTTGTCTTCCTCCTACTGATAGTTGTGACTTCCAGCAACGTTAGTACAAGGACTCACTCGATCAGTCTTGTGATATGTGTAACATAGCTTTAGAATTGCTCTGCCCATGCCACTACAGAAACAAACCTGCCAGAAAGAGTTCTGGTTTGTTTGCAGTTCTCCCCCATCTCATTGGGACTGCGCCCCTTGCCTGCAGTAATTCAAGTTCTGTGTTCATAAGTCACTTGGATTTGTTTTGTTTTGTTTTAACCCCATCTCCCTCTTCAGTGTTGTTATTTATTTGAAATAACAGTTGGATTCATTGGTCTTAGTCAGTTTTCCATTTTAGACTTCCCTTCCATCTTTGTTGATTCAGTTTTATTCTTTGAGTGTGTAGGACGTTAGCATGCTCCAAAACACCAAAACTCTACGAAATTGTACTCAGAGAAACGTTGCCCGTTCCTTATCCTGCCTACCTCCTCCTGCAGCCCAGGATTGGTAGCCAGTCTGCTGCCTTCTGCTCTGTCATCCGTGCAGACATTTTCTTGTTTCTCCTTTGTTAAGCAAAAGGTATTATGCTAAATGTATGCTTTGCATCTTTAAAAAACGTTAGTGATAGACAGCAAATAAGCCGGTTCTCCATTAGGATTGTATTTTTTCTCTTCTGGTCTTCTCCATGACTAGTGGTCTGGATAGGAGTTTTGTGTCCAGAAAATTTTATGTAATTAATTTTTTTAAAGAACCTATTGTACGTCTTTATCAAATGAAGACTTGGGCTTTTTAGCTACCCTCTCCACCAAAAAAAAAAATTTAATGATGTATCCTATAAATCATTCTATGTCAGTTCATGGATCTTGTCATTCTTTTTTACATTTACATAATATTGCATTGTAGGCAACTGCCATAGTTTATTCCACTAGTCTCCTAAGAGTGGACATTTAGGTAGTTTCCGGTATTTTGCAGTTATAAATAATGTAGAAATAAATACCCTTGTGCAAGGTGTTTATGTGTTGGTGGTGTGTCTTTAGGGTAAATCTCTAGAAGTGGGATTGCTGAATCAAAAGGGAAATAAAATACATAGGTAGCTTTATTCTATACTGTAAATTGCCCCTTTTAGAGATTACCGCTTTGTGTTCCTGCCAGCAGTGTAGAAAGTGCCTGTTGCCTTGCAGCCGTGCCAACCCTGTATTTTCAGACTTTGGAATGTTTGCCCTCTGAGGGGTGAGAGATGGCACACAGTTGTAGTTTTTCACCCTTCTCATGGTGTTGACCATCATGTTTGCATTTTTGTGTGTATGCCTTTGTGAGTTTATTTCATGGGTTTTACGATTTGTCTTATGGATTTCTGGCTCCCCCGCCCCAATTATTAAAGAAATGTTTGCCTTTTATCTGTAATATATATTACAAATACTTTCCCCCAATTTGCCATTTGTTTTTTGATGTGGTTTATTGTGTTTTTTTGCCACACAGATATTTGAAAATTGTTACATGTAATCAAATGAGAAATCCTTTTATTAGCCCCAGAAAAAGAAAACCCATGTGGTGGTGGTGGTGGTTTTTTTTGGCGGGGGTTGTTTTGTTTTTTTTTAGTATTTTTACTTTTTCATTCATATAGTTTCATCTTTTACATGTGGATCCTGGGGCCATTTGGAATTTATTCTTGTATGTGGCACAGGGAAGGGCTCTTTTTTCTTTAAATGGCTCTCCAGTTGTCACAACACCAGTAAGACTTTAAAAAACTTAAGTCTCTCTTTGCCCTAGTGATTTATTATCTGTAAATAATAATCTATACTTGATTTCTTTATGTAGTTGGTTTGTTTCCGGACATTCTGCTCTCTTCCGTTTTTTCTCTGCCTCTCCACACACTGGCACAGTGCTGCTTTAACTAGGGAGGCTGTGTAGTGTGTTTTGAAATCATACAGGCCTGATCCCCCCCATCACAACTCACTCTTCCAGTTTTCCAGGCTTTTCTTTTCATATGAACATCAATATCAACTTGGCTGGCTTCAAAAAAGAGGACATTGTTTTTTGTTTTTTGTTTTTTTTTTTAAATTGCATTTTAGGTTTTGGGGTGCATGTGAAGAACATGCAAGATTGTTACATAGGAGCACACATGGCAGTGTGATATGCTGCCTTCCTCCCCATCACCTATCCCTCCCCTTTTTCCCCCCCCCAACTGACCCCAGTGTGTGATGCTCCCCTCCCTGTGTCCATGTGTTCTCACTGTTCAACACCCGCCTATGAGTGAGAACATGCGGTGTTTGATTTTCTGTTCTTGTGTCAGTTTGCTGAGAATGATGGTTTCCAGGTTCATCCATGTCCCTACAAAGGACATGAATGCATTGTTTTTGATGGCTGCATAATATTCCATGGTGTATATGTGCCACATTTTCCCTGTCCAGTCTGTCATCGATGGGCATTCAGGTTGGTTCCAGGTCTTTGCTGTTGTAAACTGTGCTGCGATGAACATTCGTGTGCATGTGTCCTTATAGTAGAACGATTTATAATCCTTTGGATATATACCCAGTAATGGGATTGCTGGGTCAAATGGAATTTCTATTTCTAGGTCCTTGAGGAATCGCCACACTGTCTTCCACAATGGTTGAACTCATTTACACTCCCACCAACAGTGTAAAAGTGTTCCTGTTTCTCCACATCCTCTCCAGCATCTATTGTCTCCAGATTTTTTAATGATCGCCATTCTAACTGGCGTGAGATGGTATCTCAATGTAGTTTTGATTTGCGTTTCTCTAATAACCAGTGATGATGAGCATTTTTTCATATGTTTGTTGGCCTCATGTGTGTCTTCTTTTGTAAAGTGTCTGTTCATATCCTTCACCCACTTTTTAACGGGCTTGTTTTTTTCTTGTAAATCTATTTTAGTTCTTTGTAGATTCTGGATATCAGCCCTGTGTCAGATGGGTAGACTGCAAAATTTTTTTCCCATTCTGTTGGTTGTTGGTTCACTCTAATGACTGTTTCTTTTGCCATGCAGAAGCTGTGGGGTTTGATTAGGTCCCATTTTGTCTATTTTGGCTTTTGTTGTCAATGCTTTTGGTGTTTTGGTCATGAAGTCATGAAGTCCTTGCCTACACCTATGTCCTGAATGGTTTTGCCTAGATTTTCTTCTAGGATTTTTATGGTGTTAGGTCTTATGTTTAAGTCTTTAATCCATCTGGAGTTAATTTTAGTTTAAGATGTCAGGAAGGGGTCCAGTTTCTGCTTTCTGCATATGGCTAGCCAGTTTTCCCAACACCATTTATTAAACAGGGGAATCCTTTCCCCATTGCTTGTTTTTGTAGGTTTGTCAGAAGATCGGATGGTTGTAGATGTGTGGTGTTGCCTCTGAGGCCTCTGTTTTGTTCCATTGGTCTATATCTCTGTTTTGGTGCCAGTACCGTGCTGTTTTGCTTACTGTAGCCTTGTAGTATAGTTTGAAGTCTGGTAGTGTGATGCCTCCCGCTTTGTTCTTTTCACTTAGAATTGACTTGGCTATGCGGGCTCTCTTTTGGTTCCATATGATGTTTAAGGAGGTTTTTTCCAGTTTTTTCACAGGAAGAAGGTCATTGGTAGCTTGATGGGGATAGTGTTGAATCTGTAAATGACTTTGGGAAGTATGGCCATTTTCACAATATTGATTCTTCCTAACCATGAGCATGGAATGTTTCTCCGTCTGTTTGTGTCCTCTCTTATTTCGTTGAGCAGTGGTTTGTAGTTTCTCCTTGAAGAGGTCTTTTACATTCCTTGTTAGTTGTATTCTTAGGTATTTTATTCTCAAAAATATGGAACGCTTTACGAGTTTGCATGTCATCCTTGCGCAGGAGCCATGCTAATCTTCTCTGTATCGTTCCAATTTTAGTGTATATGCTGCTGAAGCGAGCACTGTTTTTAGTTTTTCTAGATCTGATGGGCCCTCTCAGTCTAGATTGAGGTCTTTTTTTTTTTTAAATTTCTGGAAAGTTCTCTTGGATTATAGTCAAATGTTAGTCATGTTTTGTTTTGATATCTTCAGGGACTCCATTTATGTATCTCTTGGGCCTTCTTTGCCTGTCTCCCACTTCAGCCTCCGACTGCTTCCTGTCTGGCTGCTTTTCCTTCTTTCTTTATCTCATTTTATTCTTCTAGATCTTTTCTTCCCTTTCTTCAATTTTTCATTAGATTTTTGTTTGAATTTATTATTGTTTGGACATCTTATAATTTGATCTTTATTTCTGATAAGATTTTATCTGTTTCTTCTCTTTCTTCCCTGAGTTAAATCAGCTCTTCTTTTTTGCATGTTTTTGTCTAGTACCTTTCTCTTTCTCTCTCTCTCTCTGTGTGTGTGTGTGTGTGTGTGTGCGCACGCGCACGTTTTTGTGTTTTGAGACAGGGTCTTGCTCTGTCGCCCAGGTTGGAGTACAGTGGTGCAATCACAGCTCACTGCAGCCTCTGCCTCCCAGGGTTCAAGCGATTCTCTAGCCTCAGCCTCCCAAAGTGCTGGGATTATAGTTTGTGACCCACTGCACCTGGCCACGTGTGTGTGTGTTTAATTGTGGGATTTTGTTTTGTTTCTTTTTCATATTCCTGAATGTTTATTTGAGGACACTTTCAGTTTGGAGTGTTATTTGCTAGAATTACTTTTGCTTTGTGGTTTTGTTGTCTGGTTTTGAGGTAAGAATTGTCACCTGCCCATGTTTGTGTGGGATTGATCCATGTTGCTGGGGTAGTTAAGACCCGTCTGTTATCACTGGGGTGTGGTATCCATCACACGAGTATAGTCCAGCTTGCTTATCCATTCTCTCGGAGCAGACATTGAGATTGTTTCTGCCTTTTGGCTGTTAGGAGTGGTGCTGCTAGGAACATGCTTGTACTAGTCTTTTGCTGAACGTCTTTCTTTGTTTTTAAAGTGTCTTTCCCATTCGTACTGCTCAGTCACTCAAGCTTATTCTGCCAGAAGAAAGCTTTCATTCTCTGAGGTGCTCCGCACTTGCCATGTATTTGGGAGCACACAGAAAGTAGTTTAGAAACAGGCATTAGTTGGACAGACCCGTGTTTATGTTCCTGCTGCACCATGTGCTACTGTGTAACTGTGGGCAGGTGGCTCAGCTTCTCTGTCTTCATCTAGAAAGTGCGGTTTTGGGGGTATGGGGTAGTTTGCAGCAACCTTGCCCCATGTCACCACCTGCCTCCTGGACCTCGTCTGGCCACTGCTCTCTTTCTGTGGCAGCCCCCAGCTTTCTCCCTCCAGACGTGTCCCTCTGCCCCTTTGTCCCGTTCCTACTTTCCGTGGGACTCGGCACAGAGCTTGCATGTGTGAGCCTGCCTGAGACAGCAGTGCAGATTTCTGTGTTTGCAACACCTCAGCTCGTGTCCAGGCTTCATGAAGTCGGGGCAGTGTTGTCATGTGCGTAGGCGGGTGGGCTGGAGAGCAGTGCCTGGTGCCAAGGGGATGCTCAGGAGGGAAAGAGGGGTTCGTTAGCTGGGTGGGCAGACGAGGAGGAATCGCCACGGGGCCTCGCCAGGGTCACTGGGGACTAAAAGTGTGGCCGTGATGTAACTCCAGCTGCCACCATGCCAGTAATGGAGGGTGACAGCTGTTCACAAGAGGATATTAGCATTTCTTCATCTGATCACCACTAGGTAAGGGCTTTGACCTGCTTAATGTGTTGCGTAGAGATGGTTAATTTATGTGTTTATTTATTTTACTAACAGAGACATTAAACCTGACAATGTCCTTTTGGACGTGAATGGTCATATCCGCCTGGCTGACTTTGGATCATGTTTGAAGATGAATGATGATGGAACTGTAGGTATTTTTGTTGGAGATTTTCCATTTGATTTTGGGTTTGGCTTATAGTTAGAAGGGGCTTAAGTTTTCATTGGGGTACAATTAAGAAACCAAGTATACTAATTAAGAAAATGAATCAATTTTGGAGACAGTTAAAATTTTCTATTTGGGGAGTTTTGTTTCCCAAATAAAATTAAGTTTGAAAGCATCTTTATTGCTTTTTATGTTTACAAAAGTAATATGTGTGCCTTCCAGAATGGGAGCTGTCAGGTTTTCTCAGTCCGAAGGTGGCTAGAAGTGTGCCAGCCCTTTAGCAGATCAAGGCCACTCTCCACTTCTTCCTTAAAGTGCCCTGTCCCTGTCCAAGCTGGTCAGGTGGGCAGGCACCACTGAATCACAGCCCCACATCCCGTTGGTCCCGCCATCTACAGGAGCTCCTGTGAGCTGGCTGCGTACTTGTGCAGGGACATGGTGGAGGCGGAGTTCTTTCTGATCCATTCAGCCTGAGCAGTTCTCACACCTGACTCCAGGGTTGCTGCTTGTACCCTGTCTCTCTTCCCAGAGAGACCCTCAAGAGAGCCTGGCCTTCCCCAGACAGGCCTGATTGTTGACTCCAGTTCCCACCTAAGCTTCAGTCTTACAGACTCAGCCCCTCGGGACAGCCCCATACTCTCCGTCATACTCTCTGGATAGATGATTTCTAGCCTCACCGGGCTCCTGCGTTTTCTGAGGCGGCTGATTCCCCCGCAGCTTTCTGCAGAGGTGTCACTGTACTCAGACACGTTCCTGCTAATGGAGACAGCAAAGGAGCTGTTTTCTCCCTTTGGTGGGGGATAGGAGCAGTCTCAGCCTCCTGGTTCCCTGTCCAGGGAATGCCTGAGCACCCAGCTAATGCCTGGACTGACTTTTGCATGTTCCCACGAGGAAGAGCACAGGGTGGGCTGCAGGTGAGCAGCCTTAGCACTCCCAGAAGCTTGCTAGAAACACAGCCTCTTGGGCCCTATCAGAGTCTCTATTCTAACAAGAGACCCCTTAACAAAAGTCCCTGTGTTCTGCACGTGAAAATCCAAAAGGCTGGCCTGCGCACAGCTGGCCCCACATCACACTGGGAGCAGTGACAGAGAGTGGCAAGTGCCAGCCCTTGGGGATTTGAGGGGCTCCATTTGGGGGCTGTGGCTGGCATTTGGGCTTTGACAGACCCAAATGGTGGACAAGAGTTTCGTGCATTCTGAGAGCTGCATCATGTTGAGTGCTTCAAGAGCATATTTATTTGCATTGAATTTTGCATTATTGAGGTTTTTAAATTCTGTTTTGTTTTGTTAGAGACAAGGTTGGGGACCATGTTGCCCGTGTTGGCCTCGAGCTCCCGGGCTCAAGCAGTTCTGCCCCAGCCTCCCAAGTAGCTGAGGCTACAGGCTCGACCCACTACACTCAGCTTCAATTACTAGGTTTTAAAATCCTGATCATTCGCCAGTTTTATTCTGTGATGATTTCATTTTCTGCTGCTACTGTATTTTAGAGAAAATAGTTGGAAATATGTGATTGGGGGATGCCCCAGGGTTTCCCTTCAGCACCTCTTCTCCCCTAAGGTGCAGTCCTCTGTGGCCGTGGGCACACCTGACTACATCTCGCCAGAGATCCTGCAGGCAATGGAGGATGGCATGGGCAAGTACGGGCCCGAGTGTGACTGGTGGTCGCTGGGAGTCTGCATGTATGAGATGCTCTATGGAGAAACGCCGTTTTTATGCAGAGTCACTCGTGGAGACCTACGGGAAGATCATGAACCATGAAGTAAGACGCTGTGTTTCACGTCCTGTTTTCTTCTGGTACCTGACTCAGGCCTAAAGTACAGAGAACACAACTCGTGCAGGAAGATCTGTTAGGAAGAGATGATGGGGTTTGGGGTGGCCTGGAGTAGACGTTGGAGAGGTTCCTGGAGGCGGGGTCGCCACCAGGAGCTGTGGGGTGCCAGAGCAAGGGGAAGGAGGCTCTGAGAGTGATCTCACCCATGTTCTCAGGGGAGGATGCTGGCCTGCTCTGAGCTGGCTTCCTGGAGAGGGGGCAGGTTTCTGTAGACAGACACGTTCTCTGCGTAGGCGCATGGAGTGAGGCGCCTGGAGGTGGCCAGTGGGGGAGGTCCAGGTGGGCCCTTTGACCTGTGGCTTTAGATTCTCTGGTTCGATGCCAACTTTGATTCTCAAGTCTGTTCCCCAGAAATTAGTCACTGTAAATGATCACGTGTCTCCAGCTGGTGGAACCCTTCATCCTCCCCATCCTGTTCCTCTCTTTTCCTCCTTCCCTTGTTGAACTGTTCATTTTCTCACTTGGGTGTCACCTCTCTCCACCTCCTTTGTTTTCCTTTTTATTACCATTTTCTCTTCTGTCTGATATTTTTTATTTCTTTTTAAAAAAGTTTCCTAAGTCATGTGTCTTTCTAATGCCAGTCCACCCTCTCTGGTAGCATGCTCATAGCATTTCCTCTCCCCTGCTGTCTCCCATGCACACGCGCACATCCCAGAATGTCCCTGGTTGAGTGCTGGCCTGTCCTCCAGCCCATGCCTCCCATGCACACGCGCACATCCCAGAATGTCCCTGATGGAGCACCGGCCTACCCACCAGACCATGTCTCCCACAGTTTGCTCTCATGGGGAACAGATTAACACTAAAGTGCTAACTGGTTCTCCATTTAACTGCAAATCAAATCAAAAGATACAGTCTTTAAAAATGTTTTTCCCGAAGTAGAAGCATATTTTTTATTTATAAATTAACATATCCACTCTATAAAAACTTAAGACCATGCAAAAGTACGTATTGTAGATGATGAAAATCACCTCATCCACTTCTTAGCGACAAATTCTGTTAAAGTAACAATTGGTTATTATTAAGAGCCCGCCAGCAGTCAGAGTGCTGACCGTCTGTGGGCACTTGGGTGAGGCGCCCCGTGAAGCAGCTGACGTTGTTGTTTTCTGTAGATGACAAAGGTGGTGGCTCAGCTCTCAGCTCAGTTTGCCATGGGGGATGTGTGGCCTTGGCAGACGTGTATGTGTGTGGGGTTTGATTTGTGGCGTCATATTA
The DNA here is from genome assembly GCA_036589455.1 of Ateles fusciceps. Taxonomy (NCBI): domain Eukaryota; kingdom Metazoa; phylum Chordata; class Mammalia; order Primates; family Atelidae; genus Ateles; species Ateles fusciceps. The sequence goes on from JAZHEH010002060.1 coordinate 2,689,860, forward strand.
CATAGAAACAGTTTTTGTCCTTGTATCTTTGGCATCTTTCTGTGTCAGTACCCAGACGTGTTCCTTTTTCTTTGTGTTGTGTCTTTTTTTTTTTTTTTTTTGAGGTGGAATCTCGCTCTTGTCACCCAGGCTGGAGTGCAGTGGCATGGTTTTGGCTCACTGCAGCTTCCACCTCCTGAGTTTAAGCAATCCTCCTGTCTCAGCCTCCCAAATAGCTGAGATTACAGGCGCCTGCCACCACACCCAGCTAATTTTTGTATTTTTAGTAGAGACGGAGTTTCACCATGTTGGCCAGGATGGTCTGGAATTCCTGACCTCAGGTGATCTGCTCGTCTTGGCCTCCCAAAGTGCTGGGATTACAGGTGGGAGCCACCACGCCTGGCCCCAGCCGGTATCTTTTTTAACAAGTCTGTTTTTTGATGGACACATAGGTAGTTTGCAGTTTTCTTGGTGAAAATACAATGCAGTCCTGAGCATGTCGTGTTTCCTCTTAGTGACTGCTTTTGTAGCATGAGTTTCCGAAAGTGGAGCTGCCGTGATGCTCTCCACGGTGCGTCCTGAAGGGGCAGTGCCTGCCCCTCCTCCGTGCACAGTGTGTTTCCCACCTTCCCTGCCAGTTCCATAGGTAAAAATGTGTCATTTACAGGCAATGTGGTCACAGGTCTACAACGAGGAAAACCAAAAGGACTACTGATTTTCTTGTTTGCCTTTTGGGAATGAAAAGGTATTAGCTTTGGATTATATTTAGCTCCCGTGAAATAAAAAGTGACTCGCTTTGGAGCTGCTGTTTCTATGTTGTTTCCTATAAAGTCCGTACATCTTGAACTCTGAATGCATCCGCCTGTCGCCTGGTGTTTTTGCCGCCACTTGCAGGAGCGATTCCAGTTCCCGTCCCATGTCACAGATGTATCTGAAGAAGCCAAGGACCTCATCCAGAGGCTGATCTGCAGCAGAGAGCGCCGGCTAGGGCAGAATGGAATAGAGGATTTCAAAAAGCACGCGTTTTTTGAAGGTCTAAATTGGGAAAATATACGAAACCTAGAAGCACCTTATATTCCTGACGTGAGCAGCCCCTCTGACACATCCAACTTTGACGTGGATGACGATGTGCTCAGAAACACGGTGAGTGAAAGCACCGTCCTCAGGGTTGCTGGCAGTGGGTCTCACATGCAGTGCTGTTGAGGGCATTGCTAATCCAGTCGGTACAGAGGAAAGCTGTAAAATTCGCACTGAAGACAGAGTATGCTTGCTATTCCAGCCTTCAGCTGGGTCCTTAATATTCCTTTAGAAAATCGTGGATGACTCAATTTGAGTAAAGTTCAGTTAAACAGCTTTTTGTTTTGGACCTCAACAGAAATACTTTTGCTTTTATTTCACAGCACTTGATACTTTTCAAAGCAGTGTCACATACATCATCATATTAGAGCTTCACTGCAACCGTCACCACGTTATAGGTTTTTAGGTTGAAAGACACTAAGACATGAGCTTAGCCTACAGTCCCATAGGCAGTGTGGTGGCCTCTCAGTTCCTGGTCTTTTTCCCTACATGTGAGAGCACGTTAAATCTTTCTAACACGACAGTGCTTCGTGTCTGCATTGATGTTTCTTCATACAGCAAGAGTTCAGAACAAAGACGATGGTGACAGATTCTGAGTCTGTGCACTGCTGTTTAAGCTCAGGGTTTTCCGAGTTGGGTTCTGGCTGTGGGACTCGTCTGGCATTCTGATCAGGTCTGACAGGGCCTCTTTGATGCACTAGACAGAACCTTTGGTCCTGGATAATTTTCCTTGTAGCTCGTAAAATTCTTTTGTTCTCATCAAACCCATACACGTGTGGCTTCGTTTGGGGATAGACAAACCGAGGTTTAACCCAGTAAAAGGAAAATCTTCTTTGTTATTTATTAATTTAGAGAGTTTCTTACACTGAAGCACCATCATTCACTCTATATATTTCATCCCCAGGACGTCTCGAAATGAATTACCATGAACATGGGGAAACTCCTAGTTGTTTAACAGGAGACAGAGGGTTTTAGGAGAAACCATGAAGTACCCTTTGTAGGCTCATGGAAAAGTTAAATCTGGGCTGGGCACAGTGGCTTACACTTTGGGAGGCCAAGGCAGGCTGATCACCTGAGGTCAGGAGTTCGAGACCAGCCTGGCCAACATGGCGAAACCCCGTCTCTACTAAAAATACAAAATTAGCCAGGCATGGTGGCAGGCGCCTGTAATACCAGCTACTCAGGAGGCTGAGACAGGAGGATCGCTTGAACCTGTGTGGCAGAGGTTGCAATGAGCCGAGATCGCGCCACTGCACTCTACCTGGGCAACAAGAGCGAAACTCCATCTCAAAAAAAAAAAAAAAAAGAAAGAAAAAAAGGAAAGATCCTCAGAATGAAAAATAGAGTTATAATAAACTTACCTGAAATAGTCTACCTTTGGGTTCCTTTTTGCCTTGGGGCCTCTTGTCTCAGGTCAAGAACCTGAGGGTCCCCAGCCTCTGTCCCATGTCCTCAGAGGGGCCGTGCCTGTCCACACTGTTGGACTCTGCATGCAGTTGTGTTGAGCAGAGGATTCTGTGGCTTTAAGAAGTCTTTGAAAATCGCTAACCTGGTAACGGCCTGTGCCATTATCATCATCAAAATCAGTGCACACATCCTGAGAACTTTATTGTACATACAGCGCGTAGAGCCAGGCTTGAGAAAGACAGATCTGCCATCCTCAGCTCCCCTGCAGAGGACACCATGGAATCCCCATTCTCCAAGGCCACACGCTCTACCCAGTGCCTCCAGTCATCGTGACTGTAACCATCTTTCCTCTTTTTACCTGTTTGTTTGAACGTAGATTTCATTTGTGTTGTATATGTTCTTATGCAGGAAATATTACCTCCTGGTTCTCACACAGGCTTTTCTGGATTACATTTGCCATTCATTGGTTTTACATTCACAACGGAAAGGTATGTCTGGATTTATTATTTCCTGGGAAGAACCTTCCCTTGTGGTAGATGAACAGTCAAAAGCCACACTCTGTTTCCAGAGGACGGGCAGGAGGGTGGGGTGGGGGAGGAGGGTGGGGCGTGTGCTGGGAGGGGGTGTGCACTGGGAGGCCATTGCTTAAGGGAGATGGAAATGGGTTTTTGTTCTTAAAATAGACACATCTGATTACTACAGGTGATAATATGTCAAGGTTGGCAGGCTTTTTCTCTACAGATTCTCAAGTAGTAAAGAATTCAGGTTTCATGGTCTTTGTTGTATGTTCTTCTTTTTACAACCCTTTAAAAATTTTAAAACCATTCTTAGCTCAAGAAAATATTAAAATCATTCTTACCTGTGATCGTGCAAAAACAGGCCACAGGCAGAATTTGTCCCAGAGGCTATAGTTTGCCGACCCCTGACCAACAGGCCGCCAGCATTGGCAGGGGGTGGCTCTGATAAAGTCAGTGGCTGTAGCAAGCAGAGCCGTGGCCACACGTGCTCAACTTAGAGCTGGCTTCCATCAGAATGCTCTGCTGGCTTTTTTAAGGATTGTGTGTCGTGGACCCCTGTCCCAAATGGGCCTCTTTGCAAAGTTGTGTCGCCTGAGATGTTCCACCTCCATTTTAAAAGGAAACTGGGGCCAAGAGGTGAGGGGTTACAGGAAGCAAGGCAGGTGAAATGAGACAACGGAAATGCCCACTGTGCCTAAAGGAACGCCACAGAATTGGATCCCCAGCGTCTTCTGGCAGCTGGAACCACAGTTGGAAATTTCTTGGGAGGGAGATACCCCATACTTTCTCTTTCTTCTTTCTTTCTTTCTTTTTTTTTTTTTTTTTTTTTTTTGAGGCAGAGTCTTGCTCTCTTGCCCAGGCTGGAGTGCAGTGGTGTGATCTTGGCTCACTGCAACCTCCGCCTCCTGGGTTCAAGCAATTCTCCTGCCACAGCCTCCTGAGTAGCTGGGACTACAGATGGGTGCCACCACACCCACCTAAGTTTTTGTATTTTGGTGGAGACGAGGTTTCACCAAGTTGTCCAGGATGGTCTCGATCTCCTGACCTGGTGATCCACCTGCCTCGGCCTCCCAAAGTGCCAGGATTACAGACGTGAGCCACCGTGCCTGGCTGATATCCCCATACTTCTGCTCAAGCTTGGAGGAAATCCGTTCTGGTGTGAGATGACAGGGTTAAAAAGCCTGTAAGCCAGAGTGACAGCTGCTGTCTTCCAGCCCCCTGGAGGCATTCTAGGTGGGCATATTGATTTCCTGGCCCCCAGTGCAGAGGTTCTTGACTTTTCTAGTATATCCCAGCTCACTAAGTAGTTGTCACACTTGCAGGTCCCAGGCCCATGGCTGTAGGTTGGCCACATGGGCCTAGGGCTCCCCTCCCTTGACAGACTCCGCAGGACTGGAGCAGCCCAGCACCCTCAGACCACCCATGGAGAAACAGGACTAGGTCTTCTGTAAAGGGTGCTGTGTGCCTTTATGGGACTCAGCATAGGAGCTCAAAATTTTCCTGACTTCATTGTCACATAAAGAGCTAAGTAGAACTAAGTAACTCCTAAAGTGGCCCAGGAATTAAGCTCCTCAAGGAGAGCTGTCTTGGGCATCAGCCTGTGCCTCAGATGTGTGTGTCATCGAGTGTGCTGGTCCTTGGCAAGGGGCTTAGCATGCTGGTCAGTGCTAGAACTGGTGGCTTAGCCTGCAGGGGAGGAAGGGTTGAAAGGGGGGTTCTGGATTGCGTGGCCTGTTGGTGGCCAAACCAGGAAGCTCTCGGTGGTCCATGCACACCGCTGACCTCTAGACAAGAGCTGGGGCTGCCCCCTAAGCCTCGCTTTACACAGAATCCATGCCTCCTGGTTTTGCATTTACAATTAAGTGTGAGGGATGATTTAGAAATGCCATTTCCCCCTCCTTTGCAGAGGCATTTTCTTTGGCCAGCTGTCGGGGGAGTGCCCTTGTCAGTGTCTCCTTGACCATCCGGTCACTTGTCTAACTTGGGCTCCATAAACCATAAAGTCTTTTCACAGGTATTTTTGTTTGCCAATTTAAAAAGACTGTCTTTCACCCCAGGAAGTTTTAAAATGCTTTGAAATTGCTAAACTCTCAGTAGATCAGAAAAACCTGTTGCTTTATTGCCAGCTGTTTTTCCGATCGAGGCTCTCTGAAGAGCATAATGCAGTCCAACACGTTAACCAAAGATGAGGACGTGCAGCGGGACCTGGAGCACAGCCTGCAGATGGAGGCGTACGAGAGGAGGATCCGGAGGCTGGAGCAGGAGAAGCTGGAGCTCAGCAGGAAGCTGCAAGGTGAGGGCGGCGCTGGCTGTGGGCGGGACGGGGGCACTGTGGCCAGGCCGCACCTCATGCCGTCTCTCCGTTCCCCAGAGTCCACCCAGACCGTGCAGTCCCTCCACAGCTCATCTCGGGCCCTCGGCAATTCAAACCGAGATAAAGAAATCAAAAAGCTAAATGAAGAGATCGAACGCTTGAAGAATAAAATAGCAGGTATGTGTTTAAAAGTATGGCTTCTTAGTCTCTCTTTTTGGGCCCTGCTCTCTTAAAAGGAAATTTCAGAGTCCTTTTCATCGGGTGGGAAAGCAGAAAAAAGCTTAGGATTTAGCAAGCTTATTTAGATTTTTGAAATTTTGGTCAGTGTATTTCCCCAGCTGGCTTAGTTCTTTTTTTTTAGATGGAGTTTTGCTCTGTTGCCCAGGCTGTAGTAGAGTGACATGATCTCGGCTCACTGCAACCTCCGCCTCCTGGGTTCAAGCAGTTCTCCTGCCTTAGCCTCCTGAGTAGCTGGGATTACAGGCACACGCCACCTACTAATTTTGTATTTTTAGTAGAGACGGGGTATCACCATGGTAGCCAGGCTGGTCTCGAGCTCCTGACCTCAGGTAATCCGCCTACCTGGGCCTCCCAAAGTGCTGGGATTCCAGGCATGAGTCACCATGCCCAGCCCCAAGTGGCTTAGTTCTGATGATACTATTTTATAGTCACCAGCCAGAATCAATTCCTGATGTTTTATCTGTAAGTTCTCTGGCTATTTTCTGCTTTTCTGTTGCAGTTTGCTGCTTTGTGGCTCTGAGACAGAGTCCTAGAGCAGCTTTCCTTCTAAAGCTTCATCAGTGACTCTGCCCGCTTCTTGGTGTTTGAGTGCTAGACCTACCATCACCATTTTCTTTTGGTGGTTCCTAGGTCATCAGAGTTGCCTAAAGGCTCAAATCACTTTTAAGCCTTAACCTCGCACAGGTTGGCTTTGTAGTTGACTTTCACCTCCCTCGCACACTTTGAATCTCTCCCATGACTTCTCTGCATTTCCTATCAGGACCCCCACTGTCCTGATCCAAAAAGGGCTTCTTTGATTGAGTTACTTACATACCTTTCCTGTACACGGAGAAGGGGCCAGGCACTGCGCTGGGTGACACAGGTTAGGGGGACTGAGGCAGACGAGTGTGTGCCACCCAGGGGCTCCCAGTCCCCAGGGGAGATTGCTGTCAGGTCAGAGTAAAGTCAGCACAGCACAGGCATGCAGGTAGCTGTGCTCATGGCTATGTGTGTGTGTGTCTGTCTGTCTGTGTCTGTGTCTGTGTCTGTCTGTCTGTCTGTTGGGAGCCTGCTCAGCACAGCACAGGCATGCAGGTAGCTGTGCCCATGACTCTGTGTGTGTGTGTGTGTGTGTGTGTTTCTGTCGGGAGCCAGCTCAGCACAGCACAGGCATGCAGGTAGCTATGCCCATGACAGTGTGTGTGTGTGTGTGGTGTGTGGTGTGTGTCTGTCTGTAGGGAGCCAGTGTGTGCGTGTCTGTCTGCAGGGAGCCAGTGTGTGTGTGTGTGTGTCTGTGTCTGTGTCTGTGTCTGTGTCTGTCTGTCTCTCTGTCTGTCTGTAGGGAGCCAGCTCAGTCAGCACAGCACAGGCATGCAGGGAGCTATGCCCATGACTCTGTGTCTGTGTGTGTGTCTGTGTGTGTGTGTGTGTGTGTGTGTGTGTGTGTGTGTGTGTGTGTCTAAGTCTAAGTAAATGATCCTCTGAATGAAAAAAATGTGAATTATTAAATAATTTCCTATCAGTAAGTGAGCTAACATAAAGTTTGCATATAGTCAGTGCACAAAAGGAACACAGTTTATTTCCTCTTTTGCCCAGATTCAAACAGGCTTGAGCGACAACTTGAGGACACAGTGGCACTTCGCCAAGAGCGTGAAGACTCCACGCAGCGGCTGCGGGGGCTGGAGAAGCAGCACCGCGTGGTCCGGCAGGAGAAGGAGGAACTGCACAAGGTAGGTGCTCAGTTTTGGGTGAGAAGGGCTTAAGGGACTTAGCAGAGTTTAACCAGTTCAAGTTCATGCAGACGATGGGGGGAGCTCTTGGGATCTTGCCCATGAGCTGTCTCTGCCGCATGCAGGACACCAGGACCAAGCCTGACCCCAGGGCCCCTGCACACCTGTCTGCCTGCTGCCCAGCCCTGCGTCGGCTGGCAGAGCTCGGCTCCCAGTGGCAGGTGCCTTCCACCCCCTCACCCACGGCAGGCATCCACCTCACAGTCAGCGTCTCCAGTCTCCACTTCAGACCCACAGAGAAAGCAGCACCCACTGCATTCTGAAGCGAGGAAAGATGTCCAGAGGGCACGGTGGCCGTGGCCATGCACGCTGTGTCTGAGCCAGGGCCCCAGCTTCTCTCCACCAGGCCTCTGCTCTTAGAAGGGATCCCTTAGTAACGACAGGGAACTGCAGCAGAGACCCTGTGTTAAAATCTGCGTGATTTCCCCCCATAATTCCTTTATAAATTTGAATTTTTCGTAAAATACAGGAAACTTTTATGCTCAGATGCCAGCATGTTGGTAACACAATTATATATGTTTTCTAAAATACATCCATTTATATATGTTATCCTTAAACCTTTAGTTTGTGATCTGTTCTCTAATGTGTGCCAGATTTCAAATTCGCATTGTTTCTTAAGATAATCTGCGTTGTCATCCACCTGAGTGACTTCTCTAGAAGTGCACTGCGGTGTGGGACGTGTGGCATCTCATTGCTTGACAGGATCACAGAACCTCCCAGCAGGCCCAGAGAGGTCTGGGGAGGCCTCCCCCAGCGTGTGAGAGCCGACCTGCCAGCTTGCTCGGGGTCTTGTCACTTCCATCTCAGACCAGCAGATGTGACAGTGACTGAACTGCCAGTTGACCACATTGGCCGGAGGGAGGTCAGGGTCATCAGCCTGGCGAGTGCTAAGACTTGGGTCAGCAGCGTGGCGCGTGCTAAGATTAGGTTGTCAGTACGGCTGACCTCATGGTAATTTCCACTTGTGACTCTTCACTCAGAGTGACAGCCAGCATCCTGAGACTGATGTGTGGACATCAGTCTCTAGTGAAGAGCAGGCTGTCCAGTGATTGTTTTTATACAGTTCTTCACTTTGACTTAACCTTCAGCACTTTGTGTATATGTATTCTTTTTCTGATTTTGCTTATGTTTAAGTAACTAGATTGAGTGCCCAAATGCTTCATTCAGCTTTGCAGCTGTGTAGGTGACATCAGGCAGAGGCTGGCATTACGGATCCAGGCATCCTCCTGTAAGCAGGCTGCCCGCGTGGTTGTGCTTTTTTTTTTCCCCCAGATGGAGTTTTGCTCTTGTTGCCCAGGCTGGAGTGTGATGGCATGATCTCTGCTCGCTGCAGCCTCCGCCTCCCGGTTCAAGCGATTCTCCTGCCTCAGTCTCACGAGTAGCTGAGATTACAGGCACCTGCCACCATGACCAGCTAATTTTTTGTATTTTTAGTAGAGACAGTGTTTCACCATATTGGCCAGGCTGGTCTCTAACTCCTGACCTCAGGTGATCCGCCCACCTCGGCCTCTCAAAGTTCTGTCTGGGATTACACGTGTGAGCCACTGCGCGCAGCCTGTGGGGTCTTTCTTGGTGTGGAGTTGGTACTCAGCAGCTGAGCCTAGGCAGCCTTCCCATTGCCTGTGTGGCTGGAGTGAGACAGAGCACAGATCTTTTTCCAGGCAGGGGATTTCTCAGATCTGTGGCTCTAATCTGTAACCAGCATTGGCTGTCGATTTTAACTCTTCATTATAGTGGAAGACTGAACCTCCAGCCTTCTAAGCCTTTGTTAAAACATCTATGATTGTTTTTGTTCAGCAACTTGTTGAAACCTCAGAGCGGTTGAAATCCCAGGCCAAAGAACTCAGAGATGCCCATCAGCAGCGAAAGCTGGCCCTGCAGGAGTTCTCGGAGCTGAACGAGCGCATGGCTGAGCTCCGCTCCCAGAAGCAGAAGGTGTCCCGGCAGCTGCGGGACAAGGAGGAGGAGATGGAGGTGGCCATGCAGAAGGTGGACGCGATGCGGCAGGAGATGCGGAGGTCCGAGAGCTCTAGGAAAGAGGTAGTGTTCAGATGATTCATGGTGGTACTGACTGGACTTGGTGTGACTTTAATAAAATGTCTTCGAAGTCTTGGGCTGTCTGATGACAATTACTGTAAAAGGGGTCAGAAATTTTCTGTGGAGCCCAGTAAGTTGATCGACCAAGCATTTATTTTGTTTTTTGTTTTTGTTTTTGTTTTTGTTTGACATGGAGTTTTGCTCTTGTTGCCCAGGCTGGAGTGCAATGGCACAATCTCAGTTCACTGCAACCTCCACCTCCCAGGTTCAAGCAATTCTCCTGCCTCAGCCTCCTGAGTAGCTGGGACTACAGGCACACGCCACCATGCCTGTGTGTTTTTTGTTGTTGTTGCATTTTTAGTAGAGATGGGTTTCACTGTGTTAACCAGAATGGTCTTCATCTCCCTACGTCGTGATCTACCTGCCAGAGTGCTGAGATTATAGGCGTGAGCCACTGCGCGCAGCCTTTTATTTATTTATTTTTTTTTTGGAGACAGAATCCTCCTCTGCCCGGCTGGAGTGCAGTGGCGCAATCTCGGTTCATTGCAACCTCTGCCTCCTGGGTTCCAGTGATTCTCCTGCCTCAGCCTCCCGAGTAGCTGGGATTACAGGCATGTGCTACCACACCCAGGTAATTTTTGTATTTTTAGTAGAGACGGGGTTTCACCATGTCAGCCAGGCTGGTCTCAAACTCCTGACTTCAAGTGATCAGCCCGCCTCTGCCTTCCGAAGTGCTGGGATTACAGGCTTGAGCCACCACGCCTGGCCTTGATCAGCTGAGCATTTATTTTGTTATTCTCATCTCTCAATATCTATTGGTGAAATTACAGTATGGCTCTTGTGGTGCTGATTTTTTAAATTCCCTTGTAAGTAAACGGTATTTATGCTATACTGTGATGTGGCCTGGCTTATGTGAGTAAGACACCTGCAGTCCACACAGGGAAGGTGGTAGGAGAGAAGGCAAGTCATGAGCTGGGCGCGGGGTTCACGCCTGAATCCCAGCATTGTGGGAGGCGCCGAGATGGCTGGATCATTGAGCTCAGGAGTTTGCGCCCAGCCTGAGCAACATGGCAAAACCCCACCTCTACCAAAAAAACAAAACAAAAAATTAGCTGGGTGTGGTGGTGGGCGCCTGTAATGCCAGCTACTCGGAAGGCTGAGGTGGGAGAGTTACTTGAGCCCAGGAGGTGGAGGCTGCAGTGAGCCAAGATTATACCACTGCATTCCAGCCTGGGCGACAGAGTGAGACCCCCCCTCTCAAAAAATGTATCTATATGAAAGGCAGATCACACTTCGGGCGCTTGCTTAGGTGAGCACTTTTGAGTGCCTCGGCACTCCTCAACACTCTTGGAATGATTACAGCCTCAAAGAGCGTTCTTATGTAGGCTGCAGCTCTCAGCATACACCATGGCAGAAATTAAAACAGAGAGTTTTGTTAATACAATGAAAATCCATTTCATGTTAACATAAATAATGTGTTTAATGAAAAGTAACTATTTCTTTAAAAATTTGGCAAGAAGAATGGCATTTTTTTTACATTTTGTGAGCTTTTCCTTAATATCTGACTGAGTAGAAGGCACCTGAGTTCTCATGGCTGTGTCTTCAATCTAGTTTTGCTGTGCTGTTCTGGATAAAGTACATGAAGAAATCCTGGCTCCCACAAGCTAATAGGAAAAGAAAGGCCTTATATACCCCTGACAACGTCTCAGGACCCCAGGGGTTTTCAGCCCCACTTTGAGAACGGCTGCCCTAGGTATTCTGATTGTTCCGCTGTTAATAGGTGGCATATTTTAACCAGTGCTTAGTTTAGAACTCTTAAAATTTCCTTGGTAAGTCCCATGAATGAGAAGGCCTGACAGCACATGCTCCTGTCCTTTCAAGTTCAGGGCTCTTTGTTATTTAGCCACAGAGGACCTGTTTGTCGTCTCCTTAGACAGTCTGTTTTGCAACCCAAATATATTTGTAGTTGTGCCTGGGATTTGCCCTCCAGTGGTCTGGACACAGGCAGAGGGGGAAGCAGGCTTGGCTCAGGAGCATGTTGTCGAAGCTGGTGCAGGCACGCGGGGTCTGGGGCACAGGCAGAGGGGGAAGCGGGCCTGGCTCAGGAACGCATTGTCAAAGCTGGGTGCAGGCACGCGAGGTCTGGACACAGGCAGAGGCGAAGTGGGCTTGGCTCAGGAGCGCATTGTCGAAGCTGGGTGCAGGCACGCGGGGTCTGGACACAGGCAGAGGGGGGAAGCGGGCTTGGCTCAGGAGCACGTTGTCGAAGCTGGGTGCAGGCACGCGAGGTCTGGGCACAGGCAGAGGGGGAAGCGGGCTTGGCTCAGGAGCGCGTTGTCGAAGCTGGGTGAGGCACGCGGGGTGTGGGCACAGGCAGAGAGGAAGTGGGCTTGGCTCAGGAGCGCATTGTCGAAGCTGGGTGCAGGCACGCGGGGTCTGGGCACAGGCAGAGGGCAAGCGGGCTTGGCTCAGGAGCACGTTGTCGAAGCTGGGTACAGGCACGCGGGGTCTGGGCACAGGCAGAGAGGAAGTGGGCTTGGCTCAGGAGCGCATTGTCGAAGCTGGGTGCAGGCACGCGGGGTCTGGGCACAGGCAGAGGGCAAGCAGGCTTGGCTTCAGGAGCGTGTTGTCGAAGCTGGTGCAGGCACGCGGGCTCACTATTCCGCTTGCTCTTCTTTTGAGTGTTTGAAATGGTCCATTTAATAAATGAATCCGTGCTCTACAGATACCAGAAGTACTTATTTTCACAAATCGGTGAAATTTAAATTTCAAGAAACATATCCTTTCTTGAAATTTAATCTCAAAGTATCAATTTAAGCTAGAATTGAACCTTGTTTTATTACTAACCAGCCATCCCAGTTGAACCCTGAAATGTATTTCTCAAACTTTAATTTGTGGTAGGATCTGATGAAGGGCGAACACGTGCAAAGCTCTTTGGAGGCCTTGTTCTCGTAGAGGCCCTGTGGGTGGAGCTCTGACTTGGTCGGGGGAGCTCGCTTTGTGTTAATAGAAAGCGGGTCTTCCTTTTGTAGCTGGAAGCTCAGCTTGATGATGCTGTTGCCGAGGCCTCCAAGGAGCGCAAGCTTCGTGAGCACAGCGAGAACTTCTCCAAGCAAATGGAAAGCGAGCTGGAGGCCCTCAAGGTAGTGCTGGGCAGGGGTCTCCGCCCTCGGCTAGAGGGACGCTCATCTTTGCTGACGCCATCACGTGAAAGTCACCTTGTGAGATGTGTGGTCCGAGCTGCATGTCACCGAAGGCTGCTCAGACAAGACCCGCAGGCGGAGAGGGGGGCATTGCCTCTGACTTCCCGACTGCTTTTATCTTTAAAGGCCAAGTTTATTTTTTTCCTTTGTTACATAAAAGTTTCAGGCAGCTCATAGTAAGTCCTAGAAAAACTGATACCTAATCAGCACATTTCCTGCTCCAGCCCAGTCAATTCATAGCCTTCTTCACATTGTGGTATTCTAAATTTCATGCAGTTGAATTTTGGAAAAGCTCTTACCCATGACCTGCTGCTGACTGGGGAAGAGACAGGCTGGCCATCAGTCAGCACCCACTGGTGGGGCTGGAGGGCGGCAGGGAGGCCATGGAGGGCAGGAGAGGGGGAAGGCCACAGCGGCCAAGTGGGCAGGGGGCCGGGGGGGGTCTCCTTGGCAGCATAGCGTGGCTTGGGTCTCCTCATGGTGTGAGGTGCATGTGATGGGTCTGTCCTGTCCCTTTGCCTCGGTGATCTGCAGCTCATCCTGTGGCCCATGGGCCTGAGATGCTATTCCTCTCTGGCAGCGTGGCTTGGCTGGATCTCACATGTGGTGCCTAAGGCTCTCTGCCCCTTCTGAGCCCTCAAGTCTCCTCTCCTGTGGCACAGCAGGCGGAGTGAGCTTGGCAGACCAAAGTTGGAGCACATTCCTGCGGCCAGGGGCATCCAGGGTTCCGCACCTGTCCAGCGGCCGCCTTCCTGCCTGCTGCAGTCCTGCAGTGCCTCTCCCCCTACTCCCTGCCCCCCCCACTCCAGACACACTGGCCTCTCTGCGTGCTGCGAGCACAGCCAGCATGTCCCACCTCACTCCAGCCTGTGCCCTTGTTCTTCGCCCCTAGCCTGACACCTCACTCAACAGGCCAGTGCCTCACAGATGCCGCCTTGGCCATCCAGGCACCCCCTCTGCTCCCTATATCCCAGTCGGGGTGTGCAGCTGCTCCGCCCCTTTACTGGTTTGTTGTCAGTCCCCACCAACCCCGTGAGAGCAGAGACCTTAGTGTCACCCCAGTCACAAGAAGGGGACCAAGCCCAGAGTCAGCCCTCAGAAGGATGCTGCAGGCATGATGAACAGAGTATGGGGCAGGGCTTCAGGGGTCCCAGGCAGACCTGGGCACATCCCTCTGCAAGGCTGTCTCCTGCTGTGACCCCCTAGAATCTGGATGGCTCTGCCATCAGTGTAGTCCAGGCACACAGATGGTCCTTGGGAAGGTGTCTGCACTTGCTGGGGGATGAACTGACAGTGTGTCCCTGGAGGACACAGAAATTTGTCAGCTTATTTTAACCTTTATCTTCAGATAAAACAAGGCGGCCGGGGACCAGGTGCCACTTCAGAACACCAGCAAGAGATTTCCAAAATAAAATCCGAGCTGGAGAAGAAAATTTTGTTTTATGAAGAGGAATTGGTCAGACGTGAGGCCTCCCATGTGCTAGAAGTGAAAAATGTGAAGAAGGAGGTGCATGATTCAGAAAGCCGCCAGCTGGCCCTGCAGAAGAGATCCTGATGCTAAAAGATAAGTTAGAGAAGGCAAAACGAGAACGGTAGGTTTTCTTGAGCTCCTCAGTGCAGAAAATGATGCCCACGCCATAGAGATGAGTATTAGCGAAGTTAACGAGGTTTTGACGCTGCTTCTCGCTCACCTTGGCAGGCACAACGAGATGGAGGAGGCGGTGGGCACGATAAAAGACAAATACGAGCGTGAACGAGCGATGCTGCTTGATGAGAACAAGAAGGTGACCGCGGAGAACGAGAAGGTGACCCACAGTACCTGAGTTAGCACTTCGTATGGGAAGTTGTCATTTAAAAAAAACTTTTATTATCAATTTATGTGGGCACATAGTAGGTATATATGTCTCTGGGGGGAATATAATGTCTTCATTCCTGAGCCTTGTAAGTTTGGTATCTTTTTACAGTGCATTCACGTGCCATATAACAACGCGTCTGTCGGTGACAGACCGTGTATACCACAGGGGTCCCATGCAATCATAATACTGTACTTTGCCTCTACCTCTTCTGTGTTTAGATACATAGTTACTTAGCATTGTGTGACAGCCGCTGGCAGCGTCCCACACAGCAACACGGCGTGCAGGCTTGCGGCCGGGAAGTGACGGGCTACGCCATAGGCCTGGTGTGCGGCGGCCGCGCCATCTTAGGCTGGCATGAGCACATTCACGCTGCGTGCACAAGGACACGTTTTTGAGGCCGTGTTCTTGCTATTTCACTGCACGTGACTGTTTTAATTTTTGAATGAAGTAATATGTTTGGTCTTTTAAGTAGGATGTCTATATTTAGCGAAAAGGTGCCAATTACCTGAAATCACTAGCTCCATCAGTTTAGGTTTAGATTTGAATTGAAATGTGGCTTAAGGGAGCTACAATGAAAAAATCTGTATCATGAACTTAGTTTGGAAAAATCTCATGACGATTAAAGAAAAACTTTCAAAGTCTTCAAAAGAACTTCATTGTTAATGCCAGCACACTTAAAGGCTGCCTGATTAACAAGTTCTGTGGTGAAATTGTACCGTTTCAGCTCTGTTCCTTTGTGGATAAACTCACAGCTCAAAATAGACAGCTGGAGGATGAGCTGCAGGATCTGGCAGCCAAGAAGGAGTCGGTGGCCCACTGGGAAGCTCTAGATTGCGGAAATCATTCAGTGGTACGTGTCGCGGCCCCGTTCACAGCCGTGAAGCTACTCCCTGCTCAGTCCGCAAGGCCTACCCCGCCTCTGCTGCCTGATCCTGTGCTCCGTGCCAGGCCATGCCCCTCAGCCTGGGGTGCAGATCTCACTTCTGTTCCCCAGAACTTCTCATGTCTGGGGCAGTGGTTCTGTTGGACTAGAGGTAAAACACCGCCCACCAACCCACTGAAGGACTTGGGGCAAGCCGTTCACACCCCTTGTTCTCAGAGATGTGGGAAGCAGAGCCCTCCCGAAGTGGCTGCACCAGCACCAGGGAGACTGGGGGGCGAGCTGGGAACTGGCCCTCCGCTCCTAAGGGGTGAGGCTGTAATTTTTTTAAAATTTTTTATTTTTAATTTTTGTGGGGGGTCTTGGAAGTTGGGTGTCTCTTTAAACTGTAGTTGTGCGCCATGTAATGATGCTCTATCAATGAGAGACCACGTATGTAGCAGGGGTACGGTGAGGGCACTTTGGCTCACATGACACTGTGTCACTGTGTCCTGAGGAAGGGGGAGACGTCCCCTTCTTGTTTGGTGTCTCGCTGATGGTCATGCTTCATGAGACGGAACATTTGTTTCCTCCTCCAGGGTAGCGATGAGAAGACGCCCGGGGTTACCTTCAAGCTCTTGCTTCGAAGATGACGGAAGAGCTCGAGGCTTTGAGGAGTTCTAGTCTGGGGTCAAGAACACTGGTAGGTTTTGTGTGATGCCTGCATTTCACTTACCGAATAATCCATTAATGGTTTTATTTTAAGGATGAATGTGACATTTAAGTACTGTTTAGGGAATTAAGGGATGCAAGAGACCTCTGTGCAACCAGTTCCCCAATTTAAGGAGCACCAGCGTTTGCCAGCTGTCAGATCATCATAGCTTCTTCTCTCGATGGTATTTATTCATTTAGCAGATACTGAGTACTGAGCTCTGTGGTGTCATCTCAAATTAAGACTGGATTCTGCCCTCAGAGAGCAGCTTTGATTTATTCATTTTATTGGTTCATTTCGTGATCTGTGTATTTTCTTTTTTTTTTCCCCCAAGACAGAGTCTCGCTCTGTCACCCAGGCTGGAGTGCAGGGGCGTGATCTCGGCTCACTGCAGCTTCTGCCTCCCGGGTTCAAGTGATTCCCCCACCTCAGCCTCCCGAGTTGCTGGGATCACAGACATGCGCCATCATGCCCAGCTAATTTTTATATTTTAGTAGAGACAGAGTTTTGCTTTGTTGGCCAGGCTGGTCTCAAACTCCTGACCTCAGGTGATTTGCATGCCTCAGCCTCCCAAAGTACTGGGATTATAGGTGTGAGCCACCATGCCCAGCCTTCCTCTGTCCGTTTTCTTCTCTTACTGTTATAGATGAAAAATGAAGAATTCTCAGTTGTGTTTAATGAAAGGTTTGCTTGTTTGATAAAAAAAATCAAGATAGCGTCTCTAGACTTCTTTCATACCTCTTGCAAGTTGGTGTCCTACACTGGGCAACTTAGTAAGAAACAGGGGTGGCGCCGGTGGACTGGCTTCTTCCACTGTTGCTTCATCCTGTCATTTTAGTCTTTCTGTTTTTTAATCACAGGAATGCGAAATGACATAATTCCCAGGATTGTGAAATAGCAGAATGTTTCAAGTTATGAGGAAAAGATAACCAAATCCTATAACGTACCTTAGGTTTGTAAAAGGGTCCAGGGCCCAGTGGACCCATGTAGAAATTGCACTATAGAGGGCCAGGCACGGTGGTTCACGCCTGTAATCCCAGCACTTTGGGGGCCAAGGCGGGCAAATCACAATGTCAGGAGTTTGAGATTAGCCTGGCCAACATGGTGAAACCACGTCTCTACTAAAAATACAATTAGCCAGGCGTGGCGGCACACACCTGTAATGCCAGCTACTCGGGGAGGCTGAAGTAGAATTGCCTGAACCCAGGAGGCAGAGGTTGCAGTGAGCTGAGATTACGCCATTGTACTCCAGCCTGGACAAACAAGAGAGAAACTCTGTCTCAAAAAAAAAAAGAAAAAGAAATAGAAATTGCACTACAAAATCAGTTTTATTCTTCTAAAAAATAAAGTAAATGTTATTTTCTCAAAGATTTCTAAGGAAGAGTAAAAGTCATAAAATACCAAAACTAAAACTAGTTCTGAGGCACCTCGACAATTTAAAGTTAATAGCTAAATTAAACAGTAATGGCTTCAGATTAGACAAAGATCACTAATTTATTAACATTAATTTAACGCGTAGATAACCGCAAATGCATTTTTAACGCCGTAACCATGTCTTCAGGATCCGCTGTGGAAGGTGCGCCGCAGCCAGAAGCTGGACATGTCCGCGAGGCTCGGACTGCAGTCGGCCCTGGAGGCGGAGATCCGGGCCAAGCAGCTTGTCCAGGAGGAGCTGAGGAAGGTCAAGGATGCCAACCTCACCTTGGAAAGGTACTTGGTGCTGGGGTCTGACTCTGAGTAAGCGTGGGGTCTGTGTGGCCCTGGGCCAGCCTAGCCTCTCGGGCTCTGACACACCTCGCCTGGAAAATCGGGGCTGCGGTGCTTGCTGGAGCCTTGGGAGGCAGCGATTCGGGTTCCCCCTGCAGGAGCCTGAAGAGTGGGCCGTTCTGCTCTGAGGAGGCGGCCACGCGGGTGCGGAGCCTCGCCTGCCGCAGGGGTGCACGGTGCGGTGCAGGCAGTGTTTTCACAGCAGCGGGGGCGTGTGCCCCCACCCTAGATAGTGATACACTGTCTTGCAGGAGCCTCTCTCACTACCTGGTCACCTCAGTGCCTCTCCATTCACTAACTCAGACTTGTTGCTTTTAAGCTAACGTGAATGTTTTAAAACAGAGGTTGAAGGTGACATTCTGACTTGAAATTTTTCCCTAACTCCAAGCAGTAATGAGAGTGCCATTTTCACACAGCAGTAAATTCAGGCAGTATTCGCTGGGGGTCTACTCTTGCAGGTCCTGTTTTACATGTTCAGGATATGATAATGAACGTCAGTTTCATGAAAACCAGGCCAGCTCTGCTGTGCCAGGAAGCGGGTGAGGACCCGGGAGGGACAGTGTCTCTAACAGAATCACCAAGTCCCAAATCCTATCAGTTTGGGGCTAACAAAATTAATAGTAATAGGTATCAGTTAGCTGGACTTTCTTTGTACCAGGAACTGCTGTAAGACTGTTCTGTTAAATCCTCGACCCTCCCACAGCCCAGTAGGGTAGGCACTCTCGTTACTGCATTCACACACGAGACCCAGGTGCAGGTGCATGGAGGCAAGGTGATTCGCCCACTGATTTGCCCACTGATGAATGGCCCCCCACAAACTGCGTCCCTCCTGGCCAGGTGTTCCCCGTGGCAGCCTGACTTCTCTGGCCCCCCCACAAAGTCGCTGGGTTGCAAGGCTGCCTGCGCAGTGGTGTGGGTGCTGTTTGCTGCAGCCACCATCTTGCCAGTTATGGGAAAGACATTGACGGGGCTGGCAGCTGAGCGGCCTGGGCCCTGTGTCCTTGGAGAACAGAGGACTCACGTGGAAAGGAGATGAGGAAGGTCAGAACTCCATTAGGCCTTCATGAGGCATGCCTTCCTAAGCCATGACTTTTTTAAGTCCGTGTTTGAATGTTTAAATGTTTGAAATATTCATACTGTCTATAGTGTTTGCAATAGAAAGGCCTAGCATGAGCTGCCGGTGTCTGGAAAGTCCCAGGTGTTGGGGAGAAACCCCGGCCCCCTCGTCCTGACCTGCCCAGACCAGCTCATAGACAGCCTTTTCTCAGTGCACTTAAAGCCATTCATTTTTTTATTTTAGTAAACTAAAGGATTCCGAAACCAAAAACAGAGATTTATTAGAAGAAATGGAAATTCTGAAGAAAAAAGATGGAAGAAAAATTCAGAGCAGATACTGGTAAATTAATGTCATGTGGTTCTGCATTATTTGAAGATAAGTGTTTTTCAAATGAATGGTTTTATTTTCTTTTTATTCAATAGTTACTTTAGTTACATAAAACATGGAATTCCAAAATCAACATTTTCAAACAGCATCTTCCAAGATACTTTCCCCCAGAGGCAGCCATTGATTTTGGTTTATGCTTCCTTTTTTTTTTGAGACAGAAACTCACTCTGTCACCCAGGCCGGAGCACAGTAGCTCAATCTCGGCTCACTGCAACCACTGCATCCCAGGTTCAAGCGATTCTCCCGCGTCAGCCTCCTGAGTAACTGGGATTACAGGTGCCCAGCACCACCATGCCTGGCTAATTTTTCTGCTTTAGTAGACACGGGGTTTTGCCCTGTTGGCCAGGCTGGTCTGCAACTCCTGATCTCAGGCAATCCACCCGCCTCGGCCTCCCAAAGTGCTGGGATTACAGGTGCGAGCCACCGTGCCTGGCCTATCCTTCTTTCATCTTGAAAGCATATGGCAAATACACACACATCTAAGCACACATTTCTGTCCTGTGATGACACAAAAGGCATCATTCTGTGCTGGGGAGGCCACCCCAGCCCCCTTTTGAAGCTGCACTGTGCAGTGCCTTGGGCTGGCCAGCCCCTGGGATGGGTTATTCCCTGGCATTTGCTGCCATAGAACGTGCTGCCAGGAGCGACTGGATGGAACATTTCCATTTTTGTCAGTGTATTTCGGGGTAGAGTTCTAGAAGTGGGATTGCCAGGGCAGAGGGCAAACATGCCTGTACACTTGTGCTAGCACTGACGGACAGGCCTCCAGAGGCTGTGCACTGACACTCCTCCCACCTGAATGAGGGATTTCTGCCCTACAACCAACCCACAAAGGATGAGTTCAGACTTGGGATTTTTGCGGCTCTGAACAAGTGAGAAATGGCATCTCCAGATAGGTTTAACTTGCATATTTCTCATAAGCAAGATGGTGCATCTTTTTGTATGTTTGAGGGACTTTTTCTATTTTATGAATTATATATTTTTATTGTTTGCCCATTTTAAAAAATTCAGGTTGTTAGTCTTGCTAATTTCTAAAGCCTTTTGCATTTTGGGGGTTAGTGCCTTTTGTTTGTGATATAAGCTGCAAATATCCTAGTTTCTCTTTGCCTTTGCTTATTCATTCATTTATTTTTTTGCCAAATAAAAGTGGTTTTGCCATCTCTACTAAAAATACAAAAATTAGCTGAACTTAGTGGTGCACGCCTGTAGCCTTAGCTACTTGGGAAGCTAAGGCAGGAGAGTTGCGTGGATCCTGGAGGTGGAGGTTGCAGTGAGCCAAGATCTCACCACTGCACTCCAGCCTGGGTGACAGAGCCAGATTCCGAGATTCCATTTCTCAAAAAAAAAAAAAAAGGGTTTTCAAATTTTTGTGTGTGTCACGTTCTCAGTCTTTCTCCTTTTTTGAGTCATGACTAGGAGAAAATACACCTGACTCCCAGTTGTTGGAAGAATTCCCCATGCTTTCTTCTCATGCCTGTGTGGTTTCATTCTTGGTTCATTGATTCAGGATCTCGCTCTGTTGCCCAGGCTGGAGTGCGGTAGCATTATCAGGGCTCACTGCAGCCTCAACCTTCTGGGCTCATGTGATCCTCTCACTTCAGCCCCCTGAGTAGCTGTAGCTGGGACTACAGGCATGTGCCACCACACCTGGCTCTTTTTTTTTTTTTTGAGACAGGGTTTCGCCATGTTTCCCAGGCTGGTCTTGAACTCCTCCTGGACTCAAGCAATCTGCCCACCTTGCCTCCCAAAGTGCTAGGATTACAGGCATGAGCCACCGTGCCTGGCTTCAATTTTTTAATTAGAATACTAATCCGTTTGAAATTTGCTCTGACAGTTTGAGGAGTATATCCGGTTTTATCTTTTGCCAGTTGCAAGCTACTTGTCCGGTACCAGTTATGAAGCTATTTTATGTACGACTGTTGTTATGTACAGAATCGCCATGGGCACTTGGGTGTGTTTCTGGATTTTTACCCTGTTCCATTGTTCATGGGCAAGAACCACTTGATTCTTGTTTTTGTTTTGTGTGTAGGGTTTTGTTTTGTTTTGTTTTGTTTTGTTTTTGGTGACAGGGTCTCACTCTGTCACCCAGGCTGGAGTGCAGTGGCACATGCATCCTCAGTCTCCCCAGCTCCACAGGCACATGCCACCATGCCCAGCTAATTTTATTTATTTATTTTTTGTGGCAGTGGGGTCTCTCTGTTGCCTGGGCTGGTCTCAAACTTATGGCCTGAAGCAGACCTCCCTCCTTGGCCCCCCCAAAGTGCTGGGATGACAGGTGTGAGCCACTGCCCCAGGCCATGATTCTTATCATAGAGGCCTTACTGAATCTGCTTTAATACCTGGTGGTAGATCTCCTCCTCCACCCACCCCTGCAGTTTTGGTAGGGGGGGGGGTGTGGGTTTGGGGGTGTGGGTGTGGGTGTAGGGGTGTGTGTGTGTGTATGTGTGTGTGTGTGTGTGAGTGTGTGTGTGACAGAGTCTAGCTCTGTCACCCAGGCTGGAGTACAGTGGTGCTATCTTGGCTCACTGCAACCTCCGCCTCCTGGATTCAAGAGATTCTCCTGCCTCAGTCTCCCAAGCAGCTAGGATTATAGGCACCCACCACCATGCACAGCTAATTTTTGTGTTTTTAGCAGAGGTGGGGTTTCAGATGTTGGCCAGGCTGGTCTTTAACTCCTGACCTCAAGTGATCCACCCGTCTCAGCCTCCCAAACTTCTGGGATTACAGGCATGAGCCACCATACCCGGCCCCTTGGTTACTTTTTCAAGTGAACTTTTTGATTCTTGTTCAGCTTTGGGGGAAAGCCTGGTGGTTTTTTAAATTGAGATCATGTCAGATGTATCAGTTACTTAAGGAGAACTGACATCCTGAAGACATTGAGTCTTTCTGTCTGAAAATATTATGTAGACTTTAGTTTTTCACGCTATTCTTTGTTTCTTCTTACAGGGCTCAAACTTCCAGATTTTAGGATTCCATTTTTGAGTATTTCAACACCGCTCCTCTTGCACATGACCTGACATTTAGAGTAAGTCATTGTTTTTTTTTAAGTGACAGATGAGTTTATAATAAGTTAGAAATAGTGTAATATGATTTCACTACTCATGGGGCCACAAACACACCAGTAAATATACATTCAGTGTGTACCTCAGAATTGTGCTAACTACATAATTGACCCACATGTAAGCCACCCCACATTGAATGCATAAGGTGGGAGACATTCAAGGTATTTGAGTGTTCCCAGAAAAGCTTTCTCAACTCAAATTAAGTAGAAATTAGATTAAGAAACTGCTCAGCATCTTCAGGGAGAAATCTACATTGGCCTAAGCTGTGTAGTGAGTATTTCAAGTAAATATTTTTACAAATTCTTACACTCGGCTGGGTGTGGTGGCTCATGCCTGTAATCCCAGCACTTTGGGAGGCTGAAGTGGGAGGATCACTTGAGCCCAGGAGTTCAAGACCAGCCTGGGCAACATAGCGAGACCCCCATCTCTTAAAAAAAATTTTTTTTTTTAATTCCCACACTGGAGTGAATAAAATACATTAGTTGTGTTACCATCTGTGTAGCTATAGAGTTTGATGTCAGAGATTGATGGGAAAGGTGGTTGATGGAAACAGTCTGGCACCAGGTGCCTCGCTGAGACCCTGGCAAGGAAGCCAACCCCCCTCAGGCAGCCAGAGCCACTGGCCATCCACTCAGGAAGCAGCTGTCGAGCGAGGAGCAGACCCTGCTGCCTGCCTCGTGGGCTGCAGGTTCTTGGTGGCATTCTACGGAGGCAGGGCAGCCTTTCCTCCTCTCCTGAACCTGTAGGGATGCACCCTTGGCAGCAGCATGCGAAGCTCCCTGGAGCGGGGAAAGCAGACAGACCTCACTAATGCAACTCCTGATGGGGTGTGGGGTGGGGAGGTGGTTCTTGCCCTTGATTTAGAAAACTCCAACCCTGCAGGTGAGTGTGAAGAATGGGCTGCAGGTGTACGTGTCCCTCCCCTGGGGTTTTGCTGCATTTGCTTTCTCTCTTTCAACACAGAGACTCTTTTCCTCGGAAGTATTTGAAAGTGACTTGCAGGCATCAGTGACCCAGCATACTTCAGTTATTTCCTAAGATAGGGGTATTCTCCCACATAACCACAGTCACTGTCTTCAGGCATTCTGCACTGATGCCATGGGACAGCCCATATCCAGATGTCCCTTGTCCTGGGAATGTCCTTTCCTGCTGGCTTTTCCTCCTTGTTCTGGATCCACCTGGTGATCACGAATCGCATTTAGTCTTTTTTTTTTTTCCTTTAATCTGGAACAGTTCCCCCATCTGTCCCCTCTTTATGACAGTGATATTTTAGTGGTACCCAGGCCAGTTGTCCTCCAGAATGTCCACTCTGAGTTTGTCTGATGTTTCGTCTTGATCAGATGTGGGTTGAACCTTTTGGCACAGACTCTCTGCAGGAGTAGCTGTGCCCTTCTCTCGAAGAGAGGCCAGCCTGCCCAGGGAGGGTGATGCTGAATCGGATCTTTGGGTTGAGGTGGGGTTGGCTAGGGTTGCTGCCTGTGTGAGTAGGGGGCAGTCAGCAGGTGCCCATGTGGGTGTCTGTCCGTAGCAGCCTCCCCCTGGAGTGGGCTCTTACCATCCTGGCCTGGGTCAGTCATTACAGTACCCAAGCAGGCTCGCATTGCTCACAGCAATTCTGGACACACACCTGTTGACCTTCACCTGTCAAAATGTTTGTTTGTTTTATCAAATTGGCAATGCTTGTCTTTTCCCTGAAATCCTCAGTTTTGAAGAAGCAAATCTATTTAACCTGGTAAGTGCCCGCTGGGTCTTTGATAAGCCTGTTTCTACATGAGTCATTGCCTCTCCCCGTTGCTGCGGGGGAGGCATGAGGGATCCAGAGAGCCAGAGACAGTGCTTGTTTGCCGAGTGGAGGCGGCCAGGAAAGCAGCAGCTTTCTGTAACATTAACAGCATAGAGAGCCCAGGAGAAAGTGAGTTTACAGTCAGTACTGTCTGTGAGTGAGTGAGTCACAGCTGTGGACAGCGGGCAGCAGAGATGGAGACAGAGGTGACATCTCTCTGCCTCATTCTCTACAGCCAGCACGCCTGCCCTTGCTGATCCCTCCTTTTTTTTTTTTTTTTGAGACATAGTCTTACTCTGTCACCCAGGCTGGAGTGCAGTGGTGCAATTTCAGCTTACCACAACCTCTACCTCCCGGGTTCAAGTGATTCTTGTGCCTCAACCTCCCAAGTAGCTGTAGCTGGGACTACAGGCATATGCCACCATGCCTGGCTAATTTTTTTTTTTTTTTTTTTTTTTAGTACAGATAGGGTTTCTCCATGTTAGCCAAGCTGGTCTCAAACTCCTGACCTCAAGTGATCCACCCACCTCGGCCTCTCAAAGTGCTGGGATTGTAGGCATGGGTACCATGCCTGGCCCATAGTTTATTTTTAAATTGTGGTGTAAGCACACATAACATAAAACTTACCATCCTAACCATTTTTTAGAGTCAGGGTTTCTCTCTGCTGCCCAGGCTGGAGTGCAGTGGTGCCATCATAGCTCACTGGAACCTCAAACACCTGGGCTCAAGCGATTCTCCTGCCTCAGCCTCCTGAGTAGCCAACACTACAGGTACTTGCTACCACGTTCAGTTAATTTTTAAATTTTTTGTAGAGATGAGGTCTTGCTATGTTGCCCAAACTGGTCTCGAACTCCTGACCTCAGGTGATCTGCCACCTCGGCCTCCCAAAGTCCTGGGATTACAGGCATGAGCCACCGCCGCTGTCCGCTAATCCGTCTTTAATGCCTCTGTGATTTAAGTGGGAAGCCATTTATTGTTCAGTAGAAAAAGCCCTTCATCAGGGTCTGAGTCTGTTAGGAAGAGCTTCCAGACACTTTTGAAAATTGTCTGTGAGAAGCATCTTGTCCCACTCTGCCTGCATGAAACATGTTGCTTATTACTAGAAATTGTCTGCCACCAAGAATAAGTTGATGTATCTTCATGCCAGTGTTCACGGGTGGGAAGTGGGTTTGTTCCTCCTGTCTCTCTCCGCCTCGTCTGCATCTCCCCTGCTAGCCTTTTGGGAAGAAGTAAGTGGCTGCCAGCGCTGGCTTCCCGTGGCTGTCACCCTTTAGTGCACAGCCTCCTCAATGCTCCTGTCCCTTCATCCGCAGCCCCGTGATTAATTAACCAACTAAATGAAACGAGTGAGGCTTTTCCATGGCTACAATTAAATTACTTAATATTATTTTTCTCCTCATTTATCTAAAGATGGAACTGTAACTCACTTAACATACCTTATTTATGGGGCAGATTTGCTTACATTTTTTAGCTTTGATAATCAGCCAGTTGAGCTAGCCTTCCCTTGTGAATTGGCAGTACACAGGCTGTGTGTTTTGTGTGTGTGCTACCATCCCTCTGAATTTGGCTTCTTCCTCCGTGGTCTGATTAATTGCAACTGTTGGAAAATGTTTATCTGATTTGGTTCATTGGGATTCTGATGTGGAACACAAAATACAGCTGTAAACTGCTCTTTTAGGTACCTACCCAGTCACGTCTGTGTCCTAGGACACTGTTGGCGCTAACACTTACTGCTAAGCATACCTACATGTGCGTCTGTGTAAACAGCAGTGGCCTTTGATGATAAACTGTCAGTTTCAGGAATACTCGTTAAAATAGAGTTGTTTTTAAGTGGTTTTAGAGTGTAGCTTCAGCTTCAAATAAATCACTGTGAAATTAGAACTCTTAATTTGTTTAAAAAAAATGCTTCCCTGTGTCATAACATTTTCAGGGAAATTGTTACTTTTGCTTATAGGCCCACTGGCCTCCATTGATATTAGAATTTCTTCTTGATCCTTGAAATGAGATTAAGAAGCATTATTTAGCTAATTGATGCTTTTTTTTTTTTTTTGAGATAGAGTCTCGCTTTGTTGCCCAGGCTGTAGTGCAATGGCTTGATCTTGGCTCACTGCAACCTCTGCCTCCTGGGTTCAAGCGATTCTCCTGCCTCAGCCTCCAGGGTAGCTAGGATTATGGGTGTGTGCTACCATGCCCAGCTAATTTTTATATTTTTAGTAGAGATGGGATTTCACCATGTTGGCCAGGTTAGTCTCAAACTCCTGACCTCGGGTGATCCCCCCTGCCTCAGCCCCCCACAAAGTGCCGGGATTACCGGCGTGGCCACCATGCCTGTCCTGGCTAATTGATTTTAAGACGGCTAGGTTTAGATGACATTGCTTATGAATAAAGGTCAGGAAGGATCTGCGTTTCCAGGTCTTGCCGTTTAGTGGCCGGAGCGAGGAGGCTGCAGGAGGGGGTATGCTCAGGGCTGTGCATTAGACGTGTCTCCAGGCAAATTCTCACCTCGGTGGGTGACTGACTTGTCAGACTCTACCTGCCCACGTGGTCATCACTCCGCCAAGGATGCCAAGGGCAGGGATCCTCAGAGCAGGCCAGCCAGCTCGAGGGGTGGAGCAGGGGTCCGTGAGGAGACCCAAGGGGTGGCAAGTAGGAACCGCTGGGACCTCTGGGTCAGGCAGAATGCGCTTCGATTTGTAAAGAACTTGTAAGTACAGTCTGGATCCTGTAGAGTATATCCTTTCACTCCACTCTTTCTTTCTTGGTTCTCACAGACCAGCTCAGCTAGTGAACAAGAAACACAAGCTCCAAAGCCAGAAGCATCCCCGTTGATGTCTGCGGCTACATCAGAGCAGCAGGAGGTGAGCCAGCCTTGCCCTGGTGATGCTCCCACCTGGGGTCTGCCCTCATGTCCAGGTGAGCAGACGCCGCTCACCTGGTCCCTGCGTAACAGCTGGCAGCGAGGGCTTCTTCCCAGGTGCTCAAGCCCACCTTTCATTTTGAGAATTCATGTCATCCCTCCCCTAGACGAGGGAGGCTTTGGCATCAGATGTTTCAACGTTGTAGCAAAATAAAAATGCAGAACTATTCACTGGTAACACATTCTGGAGAGAAGTGCACCCCGTGGGGCAGGTGTCTCAGCCGAGCTGAGCTGGGCCGACACTCACCTGTCCTGCTTGTCTCCCAGGACATGGCTCGGCCCCCGCAGAGGCCATCCGCTGTGCCGTTGCCCACCACGCAGGCCCTGGCTCTGGCTGGACCGAAGGTAGGGGCCTTGCTTTCACCCGGGGCGCCTTCTTAGTTACTTTATTCTCAGTTATATAGAAAATACCTTTTGTGTCAGTTAAACGGACTGAGTCATTTTTGCCTACACACAGTAGCGACCCTCACATCCTATAGGAAATTTGTTGAGAATGCTGTGTAATTCAGGAAGCCATAGGAGCCCATGTTTTCTTCATGATACCAGTGCTACACAAATGCATTCTGGTTGGAAATGTTCAGCATTCAGTCTCCCCTCTTTCCTTCTCTCTTTCCCCAAGCCATATTCTCTCCACTTGTAGGGAGCTTACTCCTCCACAGTGATTTTCATTTGTCTGCCTGCACTTAGGGCACCTTACAGAACCATGCGGTTGGTGGGTGGGGAATGACTCGTGGCATAAAGGGCCCTGCAGTGCATGTGCGGTTCTGAGCCTCATTCTTTGCACAAGCACATCCTGGATAGCTGGCACAGCAGCCCCACAGGGCCCCTGCTCCCCTGTCCTGGTCCCACAGGGCCCTGCTCCGCTGTCCTGACCCCACAGGGCCCCTGTTCCCCTGTCCTGACCCCACAGGGTCCTGCTCCGGTGTCCTGACCCCACAGGGCCCCTGTTCCCCTGTCCTGGTCCCACAGGGCCCTGCTCCCCTGTCCTAGTCCCACAGGGCCCCTGTCCCCCTGTCCTGGTCCCACAGGGCCCTGCTCCCCTGTCCTGACCCCACAGGGCCCTACTCCCCTGTCCTGGTCCCACAGGGCCCTGCTCCCCTGTCCTGGTCCCACAGGGCCCCTGCTCCCCTGTCCTGGTCCCACAGGGCCCTGCTCCCCTGTCCTGGTCCCACAGACTTCTTTTTTGCATCCCCTTTTCTTTTGTATAAACATCAGTACAGATCAGAAAGTCTCCAGAGTGACAGGCCCCTGAGTTCCAAGCATTGCGAGTGCGTAGCCCCCTGGCGTAAGGTGGTTTTTATTGTGGTTAATGTAGACACGGCTTCTGCTTGTGCTTCCTGCCACAGGCAGCTAGGCCAGCTGGAGATAAGAAGCCAGACTTTATGAGGCTAATTAAGGGTTTGGCTTTTGGACTAAGACTCTTACAGAGTCAGGGGCCAAGTTGAGAGATCATTTGTTTGGTTACCATATTTGATAGCAGCAGCTCTGCAGAGTGCTCGTGTGTTACACGTAGTCCTGACGGCCCGGCCACCACCCACAGCCTCCCTGCCCACCTCAGCCAGCCTCTTTTCCTGCGTCTCTCTGGAGTTTGTGTTGGTCACTCCCCTACTTCTTGCAAATGGTTTCCCCCATATCTGTGTCCTGCTGAGGGTCCTGTTGGTCTCTGCTGCGCCTGAGCTTCGTAAACAGGCAGTCCGTGTGGCCTGCACCACACTCCTCCTTCAGCCTTGGGTCTGCTTCCATTCCCGCCAGGATCACGGTGTGTCCACTCCTTATGAGGGACCATGAGCCTCTCCAGGCGTTTGCTGTTGTGCACTGTTCTCCTGTAGGTGATTCTTGCGTGTCTCTTGGACACACGCAAGGCCTGTGTGCAGCCCAACCCAATTGTGGCCCCACGCCGGCCCCCCAAGAGCCAGTTTGTACTGGTCTCCAGGAGGCCAGGAGTGTGAGCCAGAAAGAGCGTTGGCCCTGCTGCCACAGCGCGCTGGCCCACTGACCTCGGTTTCGGGTACAGCTCTCCCACCAAAGAAAGCATTTGCTGGGTTGTCTCTGGCTCACGCTCGTAGGTGGTTTTCACCACTGTCTCATACGCCCTGTCAGGGAACTCACAGACCAAGAACTTGTACATTTTCACCTTTTCAAGGTGATGCCCAAGTTGCGTATACCTTGATCACAGGCAGGTTGATCCGCCTCTTTCTCAAGAGTCCGTGATTCACCTCAGTGTTCTTATTTTCTCCCTCCAGCCAAAAGCTCACCAGTTCAGCATCAAGTCCTTCTCCAGCCCTACTCAGTGCAGCCACTGCACCTCCCTGATGGTTGGGCTGATCCGGCAGGGCTACGCCTGCGAGGGTGAGTGTTATTGCAGTTCCTGGGGTCAGGGTGCACAGCCCCATACCTCTGCTGCTCAGGGCACCAGCCAGCTCCAGGGCAGCCCTTAGGCAAGCAAACCAAACTGAAGTCAAGTTTAATTGGCGCTATTTAAGGGCAGGTTTGTTTTCTTGGGTGGGGAGACAGGTTCTCACTCTGTTGCTTAGGCTGGAGTGCAGTGGTGCAATCACGGATCACTGCAGGCTTGACCTCGCCAGCTCAAGCGATTCCCTTATCTCAGCCTCCCAAGTAGTTAGGACCCCAGGCACACACCACCACTGCGCCTGGCTATTTTTAAATTTTTTTGTAGAGACCAGATCTCACTTTGTTGCCCAGGCTGGTCTCAAACTCTGGGACTCAAGTGATCCTCCTGCCTCAGCCTCCCCAAGTGCTGGGATTGCAAGCGTGAGCCACCGTGCCCAGCCTGGCAGGTTGATTTTTACAAATGCTCTGTAGAGGTCTGTGGAACCGGGGGATAGCTGCTGTGTTGGGGGCCTCAGTGCACTGTGCGCTGCTGTGGTGACCAGAATCATCTATTGAGAGTTACTACAAAATGTATTGTCTGCAGCTGTTCTAGAAAATCAGAAAGAATGGTTGTTTAAAACCTTCCGCTATCATATCATCTAGAGACAGCCATGATTATTTGTCTCTGCTTCTAGTCAGCGTTAATATTTTTTTTCTTTTTTAGACAGAGTTTGACTCTTGTCACCCAGGCTGGAGTGCAGTGGCTCAGTTTCTTTTCAGCCTATTGCAACCTCTGCCTTGCAGATTCAAGCGGTTCTCCTGCCTCAGGTCCCAGGTAGCCGAGTACAGGCGCACGCCACCATGCCTGGCTAATTTTTGTGTTTTTAATAGAGACAGGGTTTTGCCATGTTGGCTTGGCGGGTCTTGAACTCCTGACCTCTGGTGATCCACCCGCCTCATCCTCCCAAAGTGCTGGGATTACAGGTGTGAGCCACCGCACCCAGCCCATCGCTAGCATTTATAAGGCTCTATCTTGTGCTCTTGCCTTGTGCTGGGATTTGATGTGCTCTTACCCCTCAGTGATTGCCCCATTTCACAGATGAGCAGTCACCCCAGGCCACCCAGTGCTGTGGGAGGGTCCTGGAGACCCAGCCCTGCACTGGCTCTGAGCACTCACGTCTTCCTGACCGTGGGTCTGTGAGCAGTGTTGTCCTACAAGAACTGCTTTGGTATTTCCCTTCGTTCTACATGACAGCAGAAGCACTGGGTTTTGTTATTTCAATTTATGCACGTTTTGATTGGCTGCCAAGACCGCCTGTCCCCATGACCATTGGCCTGTAGTTGCCGTGCAGAAACAGCTGTGTGGGATGCGGCCAGGCTGGCAGGGAGGCAGGCTTCTGCACTAAGGCCTCCTGTCACCGGCCCCTTTCCCTGTAGGATCTGTGTGCACAGGCTGAAGATGTGCTCAGTGCCAGAATCCCTGAGCTTTTATGTGGATTGTGTACTGCAACTGTTTTTACCTTCTTGGGTGTCTGGACTTGATGTGAGACTTGGTCATTATTTTTTGTTTGTTTGTTTTGTTTTATTTTGAGATGCAGTTTTGCTCTGTCACCCAGGCTGGAGTGCAATGGTGGGATCTCGGCTCACTGCAACCTCCACCCCCTGGGTTCAAGTGATTCTCCTGCCTCAGCCTCCCGAGTAGCTGGGATTACAGGCATACATCACTACGCCTGGCTAATTTTTATATTTTTAATAGAGACAGGATTTCACCATGTTGGCCAGGCTGGTCTCAAACTCCTGACCTCAAGTGGTCCACCCACCTCCGCCTCCCAAAGTGCTGGGATTCCAGGCGAGACCTGGTAATTAATAAATTGCCTCCTTAAGGCATAGGTTCTGCAGTGACTTCTCTGTAGGAAGCAAGCTTTGAAAGCAGTGTTCTTTCTCTTCCAGTATGTTCCTTCGCTTGCCACGTGTCCTGCAAAGACAGTGCCCCCCAAGTGTGCCCAATACCTCCTGAGCAGTCCAAGAGGCCTCTGGGCGTGGATGTGCAGCGAGGCATAGGAACAGCCTACAAAGGCCACGTCAAGGTAGGCGGCTTCATCTCCACCCTCAGCCCTCGGTGCCCGTGAGGTGCAGTGACCAACAGCCATGCCCAGCTGCTCTCAAAAGCAGCCCCTCATGGTGGCAGGTGGCCTTGGTGCCAGTCCTAGGAGGCCTCCCTTCCTGGGCACTGAGGCCATCAGGCTGGCACAGCTGCTGCTCTGAACAGCCTGGGCATCCTGTTGCCTCCACGCAGAAGTTCACTCAGAGTCCGTCCTGGGCTGAGTGTCCAGCCAGTGAGCAGAAGCTCAGTGCGATCTGAAAGCCACGGTGCCAGGCCCACCTCTACGTGACTGTCCAGCTGCGTGTACCACAGCACCCTGCATGGGGTGATGCGATGTTGCCTGAGCTGCTAGCTTTCCCTGGCACTGTCTGCTGCCATGCATGGACCCCTCCCCCGGCACTGCCCTGAGCCTTCCTAGGCAGACACCCCTCCGCCCGGACCGCTCTGCCTCCAGCCTGGGCAGGGTACAGGGAGCACTATCCCTGGCAGCTGGAAGGAGATGGTGAGTGAGTGTAATAGAGCCTGGCTGCCTGCCTGGCCTGGTGGAACGTGGCCACTGTTTGTTTTTATTAATAGGTCCCAAAGCCCACCGGGGTGAAGAAGGGATGGCAGCGCGCATATGCGGTTGTCTGTGACTGCAAGCTCTTCCTTTATGATCTGCCTGAAGGAAAGTCCACCCAGCCTGGTGTCATTGCGAGTCAGGTCTTGGATCTCAGGTCTGTTTGGGCAGCACCGCCCTTGCTCAGTGAATCTTCCTTTTCCGTCTTCGCCAAAAGGACAGTGGGTTGCTTGGTAGTCTTTCACCTCATTGATACTTCACCCACCTCATTATCGGGCAGTTGCAAAAATGGGTGACGGTCAGTCATGACGTAAAGCGCATCCCCCGCATGTGAACAGACGTGCACGTGGACATGCGCACACAGGAGCATGCACACTGTAGGCGCTTCCTGCTTTGCAGATGTTTGCATTGAAAAGTTTGCCACAGAGGCATGTATTTAACATAAGAAAACCACATGACCAAGAACAGGCAGCAGATCGCAGAGAAGAGCCGTGCGGCCCGCAGCCATCTGTGCGTTTTAGAGACCATGGCAGGTGTTCTTGGCGTGCGGAAGATGTCTGGAGCCGTGGGCCACGCGGGTGTGGGTGGCTGTAGCCTTTGCTGGTGACCCTGTGTCAGTGCCACCCAGTGTCAGCTGCAGGAGTAGGCGGGGCCTCCTTCCACTTTCTCTTAGAGTTGATGTCTGTGGGCCTCTCTCCTCGTTTGTGAGATGAGGACAGTGGTCACGTTACTGGCATGGTTGTTGTGAAGGTAAATGTGTCACTAAGGCCGAGCTCATCCCGGGGCCTGCACAGGAGCCGAGCCCCTGCCTCTGTGTCCTCTCTGCAGTGGCTGTGTCCTGTCTCCTGTGTGATGCACAGACTCCATCTGTAGCACTGGTTCTTGGGGCAGGGCTGCTGGGTACCCTGAGGAGAACGAGGGTGTGCCGGGATCACCTGGCAGCATACTCTGCCTTCCATGCCCCCTGCCCTCAGGGCACCTACCAGTCCCTGGCTTTGTACAGGTATGCCCCTGGCCTTCCAGCAAAGAGCCACTGGTGGACACAAAGCTGGCATAAGCCCAAGCCACAGGTTCCGTCGCAAGGCTCAGCACCCCGTGTTGGGACCTTCTTCAGAGCAGCACTTCCACACTGACCCCACACCCCACTCCCCCACTCACCACGCCCCACTCCCCCAGTCACCTCCACACCCGACACCCCATTCACCTCCACACCCCACGCCCCACTCCCCCACTCACCTCCACACCCCATACCCCATTCACCTCCACACCCCACTCCTCCCTCACCTCCACACCCCACGCCCCACTCCCCTCCACACCCCACTCCCCTCCACACCCCTCACCTCCACACCCCACTCCCCACTCACCTCCACACCCCACGCCCTACTCCCCCTCCACACCCCACTCACCTCCACACCCGTCACCTCCACAACCCACTCCCCACTCACCTCCACACCCCACACCCCAGTCACCTCCACACCCCACACCCCACTCCCCTCCACACCCCACACCCCACTCCCCTCCACACCCCACTCACCTCCACACCCGTCACCTCCACAACCCACTCCCCACTCACCTCCACACCCCACACCCCACTCCCCTCCACACCCCACACCCCAGTCACCTCCACACCCCACACCCCACTCCCCTCCACACCCCACACCCCACTCCCCTCCACACTCCACTCACCTCCACACCCGTCACCTCCACACCCCACTCACCTCCACACCCCACTCACCTCCACACCCCACACCCCACTCACCTCCACACCCCACTCATCTCCACACCCCACTCCCCTCCACACCCCACTCACCTCCACACCCGTCACCTCCACACCCCACACCCCACTCCCCTCCACACCCCACTCCCCACTCCCCTCCACACCCCACTCCCCTCCACACCCCACTCACCTCCACACCCGTCACCTCCACAACCCACTCCCCACTCACCTCCACACCCCACGCCCCACTCACCTCCACACCCCACTCACCTCCACACCCCACTCCCCTCCACACCCCACTCCCCTCCACACCCCACTCCCCACTCCCCTCCACACCCCACTCCCCTCCACACCCCACTCACCTCCACACCCCCCCCACTCCCCACTCACCTCCACACCCCACTCACCTCCACACCCCACTCACCTCCACATCCCCCACTCACCTCCACACCCCACACCTCACTCACCTCCACACCTCCACACCCCACTCACCTCCACACCCCACACCCCACTCACCTCCACACCCCACTCACCTCCACACCCATCACCTCCACAACCCACTCCCCACTCACCTCCACACCCCACACCCCACTCCCCTCCACACCCCACTCACCTCCACACCCCACTCACCTCCACACCCCACACCCCACTCCCCTCCACACCCCACTCCCCTCCACACCCCACTCCCCTCCACACCCCACTCCCCTCCACAACCCACTCCCCACTCACCTCCACACCCCACACCCCACTAACCTCCACACCCCACTCCCCTCCACACCACATGCCCCACTCCCCCGCTCACCTCCACACCCCACGCCCCACTCCCCTCCACACCCCACTTCCCTCCACACCCCACTCACCTCCACACCCGTCACCTCCACAACCCATTCCCTACTCACCTCCACACCCCACACCCCACTCACCTCCACACCCCACTCCCCTCCACACCCCACTCCCCACTCACCTCCACACCCCACACCCCACTCACCTCCACACCCCACTCCCCACTCACCTCCACACCCCACTCACCTCCACACCCCACTCCCCACTCACCTCCACACCACATGCCCTACTCCCCCACTCACCTCCACACCCCACTCCCCCACTCACTTCCACACCCCACTCACCTCCACACCCCACACCCCACTCACCTCCACACTTCCCTCACCTCCACACCCCACGCCCCACTCCCCCACTCACCTCCACACCCCATTCCCTCTCACCTCCACACCCCACACCCCACTCACCTCCACACTTCCCTCACCTCCACACCCCACACCCCCCTCACCTCCACACCCCACGCCCCACTCCCCTCCACACCCCACTCCCTCTCACCTCCATACCCCACACCCCACTCACCCCCACACCCCACTCCCCACTCACCTTCACACCCCACACCCCACTCACCTCCACACCTGACGCCCCCACTCACCCCCACACCCCACTCACCTCCACACCTCACATCCCATTTCCCCTCTCACCTCCACACCTCACGGCCAACTCCCTTACTCCCCGTCTCACCTCCACACCCACCCCTCACCCCACTTGTCCTCTGTACATGGCTATGGAGGGACTGCCTGGCTATGCCAAGTGCTGAGTGGGTGGTCTGTAACTGGCATAGTCTGACAGGCACCAGCACAGTGTGGGTGAAGCTCCCGGCTTCCCTTCCAGCAGCCTAAGCCCTGAAACACCTGCCAGAGTCTTGAGTCGTTTGTTGGCCCTGCCCGTGTTTTTTACATCTGGGGGAGGTGAGGGACCTGCCCTCTACTGCGGAACACGGGGGTGGAGGGGCACGGCAGGACAGGGTGAGGGCCTCCAGCCCTGTATGCGTGTCTCCCAGCGGGGTCAATGTTTCTTTCTTATCAGAGATGAAGAGTTTTCCGTGAGCTCAGTCCTGGCCTCAGATGTCATTCATGCTACCCGCCGAGACATTCCGTGTATATTCAGGGTACGGCTTTTCCGTTATTCTTTGTAACAAATCACATGGTTAAAACTGATTATTCCAGGCCTGCCGTCGTGCCACGGCAGCCACCAGCGTGCTCCCAGTCTGGCTCCCGGGTCTCAGCTTCCAGCCCGGCTCCAGGTCCCTGTGCGTCCACATCCTGGCAGAGCAGCAGTCTCCAGCCCGGCCCCAGGTCCCTGTGCGTCCACATCCTGGCAGAGGAGCAGCCTGTGCCCATCTCGGAGCCTCCTGGCTGGCTTCTTCCCAGACCTCCCACTTCACTGACCGTCCCTTTTCTCCTACATCTGAAACTCCTTCCACCCGGTCCACATCCGGGCACTGCTGGGTGGGCGCCGTGGTGGGTTAGGTGCCGCCCCAGCGCCCCCAGCACCAGTCAGAGCCAGCGTTTTTGTTGTCTGATTGAGTCCCTCACTGAATTAGTGTTAGACATTGTAGCACTAGGATGTTTCTAGAAGACTGTGAATTGGGGGAAAGAAACCCTCCAGCCCCCTCCACTGGGGATTTTTTTTTATAAACACAGTAAAATTTTGATTGACAACAAAACTAAGCCTGTAAGTCAGTTTTTGCTAAATCACGTCTGTATTCAGAAACAACCTCCTATACACGGCACAGGAAGTTGCCGTCGTTGCTGGAGCGATGGTGATGGGTAGCAACTGAAACCATCAGTGCGTGCTCAGAGGCCGCCACGGGGAGGCAGGATTTGGGCCAGTGTTTTTGAGACCCTCTTTTCCTGGACATGTTCTCAGAATCTACTTTTATTTATAATGATTATCCAAGAAAGTAAATTTAAAGTAGGCAGCTACTGATAGTTTTGGCAAAAGGAGAATTAACAAAAATGGGACCAGGAAGGGACTTCATGGGGCTCTTTAGAACCCCGCCTCTTCTTCGTCCTGCTGCGGGAGCCCCTGCGAGGTGCCCAGCGAGGTAGGGTCAGGGCTCCCGCTGGGGAAGCGCACCAGCACCTGTTGCTCCGAGGTGTACAGCCCCGGCTGGGCCACGGCATCTGTGCGGCTTCGGTGTCTGATGGCTCCTCTCTTCTCTTCTGTTTTCTGGCCTGAAGGTGACGGCCTCTCTCTTAGGTGCACCTTCTAAGACCAGCTCGCTGCTCATTCTGACAGAAAATGAGAACGAAAAGAGGAAGTGGGTTGGGACTCTAGAAGGACTCCAGTCCATCCTTCATAAAACCGGCTGAGGAACCAGGTCGTGCATGTTCCCTTGGAAGCCTACGACAGCTCACTGCCTCTCATCAAGGCCGTCTTGACAGCTGCCATCGTGGGTACGTCCCAGAGTCTGTGTCCTTTACGTGTTGGAAGCAACAGCACTGTGTGGTGCCCATCTGAAAGTCAGACGCAGGTCACAGGCGCATGGTCCATTAGGGTTTGTGGACGGTTTCTCCCTGCATGTTGAGAAGCAGGCGACCTGTGCGGACAGTCAGCCCTGGGTAAGCCTGAGGGTGCCCCAGGAGCCCTGCACACACCCAAATCCTTGCAGACTCACTCCCACCGTTGGCCCTGCAGCGTCCATGTGTACAGAAAGTCACCCTGATACCGAAGTTTCACATCCCTGGGATGCTGTGTTTTCACCGACATGGTTGAAAAATCCCCATGAATAAGCAGACCCATGCAGTTCAAACCTATGCTGTTCCTGGTCAGCTATACCAATTTTCTGTTACTTACCCTCCACAGATGCGGACAGGATTGCAGTCGGCTTAGAAGAAGGGCTCTATGTCATCGAGGTCACCCGAGATGGTGAGTGAGCAGGGGGTTGCCAGCCTGGGATGTCACAGGCCCAGCCTGACCTCTGCAGACAGCGCAGGGTCAGTAGCTGGTAAGGGCTAAGACACATGCGCTTGGTGAAGGTGCCAGGGGGCCAGCGTGCCGTGGAGACCAGCGCCGAGTACCTGGCAATGTGCTAAATCCGTGTCGCATCCGTCGGGTTCAGGAGAGCACTGAGCGGGGAGTGGGTCGGGGTCATGGAACGCCCCTGGAAGGAGGAACAGCTGAGATTTCCCAACCTGTGCTGAGGCTTCACTTGAGAAGCTTTAGTTTCTTTGCTTCCAATTTTGACACTTCACTCTCCCCAGCGAGGAAGGGCAAATGTCTCCCTACACGCGCCCACTCCACAGTCCGGGGTCTAGGAGCAGAAACTTCAGGAGACTGGAACTGGCCCTGGGCGGTGCGGCAGGGGCCCTGGGAGCATCCTTCAAGGCATCCAGCGACATTTCATGAGAGCTGTAGTGCTTTCTCGACAGACCCAGCGTCTCAGCATGCAACGGCCATGGGGGGAGAAGGGTGGGGCAGCCGCTGGGCGAGGCCGTGGCCTGGCAACTCTTCGGGAGGTCCTGAGCAAGCAGGGGGCTCAGGTTAGCCTGGGGCTGTGAGGGCAGTGCCGTCAGAGGACTTGTCTCTGGGTCCCAGCGGGTCGGGGCAGCTCTTTGTTCCTCATGTGCAGCGTGAGGGTTCTCTGGTTCGAGGATAAGATGGAAGGAGGCCCAGATCACCCCAGGGCCTTGCTGCACAAGGACCCAGGAGGAAGTGCTGCCCTGGTGCACTGAGGGGTGTGCACAGCAGCAGAAGCGGAAGAGCCTTTGAGCATGCTGTGCGTGTGTAGGGCAGCTTCACCAGGGCACTCAGGCTGCTGGCTTTGTGGGCAGGGACGGGCTCAGTGCTGGGCTCAGGCTGCGCACATAGGAAGGGAACCCAGGGGGAGGGACCCAGGGCGTTCCAGGCAGGTCTTTAGCCAAGGCCATCAGCCCCTGCGAGTTGCTGGCCTCACACTCTGTCCTCCCCACTGCAGTGATAGTCCGCGCAGCTGACTGTAAGAAGGTGCACCAGATTGAGCTTGCTCCCAGAGAGAAGATCGTCATCCTCCTGTGTGGCCGGAACCACCACGTGCACCTCTATCCGTGGTCGTCCCTCGACGGAGCAGAAGGCAGCTTTGACATCAAGCTTCCGGAAACCAAAGGCTGCCAGCTCATGGCCACGGCGACGCTGAAGAAGAGCTCTGCCACCTGCCTGTTTGTAGCCGTGAAACGGCTGATCCTTTGCTATGAGATCCAGAGAACTAAGCCATTCCACAGAAAGTTCAATGAGATTGTGGCTCCCGGCAGCGTGCAGTGCCTGGCGGTGCTCAGGGACAGGCTCTGTGTGGGCTACCCTTCTGGGTTCTGCCTGCTGAGCATCCAGGGGGACGGGCAGCCTCTAAACCTGGTAAATCCCAATGACCCCTCGCTTGCGTTCCTCTCACAACAGTCTTTTGATGCCCTTTGTGCTGTGGAGCTCGAAAGCGAGGAGTACCTGCTTTGCTTCAGCCACATGGGACTGTACGTGGACCCGCAAGGCCGGAGGGCACGCGCGCAGGAGCTCATGTGGCCTGCGGGCTCCTGTCGCCTGTAGTATGTATATGTTTTCTGTTGCATATCCCTGTTGCTGCTTTTCCCACCGACAGTCGGCATGTGTTCGATTTTGCTTTGGTTTGTCTTCTAGTTCCCTGAGTCTAGTAGTCACGAAGCATGAGGAGAGGCACGCTCCGTGGCCGCCCACGGCAGCAGGCACGGTGCAGATCTCACATTTCAGCAGCCTCTCTCCCTTGAGCACATGGAGCTGGTTCTTCCAGAGGCCTCAGCAGAAGACCCAGTCAGTGGACATAGGCCCCCAGGCAGAAGGACTAGGCAGATGGAGGATGGGGTGTGGCATTCATCTCTCGTTTAAAAGGCCTTCCGCCTGTAATCCCAGCACTTTGGGAGGCCGAGGCAGGTGGATCATGAGGGCAGATCCAGACCATCCTGGCCAACATAGTGAAACCCTGTCTCTACCAAAAATATAAAAATTAGCCGGGCATGGTGGCACGTGCCTGTAATCCCAGCTACTCAGGAGGCTGAGGCTTGAACCAAGGAGGCAGAGGTTGCAGTGAGCCAAGATCACGCCTCTACAGACTGGCAACAGAACAAGTCTCCATCTCAAAAAAAAAAAAAAAAAAAGGCCTTTCTCGTGATAATACATAAACTTACACAGTAGTAAAGATAAGCTGAAGGGTTTTGGTGGCCAGAAAAAATTCACCTCTGGTGTCTAAGTTACAGTCCCTCTTGGGACAAGTGTTTTCTGAGAGTGGTAGAAGCTGTTTCAAACACTTGGATCACTTAATTCGCTTAGTTGACATGACTTTCTGTGTGAATGGTGGCACTGAGG
Organism: Ateles fusciceps; assembly: GCA_036589455.1. Taxonomy (NCBI): domain Eukaryota; kingdom Metazoa; phylum Chordata; class Mammalia; order Primates; family Atelidae; genus Ateles; species Ateles fusciceps. The sequence goes on from JAZHEH010002060.1 coordinate 2,729,665, forward strand.
AAAGTAGGACCAGTGGGTCCTTCTCACCTGGCCCGCCGCTGTCTGATTGCTTTTAAAACTTTAAACCGGGCAGGGAGCGGTGGCTCACGCCTATAATCCCAGCACTGTAGGAGGCTGAGGCAGGGGGCTCACTTGACCTCAGGAGTTCAATACCAGCCTCGTCTCTATTAAAAACCAAAACAAACCAGCCCGGCATGGTGCTACATGCCTGTAGTCCCAGCTACTTGGGAGGCTGAGACAGGAGGATTTCCTGAGTCCAGAGACAGAGGCTCCAGTGAACCATGATAACACCACTACACTCTAGCCTGGGGGACAGAATGAGACCCTGTCTCTTAAAATGGAAGAAAACCTTAAACCTCAGAATCCCTCTGTTTGATCTATCAGAGACCTGCACCATCAAATCCACAGATGAGGAGGCAGGGAAGAAGGAGACAAGCCAGGCAGATGGGGTAACGGGGCAGGAGGTGGGGGATTATGTTCTCCCTCACTTACCTGACGCTAACCCTTTGCCCCATTGCTGGCCTTGCGAGGTGGAAGCATACCCAGGCGTCGTGGCTAGACACTGGCCTGTGAGGTGCATGCCAGCTCCACCCACAGGGGCTTACTGCAGTGTGTCCCAGCTCCGTCCCGATGGCCATGCCACAGCAGACGTGTGGCCAGTGAGGCCAGGCCGTGGGGCCTGGGGTGAGGTGCAGGAAGGGCCCAGTCCCACTGCCTCAGCACCCCTTGTCCTGGACTCTTCCCCCCACACCCTGTCCTCTTCATGGGCAGCCAGCACAGGGTTCAGACCCACACAGGATTTGCATTTTTGCAAAGTGTAATGCTGAAGAGGACCCAGGTCACTTAGTGCAGTGTTTGTGTGATCCTGGCCATGTGTGTCTGGCATAGACACCTGAAGTTCCGGGGTTCTCCACCTTGGCAGGCTGTCTCTCCCACAGGGGCAGTAGATGCAGATGAGTTTCAGAGCTGGCCAAAAGTCATTTCACCACCTGTAGGAAGAGGAACTGCTCATTCTGCACCTGTGCTGAGTGACCTGTGTGGGTGATCCAACCCCTCCCTGGCCTTTAGGGCAGGTGTCATCCACTCTGTTGCAGAGGAGGCAGCCGAGAGCCACAGGGGCCATGTGCTCTGCATCAGTCACATGTCACATCTGTCAGATTCCAGGTTCTCTTAACTATAATACTCTTCAGCTTAAATTTTTTTTAGACTGGACATCTGTTTATGACTAAGTCAGGACATTAGACTTCTCCCTGGCTCCTCGCAAGTGAACCTCCATGTACTCGGCAGGTGAGGGCCTTCCCAGAAGCCCCTGTGTGGAGCGCGGTTCCCTGAAGGCCAGCTCAGGGTCTGCTTTTGCACGTGGCTCTCAGAGGCCTCACAGGTGCATCTGGAATGCCCCTGAGGCATCTGGTGACCAGGTCAACATCTTCTGTCTTTTGCAAACCCTGTTTGATTTTCCTTTTTGTATTCAGAAGGGAAGGCCTGATCTAGGTCAGCACAGTGGCTCACGCCTGTAATCCCAGCACTTCAGGAGGCCGATGGGGGTGGATCACCAGGCCAGGAGACTGAGACCATCCTGGCCAACATGGTGAAACCCCATCTCTACTAAAAATGCAAAAAAAAATTAGCCAGGCGTGGTGGTGCGCACCTGTAATCCCAGCTACTCAGGACGCTGAGAAAGGAGAAGCACTTGAACCCGGAAGGCAGAGGTTGCAGTGAGCCAAGATCACACCACTGCACTCCAGCCTAGTGACAGAGCGAGATGACGTCTCAAAAAAAAAAAAAATGGACCTGATCTTGTAGCCTATTTGGAATCTGTGATAGAAACAGAGCAGAAGGCTTTTAAAACGCATCATCGGGCACTGAGGTGTGTCACGATGCAGGTTAACCTTTAACTCTGGAGGTAGAAGAGCCAGGAACGACCACTGAGCTGGAGCTCTCTTGCATTTGGGACCTGCCACCTCACATCTCTGCATTTCTGCAAGGTGATGGCTAGGAGCCAAGCCACGCTGAGGGGCTGTGGGGACAGTGAGCGTGCCACCCAGACAGAGGGACGGAGCGGTGGACACGCACCGCTTCTCCGTCATGTGGCGCAGCTGTGTCATTGCTGTTCTGAATGTGGAGAAAGCCCCTTAAACTCCGAGTGCCCAAAGGCTCTGCAGTCCTTGTTCTCACATCCTTGGCGCCCGTAAGCTAACAGATGAGGAGGTGAGGAGCGGAGCTCAGACGCCAGAGCTCCCTGCAAGACGCTCTCAACCTCACTTGTGTTCACCCTCAGACCAGGCTGCAGAGGGGCCTCCCCCGCCCCCACAGCACGGGTGCCTAGGGGTCTGGGGTCATTAGTGTGGAGGGCAGACAGGCAGGGTTGTTGGCCAGAGGTCAGTGGTGGTTTCTGTGTGGTTTTAATACCTACCTGGAACCTGACTTGCCATCTCCTACAGAAGGAATTCACCTCACCGTACTAAACAGCCCCTACCTGAGTTTCCCATGTGGTAACCCTGAATGAGTAGCTTTCATGGTAGTTACATCTCATGAGAGCTAAATGAAAACCAGACTTTTAAAAGTCACCTTCAACATCTGTACTATAGTCTTCAAAATACTAGTTACAGAAGTGATGGTGGGGCATTTAAACATTCGATTGTGTTTGTTTAAACTTTGAAATGAAGATGAATTCCAGAGTGGGAACGTGAAGTCTCTGGTGACGTGAACCAGCTGAGGGCAGTGCTGCCGCCTCTGCACTTGTTCAAGTGCCAAGGCGTGGCTTCCGGCCCGAGGGCAGGTGAGTTCTGAGCCACTGTGGCTCACCCCGCCCTGCTCCGTCTGCGCTAGGTTGCAGCCCCACCCATGTCACGGTGTACAGCGAGTATGGCGTCGACGTCTTTGATGTGCGCACCATGGAGTGGGTGCAGACCATAGGCCTGCGCAGGGTAAGGCGGCCTCGGCGCCCTCCGGTGCAGGCGGGTTTCTCCCGGTGCGGGTGGGTTTCTCCCGGTGCGGGCGGGTTCTCCCGGTGCAGTCTGCTTGGCCTGCACTTACTGTCCCTCCTTGGCTTCCGATCCAGATAAGGCCCCTGAACTCTGAAGGCACCCTCAACCTCCTCAACTGTGAGCCTCCACGCCTGATCTACTTCAAGAGCAAGTTCTCAGGTGAGCCTTCCTCTGCACCGGGAGTGGAGAAGGGGGCGGAGGGCCGCGTGTCCCTGGCGCTGCAGCACCGTCACCGCGCGCTCTGCTTCTGCAGGAGCAGTTCTCAACGTGCCAGACACCTGCGACAACAGCAAGAAGCAGATGCTGCGCACCAGGAGCAAAAGGCGGTTTGTCTTCAAGGTCCCGGAGGAGGAGAGACTGCAGCAGCGGCGGTAGGAGCTTCACGGGCCAGCCAGGCCTCGCCCTGGGCGGGGCCAGGAGGATTCTCACATATCCGTGAATCTCAAAAGTGTTTCCTTTCGACAGAGAGATGCTTAGAGACCCAGAATTGAGATCCAAAATGATATCCAACCCAACCAACTTCAACCACGTGGCTCACATGGGCCCGGGCGACGGCATGCAGGTGCTCATGGACCTGCCTCTGGTGCGTGCACGGCCGCGGTGGGGCGGGCAGGCCAGGCAGGGCACCCCATCCTCTCCTCCCCAACAGACAGCTGTGGCGGCTGAGACCATCCCAAAGGCGGGGCCCGCCCACCAATGCCGTGCTCTCTGTGCTCTGACCTGTCACACAAGCCTGTCTCACTGAAGCTGTGTTCACAAGCACTGTCCCTGTCACAGGCCTTGTGCGCAGGCCCCGGATCGCCCTGGCACTGGTGCTGTGGGTGTGCTTGTCAGAGTCTGTCACCATGTCAGCCTGTGAGGGTTTCCTAAGGCCATTTGCTGTCAGGTGGTGATTTCTAAGTAGCCCTTCATACCAACAGATACCATACTTTCTCTTTTTTATTTAAGAAGTATGTTTTTTAGGCTGGGTCTGGTGGCTCAATTCCGGCACTTTGGGAGGCTGAGGCAGGTGGATCACCTGAGGTCAGAAGTTTGAAACCAGCCTGGCAAACATGGTGAAACCCTGTCTCTACTAAAGCACAAAAACTAGCTGGGCATGGTGGCAGGCACCTGTAGTCCCAACTACTCGGGAGGATGAGGCAGGAGAAACGCTTGAACCCAGGAGGCAGAGGTTGTAGTGAGCCGAGATCGCGCCACTGCACTCCAAACTGAGACTCAGTCTCAAGAAAAAAAATAAATGCTGCTTACAGGATTTGACCTGGCCTAAGTTGCTGTTGCCAGTTCTTAGTTCCAGACTGCCCTGAGCCCTTGTCCATTCCAGGGAGCCCTCCTGGCCCCCATTTTGCTCATGAAAGTCGGGGGGCCACAGCCACCATAGGTGGCACAAACTTTGCCGCTGACCCTTCTTTATGTCGCCCAAGCATACTCATGTGTTGCTGTCTCTGTCCAGAGTGCCGGGCCCCCCTCCCAGGAGGAAAGGCCGGGCCCCGCACCCACCAGCCTGGCCCGCCAGCCTCCGTCCAGGAACAAGCCCTACATCTCGTGGCCCTCGTCAGGTGCGGAGCAAGCGCGGCCCCCACCGTCCTGGGGGAGGTGGGAGGTGGGAATGGGGAGACCCCAGGATTTGGATTCCATTCTTCAACTCTTCCCTAAGAGGAAAGCTGTCCTTGCCCATAGGTGCATCGGAGCCCGGCGTGGCTGTGCCTCTGAGAAGTATGTCGGATCCAGACCAGGACTTTGACAAAGAGGTGAGACATGTGCAGGCACAGTGCTGGGGCCGTGAGCCGTCACTGCGGGAGGAGAAGCAGCCCGCAGATCTGGGGGCCTCAGTGCTGTGACAGCCCTTCTGGAGCCACCCCACTTGGGCTGTTTTGTGCAGTGTGAGGGTGACAGGGAGGGCAGGGATGGCTGTTCCTTCATCCAGGAGGCCCGAGCAGCCATCTCTTGGTCAGATCCTGGGTCTCCTTTGGGAGCGCTGGCTGGGGGTGGGGCTGTCACCACCCCATGAGGAATGGAAGCTTTCCAGCCAACCGGCTCCTCCAGAGGCTGCTCCATCCTCTGGGACTCCCCCTGTGGTGTTTTATGTACTACAGTGTGACACATCAGTGGTTGCTTTGGTCCAGGCTGGCCTTCCACATTGGTCTCTCTCTGCTCCTCCCCTGGGATGGTGCTAGGTGCCAGAGTGTGGGGGACCACCTTGGGGACAAGCCCTGCTCTGGCTGGCAGTGTCCTTGTGCGAAACTCAGCTGCACTGCTCTGGCCTCAGTTTCCTTTGTGCAGAATGGGGGGTGCGAATGCAATCGAGGGAGGCGAGGAGCTTCAGTGCTGTGGGCTGAGGAGTGAGCTGAGGGCTGAGCCCCGGGCGCCATCCTGGAAGGAAGGGAGGGAGGGAGGGAGGCAGGCAGGCAGGCAGGCAGGCAGAGGGGCCAGGCCCATCACTCCAGCACACATCTCAGCCCGGCACTGAGATGTTTTAACATCGGCTGCTGAATGGACGTGCAGATGCCTTGCACACATGACTGGTTCTGCCAAGGTCAGTGTCTCTTCCTCTGGACGTCCTCTGACTTTCCGTCCTTTGTCCGTCCTGCTCCTCGCCCTTTACTCTGCAGCAGGCCCTCAGCCTGTCTTTGTCTGGTGGGCGGTCACATTTTTGCAGCGAGCACTGCTGTTACTTTACAGCTTGCTCCCGAGCTTGTGTCTGTCTGCTGTTTCCTCCTGAGGAGATCTGATGTGTGTCTTGGGCTGTCACACCACACAGAGGACATGGCATCCCTCTCTGGGCACCGTGTCCTGAGGCAGCCAGTGCCTGTTCCATCTGCATGACCTTGTTTGTTCTTTTAAGTGAAAGTCACAAAACAACTATTTTTTTTTTTTAAAGTAGTAATATAGAGGCAGGGCCTCACTTTGTTGCCCAGGCTGGTCTCCCAACTCCTGGGCTCAAGCCATCTTCCCACCCCGGCCTCCTAGAGGACTCGGATGACAGGCATCAGCCAGCACACCGGGCCCAGATGACCGAAGTGAAAACTGAGTTGACATTTACAGCACTCACCACCTCTTTCTCATTCAGAAACATCTCCATTACTCCAGGCTGGGTGCAGTGGTTCATGCCTGTGTTACCAGCTACTAGCGAAGCCGAGGTGGGAGGATCGCTTGAGGAGTTCAAGGCCAGCCTGGGGCAATGTAGCGAGATCTTGTCTCTAAAACATAATAAATAAAGACATTTTCATCATTTCAAAATAAATTCCTGCCCCTTAAGCATTCTCTCCCTGTTGCTCCCTCCCCTTAGCACGTGGGCAGCCCCCAGTTTTCTGAGATTTCTCATTATGGACATTTTGTGGAAATGGAGTGCCCTGCCTTTCGTATAGAAATTCTTTTTTTTTTTCCTCCCTCCCCCGCCTAGAAATGGTTTTGACCTTTTGTGCCTGGCTTTCACTTGGCAGACTGTTTCTGTGGTTCACCCCCCACTGTAGCATGTGTCAGTGTTTCGTTTTCATTGCTAAATAATATTCTCTTGGATAGATAGAGCCCACCTTGTTTTCCCGCTCTTCCCCCTGATGCCCGTTCGGGCCGTTTCTGTCCTGCAGCCATTGTGCGTGGTGCTGGGAACACGTGTGCACATACTTGTTTCAGTGCCTGCCTTCCCGTTGGAGTTTCTGCCTATGCGTGGGATTGCTGGATTTATGTGGTGATTCTATGTTTAACTTTTTGAGGCACCACCAGTTTTCTGCAGCAGTTGTACCATTTTACATTGCCATCAGCAGTGTATGAGGGCTCTCATATCTCCACGTCCTCACCAATGCTTATTTTTGTTTTTTTGTTTTCTTTTTACTAGTTGTCCTAGTGGCTATGAAGTACCTGACTGTGGTTTTCATTTGCATTCCCTGAAGACTTGAGTATCTTTTCTTAAGCTTGTTGGCCATTTTGTACCTTCTTTAGAGAAATATCTGCTCAAGGCCGTTGCCCATTTTTGAATTGGTGGTTTGTCTTTCTGTGGATGGGTTGGAGCTCCTGTCGTGTTCTGAATAGCAGGCTCTTGTGAGAGATGTGATTTGCAGATGTCTTCTCTTGTTCTACAGGTTGTCATTTACGTTCCTCATAATGCATTTTTTTTGTTTGCCTTTTTTTTTTTTTTTGATTCATAGTCTGGCTCTGTCACCCAGGTTGGAGTGCAGTGGTGTGATCTCAGCTCACTGCACCCTCCACCTCCCGAGTTCAAGTGATTCTGGTGCCTCAGTCTCCTGAGTAGCTGGGACTACAGGTGCTTGCCACCATGCCCAGCTAATTTTTGTATTTTTAGTAGAGGCAGGGTTTCGCCATGTTGGTCAGGCTGGTCTCGAACTCCTGACCTCAAACGATCCACCCACTTTGGCTTCCTGAAGTGCTGGGGTTACAGGCGTGAGCCACCACCCCAGCCTGGAACAGCCATCTTAATAATATACTTACTCCATGAACATGGGATATTTTCCATTTATTTAAGCTATTTTTTTTTCAGCAACGTTTTGTAATTTATAGTGTACAAATTTTTGACTCCTCTGGTTAAACTATTCCTAGCTATTATTTTGGATGCTATTGTAAATTGAATTGTTTTTTTCAGTTTCCCTTTCAGTGTGTTCATTTCTGATGTATAGAAATGCAGCTGACTTTCACTGTGTTCATTTCTGGTGTATAGAAATACAGCTGACTTGTGTTTGTTGATCTTGTGCCCTGTAACTTGCTGAATTTCCTGGTTTTTTTGTGGATTCTTTTCTTTCGCATTTTCTATGTGTAGAATCACATCGTCTGCAAACAGAGATGGTTTTACTTTCTTTCTAACTTGGAATCCTTTTTCTTTCTTTTTTCTTCCCTGGTTGCTGTGGCTAGAACTCCTAGTGCCATGTTGGACAGCAGTGGTGAAAGCAGGATCCTTGTCTCATTGCTTAACTTGGGGGAAATGTTGTCTCTCACCACTGAGTATTGTTAGCTGTTTCATCATTTGAGGGGAGTTCCCTTCTATTCCTAGTGCTTTTCTCAGGAAAAAGTGTCATGTTTGTGAATGTAGACTGCTTGGTTGCAGGTGTGCACCACTGCGCCTGGCTAATTTTTGTATTTTTAGTAGAGACAGGGTTTCACCATGTTGGCCAGGCTGGTCCCGAACTCCTGACCTCTAGTGCCATGCACCCACCTTGGCCTCCCAAAGTGCTGGGATTACAGGTGGGAGCCACTGCGCCCCGCCTCTTCACTGCTTTCTTCACTACAGAGTTGCTGTCTTTTCTAATAATTCATGTGTTATTTTTGAGTGGGGTGAGACATCGATTTGTGACTCTCACCAGCAAGCCGAAGGCCCCCAGGAATCGCTGGTGTAGAAGCGTATATGTGTTGCCACAGCTGTCCCTGGGCAGACATTCACGTCCAGCTGGGCGCTGCCTCCCCAGGCTAGGGCAGCAGGTGCTCACCCTGCCCTGTTCCTGTTCACAGCCGGATTCGGACTCCACCAAACACTCAACTCCATCGAACAGCTCCAACCCCAGTGGTCCACCGAGCCCCAACTCCCCCCCACAGGAGCCAGCTCCCCCCTGGAAGGCCTGGAGCAGCCGGCCTGTGACGCCTGAAGCCGCCAGCGCGCCACAGGGCCGAGGGAGCTGGGGATGGCCTCCAGCGTCAGTGCCAAGACTGAGCGGGCCCTCCAGTGTTGTCCAAGGAAATGTAGAATCACTTTGTAGATACGGAGATGAAGACGAAGCTTTATGATAATATTGATCAGTTTTATGCCGCATTGTTCGTGGCAGTAGACCAGATCCGTTCGTCTGCACAGCTGTGAGGCGACACGTCCCGTCTGCACATGAAGGACCCCACACAGCCCCTCTCCCACCCCTGACAGCCCGAGAAGGCATGTGGGGCCCTGCTAACGCCACTTCCTCAGCAGAAACCCGTCATAATACGGCTGCTTTGGAAGCAGACAGCTGGGGACACAGCCTCAGTACCCAGTCTTTCCCTAGTTCCTGAAACCCTAGGACCTTAGGAGAATAGTAAGAGGTCGTCTAGCATTCCCAGTGTCACTAGAATTTTGAAGACGGAGGAAAGTGGAGGTTAGTTTGTGGCCTTTTTATTCATTTAGCCATTGCATAGTCAGCTGCAGAAGTCCTGCTGACCACCTGGTCATGGACAGGCCCGGGATCAGTGACACCCTGCATCCCTGTGTGCGTCAAGTTCATTCTGGGTCACAGCCATGAAGTGTCACCAGTATCTACTACTGTGAAGTCAGCTATGCTCTCTGCTTTCCACTTGCTTCCAAGGCTTCTTCCTCCTGCCATAAAACCAGCAAGTGTCGTGGTGCAGGCAGGCCCTGCGGCCTGCTGGGCTGAGAGGAGGCTAGAGCCCCAGGGAGCCACGCTGCAGCCACTGGGACACCTCACCCCCCCCCACCCTTGCCCCCGCATGGAGCCTTGGTGATTAGTAGCCCTCATGACCACGTAGACCCACCCAACACACTCCTGCACACTGGCCCTGGCCCATGGCGCGGCGACGCCCTTCGTGTATATTTCATCTCACCCTCCCTTCTTTGTATCAGATGTTGAGTGGGCAGCTCTGTGGCCCTGTGTCATCAGAGGCTTGTGGTTAACTGTTGCGGCAGACACAGCTTGTCCGCAGCTTGGGCCGGGCCTCCCCTGTCCTCCCACTGGTCAGCTGCTTGGCAAGGCTGTTCAGGATGTGCTCTACCCCAAGTCGGCACTGACTGGCTCGGCTCTGCCAGCCCTGCCCACCCCACTGCCCTCCTGGGCCTTCTGCTGGACGGGCACCTGCAGGGGGGGTTCTGGTTTTTACTTTTTTAATGTAAGTCTGAGTCTTTGTAATTATTGAATCGTGAGAACATTTTTGAACAATTTACCTGTCAATAAAGCAGAAGATGGCAGTTTTAAAGTTCCCAGCAGTCCGTCTGGATGATAACCTGTCAGTCACCTGTGTGTGTCTGGGCCCCAGAAGTGCCCGAGCTCCAAAAGGCAGTGAAGGAGCTGCCTTGCCCGTGGAAGCTATTCTGGGTAACTCTGAGGTCACGCGGAATGCTGCTGTTGGGCGTGCTGAGCCTGAGCAGGGGGCATCCTTGGGGCAGGACTGAAGGGTGGAAGGAGGGTGGTGTGCCTGTGAGCCCCAGCCAGGCAGCGCCAGGGCCCCAGGAGGCTGTCCACAACCACACACGGTAACCCTGCAGCAGCCCCAACGGACAGGATGGGGCAAGCCAGAGGCCCTGGGAAGACGCAGGAGCTCTCAGAGAGGCCTGGGCCAGAGTGAGTGATCCTGGCTGAGGGGGATGCTCGGGGTTACTTTCCCAAGTTGTTATATGAGTTGCCTTCTATTTGCCACTGACTAGCACCCAGCGGGGGCACGCAAGACCCAGCAGCTCTGGACCAGGCAACACCGCCTAGGCGGCTGCTGCAACAAGCAGCTCTCCTGGGAAGCTCAGCATTTCCCACAGACCACACCGGGGGCGGAGTGCCCCAGAGCATCTCCTCCCACAACGCACAGAGGGGCGGGTCCCCCAGAGCATCTCCTCCCACAGACCACAGCAGGGGGTGGGTCACCCAGAGCATCTTCTCCCACAGACCACACCTGGGGCGGGTCCCCCAGAGCATCTCCTCCCACAACCGACAGCAGGGGCGGGTCCCCCAGAGCATCTCCTCCCACAACCCGCAGCAGGGCGGCGAGTCCCCCAGAGCATCTCCCACAACCCACAGAGGGGCGGGTCCCCCAGAGCATCTTCTCCCACAACCCGCAGAGGGGCGGGTCCCCCAGAGCATCTCCTCCCACAACCCGCAGAGGGGCGGGTCCCCCAGAGCATCTCCTCCCACAACCCGCAGAGGGGCGGGTCCCCCAGAGCATCTCCTCCCACAGACCACACCGGGGTCGGGTCACTGAGAGGGGCTCCTCCCACAGACCACACCGGGGGCGGGGTCACCGAGAGCATCTCCTCCCACAGACCACAGCGCTCCTCCCACAGACCACACCGGGGGCGGGTCCCCCAGAGCATCACGGGTGGGTCCCCAGAGCATCTCCCACAGCCCGCACCAGGGGCGGGTCCCCCAGAGCATCTCCTCTCACAGCCCACGGCAGGGGCGGGTCCCCCAGAGCATCTCCTCTCACAGCCCACGGCAGGGGCGGGTCCCCCAGAGCATCTCCTCTCACAGCCCACGGCAGGGGCGGGTCGCCCAGAGCATCTCCTATCACAGCCAACGGCAGGGGCGGGTCCCCCCACGGCAGGGGCGGGTCCCCCAGAGCATCTCCTATCACAGCCCACAGCAGGGGCGGGTCCCCCAGAGCATCTCCTATCACAGCCCACAGCAGGGGCGGGTCCCCCAGAGCATCTCCTATCACAGCCCACGGCAGGGGCGGGGTCCCCCAGAGCATCTCCTATCACAGCCCACAGCAGGGGCGGGTCCCCCAGAGCATCTCCTCCCACAGCCCACGGCAGGGGCGGGTCCCCCCAGAGCATCTCCTCCCACAGCCCACGGCAGGGGCGGGTACCCCAGAGCATCTCCTATCACAGCCCACGGCAGGGGCGGGTACCCCAGAGCATCTCCTCCCACAGCCCACGGCAGGGGCGGGTCCCCAGAGCATCTCCTCCCACAGCCCACGGGCAGGGGCGGGTCCCCAGAGCATCTCCTCCCACAGCCCACGGCAGGGGCGGGTACCCCAGAGCATCTCCTCCCACAGCCCACGGCAGGGGCGGGTTCCCCAGAGCATCTCCTCCCACAGCCCACGGCAGGGGCGGGTCCCCCAGAGCATCTCCTATCACAGCCCACGGCAGGGGCGGGTCCCCCAGAGCATCTCCTCCCACAGCCCACGGCAGGGACGGGTCCCCCAGAGCATCTCCTCCCACAGCCCACGGCAGGGGCGGGTCCCCCCAGAGCATCTCCTATCACAGCCCACGGCAGGGGCGGGTCCCCCAGAGCATCTCCTCCCACAGCCCACGGCAGGGCCGGGTCCCCAGAGCATCTCCTCCCACAGCCCACGGCAGGGGCGGGTCCCCCAGAGCATCTCCTATCACAGCCCACGCCAGGGGCGGGTCCCCCAGAGCATCTCCTATCACAGCCCACGCCAGGGGGCAGGTCCCCCAGAGCATCTCCTATCACAGCCCACAGCAGGGGCGGGTCCCCCCAGAGCATCTCCTATCACAGCCCGCACCAGGGGCGAAGTCCCCAGAGCATCTCCTCCCATAGCCCGCACCAGGGGCGAGTCCCCCAGAACATCTCCTCCCACATCACAGGTGGGTCCCCCAGAGCATCTCTTCCCACAGCCCACACCAGGGGCGGGTCCCCCAGAGCATCTCCTATGACAGCCCACAGCAGGGGCGGGTCCCCCAGAGCATCTCCTCCCACAGCCCACAGCAGGGGCGGGTCCCCCCAGAGCATCTCCTCCCACAGCCCACAGAAGGGGCGGGTCCCCCAGAGCATCTCCTATCACAGCCCACAGCAGGGGCGGGTCCCCCAGAGCATCTCCTATCACAGCCCGCACCAGGGGCGGGTCCCCCAGAGCATCTCCTATCACAGCCCGCACCAGGGCGGGTCCCCCAGAGCATCTCCTATCACAGCCCACAGCAGGGGCGGGTCCCCCAGAGCATCTCCTCCCACAGCCCACAGCAGGGGCGGGTCCCCCAGAGCATCTCCTATCACAGCCCACACCAGGGGCGGGTCCCCCAGAGCATCTCCTCCCACATCACAGGTGGGTCCCCAGAGCATCTCCTCCCACAGCCCACACCAGGGGCGGGTCCCCCCAGAGCGTCTCCTATCACAGCCTGCAACAGGGGCGGGTCCCCCAGAGCATCTCCCACAACCCACACCAGGGGCGGGTCCCCCCAGAGCATCTCCTCCCACATCACAGGTGGTTCCCCAGAGCATCTCCTCCCACATCACGGGTGGGTCCCCCAAATCATCTCCTCACACAGCCCGCACCAGGGGCGGGTCCCCCAGAGCATCTCCTCCCATAAACCACACCAGGGGCGGGTCCCCCAGAGCATCTCCTCCCACATCACGGGTGGGTCCCCAAATCATCTCCTCCCACAGCCTGCACCAGGGGCGAGTCCCCCAGAGCATCTCCTATCACAGCCCACAGCAGGGGCGGGTCCCCCAGAGCATCTCCTCCCACAGCCCACAGCAGGGGCGGGTCCCCCAGAGAATCTCCTATCACAGCCCACACCAGGGGCGGGTCCCCCAGAGCATCTCCTCCCACAGCCCACAGCAGGGGCGGGTCCCCCCAGAGCATCTCCTATCACAGCCCACAGCAGGGGCGGGTCCCCCAGAGCATCTCCTATCACAGCCCACAGCAGGGGCGGGTCCCCCAGAGAATCTCCTATCACAGCCCGCACCAGGGGCGGGTCCCCCAGAGCATCTCCTCCCACAGCCCACACCAGGGGGCGGGTCCCCTAGAGCATCTCCTATCACAGCCCACAGCAAGGGCGGGTCCCCCAGAGCATCTCCTCCCACGGCCCGCACCAGGGCCGGGTCCGCAGAGCATCTCCTCCCACAGCCCCTACCAGGGGCGGGTCCCCCCAGAGCATCTCCTATCACAGCCCACACCAGGGGGCGGGTCCCCCAGAGATCTCCTCCCACAGCCCACACCAAAGGCGGGTCCCTGCCGGCACAGTCTCATCTATGAATGAGCTGAGCAGCGGGGCAGCAGGTGGTGCCAGGTCAGCTCAGGTTTGCTCCCCCAGTTTGCATCTGACACTAAAAATGTGGCTATAAAGTGCTTGTGGGTGTATCAGCCACTTTTAAAACTGAAATGGTAGCTGTTGGAGCACAGGCGTCAACTATGGCGGTCACTCAACAGGACAGTGCACAGGACGAAGAGTGACACGTTCCAACCACAACAGACACGCCTTGAAGCACAGCACCCTGATCTGGGTTACAGGACATGTCCTGGTGTGGCGACTGAGCTGGACCCCTGGGCAAAAGATTCCGAGTGGGGACCAGGCCATGACTGGGGGTGCTGGTGACATCTGCACCCTATATGCTGGTTTCACAGAAGTGGTCGCTGTGCCACAGTTTAGGTTGCACACACGGGGTTGGGCTCCTGTCTGAGTGCAGGGGTGCATGCCTGCCTGAGTGCAGGGGTGCACGCTTGTCTGAGTGATTGCAGGGGTGCACGCTTGCTTGTCTGAGTGATTGCAGGGGTGCACGCTTGTGTGAGTGCAGGGGGTGCACGCTTGTCTGAGTGCAGGGGTGCACACTTGTCTGTGTGAGTGCAGGGGTGCACGCTTGCTTGTCTGAGTGCAGGGGTGCACGCTTGCTTGAGTGCATGCGTGCACACTTGTCTGAGTGCAGGGGTGCACACTTGTCTGAGTGATTGCAGGGGTGCACGCTTGTCTGAGTACAGGGGGTGCACGCTTGCCTGTGTGAGTGCAGGGGTGCACGTTTGTGTGAGTGTAGGGGTACATGCTTGTCTGAGTGCAGGGGGTGCACGCTTGTCTGTGAGTGCAGGGGTGCACGTCTGTGTGATTGCAAGGGTGCACACTTGTCTGAGTGCCGGGGTGCACGTTTGTGTGAGTGTAGGGGTGCACGCTTGTCTGAGTGCTGGGGTGCACGCTTGCACACAGGTGATCCCGTGATCTGCCTTCGCAGTGTGACGCAGGGGAAGGGCCAGCTGGGTCCTAACCCCTGCTGCTCAGTGCTGGCACCGACCCCACCAGGTCAGAGCCACCCTGAAAGGGAGAGCATGGCCTTGCCTTGCAGGGACTGCCAAAGTCTGGCCGCGAGGTAGCTATGGAGCAGGGCCCCAAGGCCATCTGTGTCCACCTGGGGGCCAGGCCCCTCCCAGTCCCAGCAGGTTGGTGCCAGGAGGGGGTGCTTTTCCGCCCCCTTTTCTGCCCCCCTCCAGGCATCGCCTTTGGCTCGCTCACCGCTTGCCTCTCTCCCAACCCTCTGTCCTCCAGCTTTTCACCACCCCCACCGGAAGCGGGGGAAAAGCCCCCTCTTAGTTCTGGGTTCAACTTCACAGACCCCAGCCTCTGGCCGCCCCAGATGGTACAGGAAACACCTTTATTGTACAAGGGCTCCCTGTCCTTGGCCCCTGCGGGGGGGAGGGGGAGGGGGAGGTCTGGGGGCTGGACGAGGGATAGCCCCCAGGTCGACCGGGATGGGGGGAGGTTCTGGGACCAGAGGGGGTGGGGGAGCCCCCCAGGTTGACGGTCACGCAGCCGCTCAGGCCTCAGCCTCAGCCCCGGCGAACAGAGGGTTGACGAAGTAAGTGTGGCTGGTGCTGCCTGTGGCCGCCTTCGGAGCCCCGCTGAGCGGCCGTGGCCGGGGCTGCGGGGTGACAGTGTCAAGAGGCATCGGGCGCCGAGTCCCGGCCCGAGGAGGCCCCGGTCCCCCTTCTCGCCCCCTCACCAGCTCCTTGGAAGCCGCCACGTCGAACACTGGGTTGTGGAAGCCCAGGGGCGCCCCGGCCGGGACAGCCTCCTCGCGCCTCCTCCACCTGAAGGCATAGCAGGGACGCCGGCGTGAGCCCCTAGGGGCAGCCCTCAGTCCCGACTCTTTCCCCGACCCCGTTCCCGCCCCGAGTACCTGAGCCTCCCCCGCGCGGCGCAGCAGCGGCAACGCCACCAGCAGCACCAGCAGCGCCAGCAGCAGCGAGGCCGCCACGCCACTCGCCAGTCCAGCCGCGGAGCCGAGCACCGACGTGCGCGCCCGACTCCCGCACGGTCGCCGCCAGGACGCCGAGGGCCTCGCCTGCGAGAGAGGGGCCGGCTCAGTCTCGCCCGCGGCGAGGCGCGGCAGGGAGCGGCTAGGCGCGGCAGGGAGCGGCGGGACGCGGCGGGCGCGGTTACCGTGCTCGGCGATGTCTGCCAGGAGGGCCCGGGCCAGCCGCCCCGCGCTGCCCGTCTCGGGCCCCATTTCTGCCAGCACCACCTGGATTTCTGTGTCGGCCTCGCGGAGCCGGGGCGAGCGTGGCACCTTGGACACGGCCACCTGCAGCCCCTGGTACTGAGGCTGGGGGAGGGGGACGGGGTTGGCTTGACTCAGCCCCCTGAGCCTATGGGGACGCTGAGGGCAGAGGTGGATGGCGGGCAGGTGGGCGGCCGCAGGGACCCCTGCAGAAGGGGAGTCCTGGCGGAAGCGGTAGGACTGGGGACGCCCCTCAGCTGCCCGCCAGGCCCCATTACCAGGCCCAGGAAGGCGCCGAGTACCCGCGCCCGGTACCGCTCCAGGTCAAATTCGGGGCCGTGGGTCAGCAACACGACGGCTCCTGCGGCGGGGCGGGGAGGGCAGGGGTCAGCGCCGTGGATCCGGACCCGGCAGGAAACTGGCGGGGGTCGAGCCTGGTCCTCCAGGCGGTCCCAGCGAGCAGGGCCCGGGCGGGACGCTCACCGCAGAGGTCGCAGCACTGGCCCTGGGGCCGGAGGGCGCGGTGGCAGGCGGCCTGGGGGCAGCGGCCGCCCAGGGGCTGGAGCAGGGCCGCGCAGATCCACGGCTGCGCCTGGGGCGAGGAGCGGTGGTCAGCGCGGAGGGCCACGGCGGAGCGCAGCGAGAAGGGCGAGGCGTCGGAGAGGCGAGCGGGCCAGAGACCGTGGGGGTCCCGGGCACAGTCCCGACCCTCGCGCGGCCCCGCGACTCCACTGCGGTCGCGCTCACCTCCGCGTTGCCGCAGACGCAGCCCGACGGGTCGGCGCAGTCCTCGGGGCCCACGCTCAGCACGCCCGGCCCGTGGAAGCGCAGGCGGCCCGCGCGGGACGCCAGGAAAGCAGCCAGGTCCTCGTCGCTCGTGAACGTCTGCGGGAAGCGGGGGTCCCCACCGGAGCCAGCCCGAGGAGGAGACATCACCTGAGTGCTCATTTCACCCACGTGTGCAGACCGGGAGGGGCGGGGGCGGGCAGAGGCGGGGAGAGGGGACCCGAGCCTCCCTCCCGGCCATACTCACCCGGCCCAGAGCCGAGACGCTGCGGACTCGCACGGGGCTAGCGCCAGGGCCAAGCCCCACGCGGAAGGAGGCACTGGGCGGAAAGACGACGTCGTCGTGGCGGCAGGGCACGCGCTCGGCGTCCACGGAGAAGAGGCCAGGTGCCTCGTCCCCGGAGCGCCACAGGTGCGGGTCATACCAGGAGAAGCGGTCAGGGTCGCGGAAGACCGCAGGGTGGCCTGAGCGGGGGCGCACCCCTGAGCTCCAGGGAGCAAGCCCGCACCACGCCACGCCCCTGAGCACGAGCTCCCAAGCTCCCCTGCGGGACACTCCCGCCACTCCCCAAGCCCCGCCCCGGACACGCCCCCTCCGCCCGGACACGCCCCCCTCCGCCCGAACCCGCCCCCCGGTCACCCCTCCCAGAGCCCCGCCATTGCCCGACCGCCTCACCCGCGCCACAGTCCCGGTGCAAGCCCGCGTCTGAGACGCCGAATCCGGCTCCTGAAGCCAGGACGAGTTCCCCATCCAGCGGCAGGAGCTGCAAGAGGCAGGGCTGAGGCGGCGCCACGCGGGAGACCCGGCCTGTTCCGCGCCCACCCCGCCCCCAATGCCCTGGGACGAGAAGCTAGACCTAGTCCGCGGAGGGGACCCGGGGGAGCTCAGGCCCGGGGTCCTCGGCCTTCCTGAGGCTGGCAGAGGAGGAGAGGAGAATCTGGCCTGGGAAAGATGGGGCCGCGTGTGCAAGGGCCCGAGCGGGCACAGCCCAGTGTCCAGTGTCCAGGGACAGAGCCCGAGCCTCGGATCAGGACGGAGCCGTGGGGGAGTCGGGCAGGAATGACTCTTGCCAGGGCCTGTCCCCTCCCCCATCCCCCCTGAGAACGTGCACAGGCCAAGGGCTCCCGGGTTCCAGGAACTAGTTTCAAACGTTGTCCGGCCTCCGGGGAGTCTGAGGCCGAGCTCTGGGTGTGTGAGGGAGGAAGGGAGGGGCTGCAACCGGGGTGCAGGAGGAGGCAGGGGGTGTCGCGGGCGGTGGAGTTGCCCCTGCTGTTTCCTAGGCCTGGGCTCGCAGGCAGCTCCCCTCACCACATAAGTGAGGCCACAGCCCAGGCCTGGGGTGTCAGCAGAAATATGGGGTTCTGACCGCCCGCCCCTCCACTCTTCCTTTCCTCCCAGTGCCAGGACCTCGGCCTCCTGCCTTCTTGCTTCAAGGGCTGAGGGTGAGCGCTGGGCCAGGGCAACCCTTGGTGCTGGGTTATGAGGGGGCTCAGCACAGCAGGGCGTGCCCCCCCCCACCTCACCCCCACCCGGGCCGGGGCCCACTCTTTGGCTTTTCCAGGAGCCCTGCACCTGCGCAAGAGGCCAACACCTGCAGCGGCGTTCCGGGCACACCTGAGGGTGAGGCACTGCCAGCCAGCCAACTCCACCCACGGGTGCAGAGGCGGAGCCGAGGGGGGCAGAGTGTGTCACAGTAGAAAGCACCTCAGGAATAGGGAGGGGTTCCCAGGAGGAAGCATGGCCAAGAACACGGTTTTTTAAAGAAGGAAGGGAAAAATATAAACGTGAGAATCGTAATTGAACAGATAAGCATAGTAGGTAAGGTCAGAAGTTTGAGACCAGCCTGCTGAGGAATATAGTGAGACCCCATCTCTAGAAAAAAATGTAAAAATAAAAAGAGAATATAATTTTTAAATATAGGGGCATCATTCATAATGGAAACCAAACTTAAGGCCGGGCTCACATCTGTAATCCCAACGCTTTGGGAGGCCAAGGTGGGCATATCACTTGAGCCCAGGAGTTTCGGACCAGCCTGACCAACATGGTGAGACCCCATCTCTACAAAAAATACAAAAATTAGCCGGGTGTGGTGGCGCAAGCCTGTAGTCCCAGCTACTCGGAGGCTGAGGTGGGAGGATTGTTTGAGCCCAGAGAGGTCAAGGCTGCAGTGAGCCGTGCTGGTGCCTGGGCAACAGAGTGAGACCTGTCTCAAAAAACCAAACTTACAAAGTATTGATGAATTAACCACTACAAGACCTCTACAGGGAACATTTTAAGACTCAAAGGAGGACAGAGATGATCTGAAATACTTGGAGAGGCCATCCATGCTCTTGAATGGATGGCTTGACAGCATAAGGCAGTTATTTATTATTTCTCCCAGTCTAATTCCTATCATCCCAGCTACTCGGGAGGCTGAGGCAGAATTGGTTAAACCCGGAAGGTGGAGATTGCAGTGAGCCAAGATCACACCACTGCACTCCAGCCTGGGTGACAGAACAATACTGTGTCAAAAAAAAAAAAAAAAATCCAGGGTTTCTGAGGTGGTGGTGGGGATAGTTGGTACCTGGCAAACCTGTCCTACAATTTATCTGTGACAATCAGATCCACAAAGAACCTTGGAGCAGGAGTGAAGGGGGCAAGTGGCGTCGATGGATATGAAGCCATCCTGCAGAGCCAGTGTGGACAGTGTAGGGTAGGCAGTGCGGCCTGTGGACTTGAAGACAGGGTTGAGACCCACAATACCCAGGCACACGGAGGATTCCGGCAGTGCTGGGACCAAAGGGCAAGGCAGAGGATGCTGGGAGCCAGGCTTATTCTAAGGGGAGAGACAGAGCAGGCCCGCTTACTGGAGCACGTGCCGCATGGGCACACAGCGGATTACCCTCGTGACTGACGAGCAGAGAGGATTCTCACACCAAACACCAAAAACAGTTCTAAGGTTAGGGGGTTTGCATTAGGGCGATTACAGTGAGGGTTTCTGTTCAGCACAGGACACTGCCAGCAAGTCCACAGTGAGCCCAGACTTGCAGAGCCTCCAGCCAAGGCTGGGGAATGGGTGGAAGACAGGAGACTCCCCCAACAAGAAAGCAGGCAAGGGAGAGAAATGGAAGGAGGGGCAAGGAAAAGGAAAATCGCAGGGAGGGACGCTCCCAACCAGAAAATCACCAAGTAAAGCACTGATGTGCATGGCCTGTTACTTGGGCACCATCTAGGCAGAGGGACCATGCTGGGGAGCCAGGGGTGTGGAAGGGAACAGAGCCGACCCGTGTAGGGGATGGGGGATGCTCTGGTAGCTCTGGGTGAATTCTGCCTCTGTAGGCTGGGACCCCTGCCCTTGCGCTGTTCCCACCGGGCAGTGGATGATCAATGGATGAACGATTGAATGGATGAATGAATGAATGGAGTGTTGCCTCCTTTCAGAGCCCAAGCGCTTCCAAAGAAGATCATGAAAGTAAGGAGGCCGGCAGGGGAGAGGAGTCAGGGGAAATCCAGGCCCTGGAACCCCCACCCCAGCCTGACTCCTCTGCCCCTGGGTCCCCCTCACTCGGGCGGCCTGGTTGCCAAGGTTACGCATGGGCTCTGGGGGCGGGGCTGCAAGGTACAGCTGCCTCCCTCTCCCTGCCCTCCTCCCTTTTCCTGGGCGGGAGCCTCACCATCTTGCAGTGGGTGCGGTGGGTGCGGGGGTGTCAGGACCCCCACCCCTCACACTGCCACCCCCGCCCCCCAAACCTGCCCAGCACCTAGTGGCTTTCAGGTTAAGGTGGCTTTGGAAAACCCGAAGGAATGACCCCAGTGGCCCTGGGGTGAAAATGAGGCCCAGGGTCCCTGACCCCGCATTCCCCCACCTGCATATGCAGGGGGCCCTCCCAGGCCTGAACCCCACATCCAGACCCAACACCAGTGACCCTCACTCAGGAGTGACTGAGCTGGCAGGTGTGCAGGTGACAAGCCAAGGTCGCAGCCCGGGAGTGGCTGTGAAGGTTCTGGGAGGAAGATTTTGCCCAGGGGCTTGGCCTGCGGGCACCACGGTCACCCTGGAAGCTGGCGCCTGCTGCTGCGACAGGACTTCGGCCACCAAGAATACTTGACCGAGAGGGCAGGCTGTGTGCCAGTGAAGCTGTATTTACGGTCGCTTTGGTGTGAATGTCATATACTTTTCAAGTGCCACAAAAGATTGTTCTTTTTTCTGCAACGGATGCAGAGTAAAACCGTTCCTTGCTCCAAGGTATAGGGGCTGCATCTGGCCTGTAGCTCCTGAAGCCCACCTTAAACAAGGAAATCCGCTTCTTCCTTTAGGACCTCATCAGAGCCTTTAACATGTGATGAAGGTCCAGGCAAGTGCAGCCGCGGCATTTCCCAAACTTACCAGCTCCTGGAACCTGCTTTCCTCGCAGTTCCCATCATTCTCTGGGAGTATGGTGAGAAGCAGTTGGAGAAACAGCTCTCCGAGGGCAGCAGTCCCCAACCTTTTTGGTACCAGGGGCCAGTTTTGTGGGAGACAGTTCTTCCAAGGACTGTCCACTGGATTCTCATAAGGAGTGCACACCCACCCAGGTCCCTCGCAGGCACAGTGGCAATAGGGGGACTCTAGGAGAATCTGATCTGATCTGAAGGGAGGCAGAGCCCAGGCGGAAGTGCAGCTCACCTCCTGCTGAGCACCGCTTCCAAACCGGCCAGGGACTCGGAGGGTGGGTGGGCAGAGATTGGGGACCCCTGCCCTAGTGTTCTAAAGGTGGAGCTTTAGGCACCAGGACATGACAAGGCTTTGGAGGAAGGGCATGGAGCAGGCGATTCCCGAGAAGACCACCCATGGCTGGGCACCAGAAGGGCCCTGGGGACAAGGGCGCCTCCCACACCTCCAAGGACACAGCCTGGCTGGGACCATGGGACCAAGCTCCCCTAGGATCACCCCCACCCCCACACCTCCTAAAATATTCTCCAGAGGCCAAAGGCGGAGGCCGGCAGCTCCTCCATGCCGGTGGGGGCCGCCCTCGAGGCACAGCGGTCCCTGAAGGAGCTTCGGAGACTCGGCGGTTTAGAAGCCCCACCCGGTGGCAGCCGCAGCCCCGCCTTACCAAGTCTGAGACGGAGTGACCTTCTCGCACCAGGACTGACAACATCTGCAGGAAGAAGCTGCGTTCAACCGAGCGGGGAGCGGCCCCACCCGGGCCGAGGGTCCAGGCCCATCACCGACCCCGCGGGGCTCCCAGGCACCTTGTCCGCCGGGAACTCGACGGCGCCGCCCTTGCACGGAGTCCGGTTCTGGCTCCAGTTGGCTGCGACCTCGAAGTCGGTGTTGGGGACCCAGAGTTTGGAGGCCGCCTGGGTCAGTGCTGGGGAGGAGGCGCCTGAATGCCCGCAGTTCTCGCCGGGACGCCCCCTCCTCAGGGAAAGCCACCCACCCAGAGAGGTGCAGAGGGTCCGCGCGGGTCACCCGGTCCAGACGTATAGGAGCTCCATCCCCCGCAGCCCAGACCCAGGCCCTGGTCCCTCCCGGCGTCAGGCCAGACTGTGGGCGCCCGGCCCAGGCACTCTCCGACGGACTTCTATTGTATCTGCAGAGCCCGCTCAGCCGTGCCCTACAGGACGCCTGCCTAGATCGCCTCCCCGCGCTGCCTCCCGTTTGCCTGGCGCTAGAGCAGAGGACAGGGTTGTCCAGGACAGTGACAACTGGGGCATGGAGGAGGATGGGGCAGCGCAGACCTCTTCCGCGGCCTTGGAATCAGGAAAGCTTCCTGGAGGAGTCCTACCTGGGCCGGGAAGAGCTGCGACAGAAAGCGCATCCCGGCTTGAGAAGTAAAAGGGGCTGGAGGCGGCAGGACCAGGTGAGGCCGGCCGTGAACGGGGTGGGTGGGGTTGTCCTGAGGGAGCCTCGAGGGGCTCAGGGAAGAGGGACAGCAATGGACTGAATTTTTTCCAGTGTTGGAAGTGGGCGCCAGGGACACGCGCCTGCCTGGTGTTAAGGGCGGGTGGAGTGCTCAGTGCTCCCTCGGGGACCGGGAAACTGAGGCAGGCTGCCCAGCCCCGCAGACTCCCACACGCACACTCGCTGCTGTCGGCAGGGTCTGAGGACCGCTCCCATTTTGCAGACGGAAAAGCCGCGAGGGCAGGAGCCTCCGGAGACCGAGGCTGGCGGAGGCTTCCGGACCCCCTCCTCTCCCCGGACCCCCTCTCTCCCGGATCCCCTCCTCTCCCGGACCCCCTCCTCTCCCGGATCCCCTCCTCTCCGGCACCCCCTCCTCTCCCGGACCCCCTCCTCTCCCGGACCCCCTCCTCTCCCGGACCCCCTCTTCTCCCGGACCCCCTCTTCTCCCGGACCCCTCCTCTCCCCGGACCCCCTCCTCTCCCGGACCCGTCCTCTCCCGGATCCCCTCTTCTTCCGGACCCCCTCCTCTCCCGCACCGCCCGTTGCACTTCCCGCGCACTCCCGGACGGCGCCCGCGCCCGATGAAGGAAGCCAGGCCGAGTTTCACACCCCCCCACCCCAAGCCCTCACTGCCCACCCCTCGGAAGATCTTCACCCTCCAGACCTGGAAGGACCTCGGCCCTGGGTCCTGACAGGCCCGCCGCCGTCCTGGCCCCCTCGGTGTGACCCCAGCTCACCGCAGAGCTGCAGCCACAGCAGGACCCGGCCCAGGGCGCCCATCTCGCCTCTGCTCCCTGCCCGACCAGGAGACTTTGCCCCACTGAGCCCGCGTGACCAGGCAGGTCGGGTGGGGGCACAGGGGTCCGTTACACATTTACCTCCAGACCCGCCCAGGGCCGACTCTTCAGGCGCCTGGGAGGCACCTTCTCGGCATCTCCTTACGCGCCCCTGCAGGGCCTGAACACCTTAGGTTCCCAGGAAGAGCAAGGAAGAAGCGCTTGTGGGGACTGACCTACCTTGTAAAAAGAGTGTCTTGCTGGAAGGGGGACGACCTTTGAATTCACTCCTTTCTCTGTCCTGGGTGCTGCTGGGGCTGAGCCTAATCTGCTCACCATTGGGACTGGGCACCCACTTCTCCACGCAATGCCCGCCTCCCATGGATTGTGGGTGGTGGTTGGACCACAGAAGGAAGATACTGGACAGAACGTGCTGTATGAATGGTCACAGTCCACGAGGGTGGACTGTGGATGCTGGTGGAGAATGATGGATGGTGAGTCGGGGGACAGCTGATTGACAGCAGCATTGATGGTGGATGGATGGTGCATGGCGTAGGCCATCTGGATGCCTGGTGGGGGAATGATGAATGGTTGACGGGGTGGATGGGGAGTGATGGAGGGTGGATGGGTGATGGATGGATGGAAGAGGATGGTGAGTGAAAAATGAATGGATGATAATCAGGGAATGGTGGATGGAGAATGACTGGTGCATAAACGGATACATGGCTGCTGGTAGATCATAAAGAGTGGGTGTTCATCGGGCTCGGTGAGTCACGCCTGTAATCCCAGCAGTTTGGGAAGCTGAGGCGGGCGGATCACCTGAGGTCGGGAGTTCAAGACCAGCCTGACCAACATGGAGAAACCCCTGTCTCTACTAAAAATACAAAATTAGCCAGGCGTGGTGGCACATGCCTGTAATCCCAGCTACTCAAGAGGCTGAGGCAGGAGAATCAGTTGCACCTGGAAGGTGGAGAATGTGGTGAGCTGAGATCACGTCATTGCACTTCAGCCTGGGCAACAAGAGTGAAACTCTGTCTCTAAAAAAAACAAAGAGTGAGTGTTAAATGGTGGAGGTTTGGTGAGTGATGAATGCTGAATGGATGGTGGATGGTGAGTAGGTAGATGGTAGATGGTAGATGGATAGATGGTGGATGATGTTTGCATAAATGGTGAATTGTAGTTGGATAAGTGGTGGATAGTGGACAATGTGTGGATGATGGATGGTGGATAGGGGATGGTAAATTGATGGGTAATGGATGGTAGATAGATAAGTGATAAATGGTGGATGATGGTTGGTGGATGACGGATAGTAGACAAGTGAACGGTCATGAGTAGATGGTGAATATTGACTGGATAGTGGTAGATGGTAGACGGTTGATGGTAAGATGAATAGTGGTTGGTGGATGGTGGGTGGATGGAAGGCTGCATGGTGAATGAGTGGATGGTGGATGGTGAATAGGTGGATGGTAGATGGTGAATGGTGGATGTGAATAGTGATGGATGGGTGGTGGATGAATGGATGGATGAATGGTGGATGGTGGACTGTGGATAAGTGGATGGTGGATGGTAGATAGTGGATGAGGGATGATAGATGAATGTGGATAGTGAATGAGTGGATGGCGAATGGGTGAATAAATGGACATATGGATGGATGAATAGATGGGGGATGGTGGATGAGCATATATTGGATGTTGGATGGGTGGATGGATGAATGGTGGATGATGGATGTCAGATTGTGGATAAGTGGATGGTGGATGGATGGGTGGTGGATGGTAGACAGTGGATGAGGGATGATAGATGAATGGTGGCTAGGGAAGGCGTAGGTGGTGAACGGGTAAATGGACATATAGATGAGTGGATGGATGAATGGTGGATGGTGGCTAAGTGAATGATGGGTGGATGGAGGATGGTGGATGTGTGAATGGGTGGATGGATGAATGGATGGTGGATGAGTGAACTGTGGATGATGGATGAGTGGATGGTGGGTGTGTGGATGGATAGATGGATGGATGATGGGTAGATGGATGGATGGATGGATGCTGGATGAATGGATGGTGGATGAGTGGACAATGGATGGATAAGTGGGTAGATGGGTGGATAGATGGATGTTGGATGATGGAAGGTAGATAGATGGAAGGTAATGGTGTATGGTAAATGGTGGATAGGTGGGTGGTGCGTTATGGTGGATGATGGGTGGTGGATTGAGAGGATAGTATTTTGTAGAAGGATGGTTGATGATCAATAGACAGATGACGGATGGTAGATGAAAGTAGATGGTCGACTGGGCACGGTGGCTCACACCTGTAATCCCAGCACTTTGGGAGGCCAAGGAGAGAGAATCACTTGAAGTCAGGAGTTCAAGACCAGCACGGGCAACATGGTGAAACTCTGTCTCTACTAAAAATGCAAAAATTAGCCGGGTGTAGTGGCACATGCCTGTAATCTCAACTACTCAGGAGGCTGAGGCAGAATTGCTTCAACCTGGGAGGCAGAGGTTGCAGCGAGCCAAGATTGTGCCACTGCACTCCAACCTGGGCGACAGAGTGAAACTCGATTAAAAAAAAAAAGTAGATAGTTGATTGTGGATGGTGGATGGGTAAGTGTATGAATGGTAGATCACAGATGGTGAATGTTACTGGTGGATAGATGGACAGAAGAGCAATTGTGGAAGGATAGTTGATGGATGGTCGAGGGTAGTTGAATAAAGAATGGTGGAAAGGGTGGATGGTGGCAAAATGAGTCATGGTTGTGTAAGTGGATGGTTGATGGGCGAAACTGTAGCTGTTGAATGGATGTACATGTATGGACAGTTTGTTGCAATGGATGGTGGGTGAGAAGAAGTTGGGGATTTTGGATGGTGAATGGAGATGGATGGTGGACAAGAGCAAACGTTGCCATGATGGACTGATGGTGGACGAATAATGGTGAATGGGTTTTAGATGACATGTGAAGGGACAGGAGGCAGATAGTAGGTAGCTGGATGAGAGCACAGGAGTTCTTGGATATAAATAGGTGGGTGAACAGAGCATGGTGGATGGATTGTGAATGAACATGGGCTAGGTGATGGACGGATGACTGATGGGAATGGAAGGATGGATGCTTGGATCTCTGTAGCATGCACGTTGGAATGGCTGGGTGGTGAGTAAGTGGAGGATGGATTTGTGGGTGATGGGAAGCAGAGAGGTAGATGGATGAACAGCAGATAGATTGTGCACGATGTTTGTGGATGATTTCATGACTGGGTGATGGGTTTCTGGGAGGGGAGGTGAATTGATCATTAGGGGATGACTGGTGGAGAGATGGATGCTGGCCTTGGGGACCGGGAGACACTGGCTGTGGCTGATGGAAGTGGAGGACGGTGGATGGTACATTGGGTTCCAATGGCAGGATGGTGGATGAGTGAGAAGGGAAGGGTGGAGAGCGGAGGTGCGCATGTAGACAGTGGACTGACGGTGAAAGGGAAACTACTCAGTCTCCGAGACTTCTGGGGCCTTCCACTCTCCAGGCCATCCTGCTGCTTCCTGCACCCCCACCCCTCACCCGC
Organism: Ateles fusciceps; assembly: GCA_036589455.1. NCBI lineage: Eukaryota > Metazoa > Chordata > Mammalia > Primates > Atelidae > Ateles > Ateles fusciceps. The sequence goes on from JAZHEH010002060.1 coordinate 2,756,479, forward strand.
AGACCCTGCCAGGAGCACCCTGTGCTTGGCCTGGTATTTGCTTCTTTCTTGAGTGATGTGGGGCAGCCGGGAGGAAGAAGCTGCCGCTGGGGGGGAGCTCTGCCTCCTTTTGCGTCCCGGGTGGGCACTTTGCCTGGATGTCTCTAATGCCACCAGCGTTGCCCCTTCCCCTGGAGGGATTGCCTCGAGCAAGGCCCCCGCGCTCAGTGGCTCTGTGGTGCTGACCCAGACTAGGGCTGGGAGGCTGGTCCTCATGGTCCTGGAGTTTGGCTGGCCCCTTGCTGGACTCACAACTCCTCAACCAGGAACAAACAGGAGATTTTGGGGTCACATCTGTTTGCCCCTTGTCTTGCTTCTCAGTGGGAAGGAGGCAGTTTGGTCGAACTGCGTTGTTTCACCTGAGTGTCTGGCTCTGCCCCCACGCCCCTACCCCCTCCATCAATGCAGACAGCCAGGTGAGGCTCAGCAAACTTCACCCCTGTGGCTCAGGGCCACAGCCAAGCCTGAAAGGGCCCAGAGGCTGGGGCTCCTTATCCTGATGCCAGAAGTGGACTGCACTAAGGGCGGGCGGGGCCTCAGGTGAGTCCAGAGGGCTGGATGGCCGGGATCTGGGGCAGCAGTGAAGCCTCTGAGCACTGCTGCCGCACCTGGGCAGGCCATTCCTAGATTGTGCTGTATGGAGAAGGGGGTGAGGCCACCTGGCTTCCTGGTCAGGGGAAGCTTCCTGAAAGAGGTGGCATTAAAACGAGACAGGAGGGATGAGATCACAGCTGCAGCCAGTGTGGAGGCTGAATTGAAGGTGGCAAAAGGAGAGGGGCTGGGGCTGGCTGGGTGGGTATTGGGATCCATCTCTCTTGCCCTGAATGGCAGCTGGAGGTGGGTCATGTATTTTTTTAAAGACAGGCGTCTAGGCACCGTGGCTTACACCTGTAATCCCAGCACTTTGGGAGGCCAAGGCAGGCGGATTCCCTGAGGTCAGGAGTTTGGTATCAGCTTGGCCAACACAGTGAAACGCCATCTCTACTAAAAATACAAAAATTTGCTGGGCATGGTGGTGGGTGTCTGTAATCCCAGCTACTTGGGAGACTGAGGCAGGAAAATTGTTTGAACCCAAGAGGCGAAGGTTGTAGTGAGCCTAGCTTGCACCACAGCACTACCGCCTGGGTAGCAGATAGAAATCCGTCTCAAAAAAAACAAGGAAGGCAAGAGGCAGGAGGGGAGGGAGGAGCGTGCAAGCGAGGCTGGGGCTTCGCTAAGAGCAGCTGCTGCTGGGGGGTGGGTTGAATACAACTCAGAGGGACGACCAGGAGGGTGTGGGCCAGGGGTCTTCACCTAGCTTGGATGGGGCTGGGCCTGCTGCCTGTCAGCTGGGGGTGGGGGGACAGACAGGCCTCCCGGTGGCATCCAGCAGTGGTCGGACCAGCCCTGAGCCCTGTCCAGGAAGCAAATGCTGTGTGAGGCTACGAAATTCACTTCGCCTCCATTCCATCCGTCACCTGCAGAGCAAGGGTGGCAGTGCCCGTCTCACAGGGCGCAAGGGCCCAGTGCCCTTTAGGCTGCAGCCTGGCCTGCGTGGGGAGGGGAGGGGGAGCAGGAGCACCAGGAGGGGAGGGCTGAGCACCAGGAGGGGGAGGGCTTAGCCCCAGAGGCCCTATGGGTCCCTCCTCCATCCATGGACAGTTGGAAGAGGGGGACATCAGGATGTGGAGAGCTGAGGATCTTGGGAGCACCAGCTGGGAAGCTGCCCCTGAGCGTCTTGCCTGAACCTCACCCCAGATGGGGGGCTCTGCAAGACCCGGACCAGGTGCCACCCACTGTCCCACCCCACCTCCACTCCTCCTTCCACACGGAGGGTGAATATGCCCCCGCCCCTGCACTGTGGGGAGGGTGAGCTGCCCCCGCCCCTGCACTGTGTGGAGGGTGAGCTGCCCCTCCCACTGCAGTGTGTGGAGGGCGAATCTGCCCCAGCTCCTGCGCTGTGGGGAGGGTGGATCTGCCCCTGCCCCTGCGCTGTGTGGAGGGTGAATCTGCCCCTGCCCCTGCGCTGTGTGGAGGGGAAGGTTGTCAAGATGTTTGCGGGCCACCCCGCTGGAGGTCAGGGTCACTAACTTGGTCCTCGAAACCCTTACTGCCCCTCGCTGGGCAGGTTCCCCGCAAGGCTGGCCGGACCAGGACGTGAGCGGATGTGACAGGGCTGTGTATGCGGAGCCCAAGCATGGCAGGCAGAGAGAGCAGTTACTCAGCATGAGGTGATATCGCAGCAACATCCCAGCGGGAGCAGCGCCATGCAGGCCGCCTGAGATGCAGCCTGGCCCAGGGGGAGCAGAGGGATGGCTGGGACCGCACTGCAGGTGCCACTTGTGCACAGAAGGCCCGTGACCACATGCACAGGTGCCCCCAGCCCCTAGGCACACAGGGGGGACACACACTTACAAATGGCTCAGAACCTCAGGGAGTCAGAGAACTGTAGACTCCCAAGTGCCACAGGGGCCAGGGAGGTGGGGTGGAGCCAAGGCCTTGGCTGCGAGTGGCCCCCCGACCCCTCGAGTGCCTGTCGGTAGTGGGAGTCCTCAGAACTGAATGGCTGCAAGCCAGGGTGCAGGGCCCAGCCAGGAAGGGCACAGCCACCCACCCCCAAGGTCCAAGGTCCCCTGCAGGGGTGTTTTACGTGGAGTGCTTTCCATGCAGCCCCTGGGGCGGACACCAGTATCATCTCCCTTTGACATGAAGCAGAGGTGCTGGGTATGCACTCAAGTGAGCTGCGTCCCCACTCCTAGACCCCTCCCAGCAGGTGCCAGCCCTCTTCCTGCCCTGTCCCCAGATCTGGGCCCCTTTGGCTCCCTGGAGTCTGGGCAGGGGGTTCTGAGCTCTGCCCTTCGAGGCTGACTCTGGGGCCGGGGGTCCCTGGGGGAATGAGCCCACTCTACGCTGCGGTCTGAGTGGAGGAAGTGGGTTGGGACAGCTACACAGGCACTTTCCCTCCACCTTTAACTTCTAATCAAGTCACTGGCACAGGACCGAGTCCCCCAAGCAGCACGGAGGCATTTAAAGGATATAGACCCCAGGCCTGGCCCCCAGCCTCCAAGTGGCCTGTGGCTGTAGGGTCAAGGCAGAGGCTTTAAGGATGACCTTGAAAAAAAAAAATTTTTTTTTTTAAATTAAAAGCAGAGGCAGCGCGGACATCTCTCCTGCACAGCCCTTTGGTTCTTCAGGTCTTTGAAGAAGAAATTGTGCAACTGCTCATTTTCAGAAAACTGAAAACACTTTGGACTTCAACTCAGAAACAGATTTCTAGGCTTCTACCCACGTGGGGCTCCGCTGGTGTTCTGCAGGGCTTGTGAGCGGTCCCAGTGGTGCTGTCTCCCGAAGGGCCGCGGGGGCAGTGTGGGCTGGGCGTGCGGCCCATTCCAGCCCGAGGGCCGAGCCCCGGCCTCCTCCCCCAGGCCTCGCTTTCCTTATGGAAACTCGAGATGACCAGCCTCTCACCAAGTATCATAGCACTTTCAGTCCAGACTCTTCCCTGGTTCAGATGCTGGGCTGGCCTCTGGGTGTGGAGGCTGCTGCGGTGCGGAGCTGGGGCCACCGAGGAGCTGCTGCTCCAGGGCTCTAGACGCGCCTCCCTGCTCTGCACCGCTTCGCACCGCTCCCACTCCAGCTTCACTCATCTGGGCCCGAACAGAGTGGCCTCCTGAGCTGAGGGGGAGGCAGGTGAGGGCCACAGCCACCTCCTTCCCTAGCCTGGACCGTGACACCCCAGGTTCCCAACTCCCTGCAAGACCTGGGCTGCCCTCCAGCAGGACAGAGCCAGGTGATGGGCTGGTGTGCACCTGAGGGCTGGATTCAGTCCCTCCTTCCCCCCTGGAGGTCTGGATGTCAGGCTGGGGGGCAGGGAGTCCCTGTCCAATGCCCTGGGGGGAGCAGCTCAGAGGCCCCTCTCCCCCCTGACCCCAGCTGTTCCTTGCTGCATGATCTGAGGCCGGCTCTGCAGCTGTCCCCTCCAGTGCCCTCAGCCCAGGCCAGTCCGACGGGTCCTGGGGTTCGCTGCACGTCCCTCCTGTGGGACTCCTAGAAGGGTGCAAGAATCCAGGCCGGGCGTGGTGGCCCAGGCCTGTAATCTCAGCACTTTGGGAGGCTGAGGCGAGCTCAAGAGTTCGAGACCAGCCCGGGCAACGTGGCAAAACCCTGTCTCTACTAAAAATACAAAAATTAGCCCATTGCAGTGGCGCGCGCCTGTGGTCAGGGGACTAAGGTGGGAGGATCACTTGAGCCTGAGAGGTGGAGGCTGCAGTGAGCTGAGATCACACCACTCCACTCCAGCCTGGGTGACAGAGAGACCGTATCTCAAAAACAAACAAAACAAAAAATCCAGTTTCTGCAATCGCGCGAGCCACCCCCGCCGTTGACACCCCCCGCCTGTCCCGTCGGCACATCGTGCTGGCTGTCCTGGTCGTCCCGGCCCCCCACCTCCCTGGCTCACACTTGCGGTCTGTGGCGTCACCTGCGCATGGCCTGGTCTCGCTAGGTGTCCTGGTCTCCTCAAGGCTGGGGCAGGACCCTGGGCGTGAGCGCCCAGGAGATAGATGGATGAGCGCAGGCCCCCACCACAGGGGTGTGAGGACTTGGGACCCCTCAGATGGAAGGACTAGTGAGGCTGTCCTGAGGCAGCTCCCGGGAGCCAAGGTGACACAGGCTCCCCGTGGTGTGTAGGGTGGAGGCTGCCAGTCCCAGGAGGCCTTCTGCACCCCACTACTGCCACCAGCCAGGGCACAGCAGGGGAAGTGTGGGCCTGCAGAGGGCAGGGCTGGTGCTGGCTGGCAAGGGACCCTTGGGCAAGACCTGAGACCCTGAGAGAGGACCCTGGGAGTTTGTCCTGGGCCCACTCCTTCCTGCTCAGTGGGCCACACGTGGGGGCCAATGGCATCTGTTCTGGATGTGGCCCCCAGTAGGGTCTTGAAGGATGGGGAGGGGTCGAGGGCACTGGGGTGGCTGCAGGGGACCCTGGGAGGGGCAGGACAGTGGGGGGAGGGCTGAGTGGTTCTCCCCCACCTGATAATTTTGGGGGAGCTCGAGGGAGGGGGCAGGGCTTCCTGCTACCAGGCCTGACCCAAACACCTTCCTGGAGAAATGGAAGGCAGGCCACGGTGGCAGTGGCGGCCCAGAAGCCCCTAACTCTGCCACGAGCAGCTGCTGGAAGGACACTGCCCAAACCCCACAGCCACCTGCACATGAGTGTTGGTGTCACCCCTTATTAGCCACCTTGTTTCAGAGTGGAAGGAGGTGCTGTCCTTGCAGTGCACAGAGGAGGAAGCTGAGGCTCGAAGGCTCCAAAGTTTCACGAAGTGGTGGAGCTGAGGCCAGCCCAGGTCCGTGGGACCAGTGTGCCCTTTCCACCATGCCAGATGCTGGGCAGGTGTCCGGGCAGGAGGTCAGAGCTCCGCCTTATCTGCTCTGGAGAAAGCCACAGATTTTTGAGCCTGGCCCCAGGAACTCCCTTCAGGTCAGAGGCTGAAGGCAAAACTGAAAGCAACTTGCGGCACCCAGTGGAAACGGCGAGGGCAGGCCCCTCACTGAGAATTACACAGAGTTTCCAGATGGTGATAGAGGCAGCAAGCAGGTCTTGGTCAGGCGGCTGTCCCAGGCCCAGCCACGGAGAGGACAGCCCCGGGGGCTCTGGCAGGAGGGCGGCCCACTCACCCAGGGCCCAGCCTGCGAGAGACAGTGCGATCAGAAACTGAGACTCCGTAATCAGGTTTATTTTCCTCTAATAAGACAGTTTAGCATTTCCGAGTTTCGCATTCTACAGTCTTACAAACTTCAGTTATTAGCATCAGAAACACAAAAACATTGCAAGACCTCAAAACACAAATAAATACCAAATAAAACCACACATAATATACAGTAAACAAAAATATAAAACAGTAATGCTATCAGAAAGTCAGGCATGTTGCTGGCTCACAATAACAACATGATTATTGCTGGGGCAATAACTGACGGTCTTTTTGTTTTTTCTTAGAAGAGCAGAAAAACGGGACCCGAATCACTGGTCGCGATCACTTGGACTGCCAAGGTGTGTCCTCACACAGCGCTTACTACAGACGCAAGTTTTAAAACAGGCAGATTAAAAATACAGGGTCGAATGCGAGATTGGCCTTCTTTGGTCTTTGTTTTTGGGTGATAGGGCTGAACACAGACGCACCGGCAGGGAAGAGCCTGCAGTTCTGCAGGTGCCGCGCGGCGCCGACCCTGCCCTCCACACTTCACACCTCCTCCTACAGGCATTTCTTATAGAAATCACTGGAGATAATGCCGGCGTGTGTGTTTTCCAATTAAGTCATGTAATTTGCTGTGGAAGGGTGTCTTACTTGTCTGAGGGGACTAAGTTGTAAAAACCAATCATCACCTCATTACAGGAGTGGTACAGCAATCCCAGACTTCCAGCCTCTTTTTCACGGTGAGTTCACAAGACAGACTAGACACAGCGCAGCAGGAGAAATGAAACGCAGGCTCCGCTCGGCCCCCAGGGCCTCCTCACCCGTATACCAGCCGGTCATGCAGCAACCGAGGCTCCTCACGTCTGCCCCTGCAGCCCCGAGTGGGGCACACCCGGGTCAGGTGGAAACCGCCTTTGCAACAAGCTCCCGTCCCCACCGGCCGGCCCGACTCCCTGATCCCACCAGGCCTGTGACCATCAGCACCAGCCAGGGCGAGGCAGCCATCGTGACCAGGTCGCCGGCCGACACTGACCTTGCCTGGCCTGGGCCGCGGTGGGCACTTTCTACTTGGGAGAAAACAGAGCGGCTGAGATTTGCAAACGGAAAACAGAACATGGTCATGGCTGAGAAGTAGATTTGGGTGACAGACCCTCATTCATCTCACAGACACAAAAGCAAAGGGGCTCCCAGGCTCTCCTAGCTCTCCTTCTGCAGTCTAGTAAGTAAAGATCTGGACTAAAATTTAAAAACGGTATCTTACAGCTCTGCCGGAGCCTTTCTGGTGCACAAATGACCCCCTGTAGAGGGATGATTCTGGAGGGGCCGGGGATTGAGTAAGGGGCCCCACAGGGAGGCTGCGCCCGCCCAACCCTGTGATGCCCACGAAGACAGCAGACTGCCCCCCCTGCCAGGGCTGGGCACAGAGGCTGTACTCACGCCAGTCCTCCCTGTGTGGAGGAGAAAGGAGGTATCAGCCCAGCACTCCCTGGCCTTCCCTTGGGCTGACAAGGAATGACCCCGCTAGGGACAGAATGGTTAAAGACCCATCCAGACCCCCATTCCTTTGTCCGACATCACCTCTGGCTGGGACATGGGTCCACTATGGTGACTACCACCAGCCGCCATTGAGCAAAATGGGTGCTGGAATGTGACGTTGGCATGGCCGACATCCATGGGACACGTGGCCCCTGGCCCAGGGTGACTGAGGGCCTTGGCGCAGGCTCAGGTGGTCTGGGAGGCAGTGGGCTGGCCCTGGAGACTGTGCCTGGAACTGCCTCCTCACCGAGCTGGGCCACACGGGGTCAAGGGGAAGCCTCCTGCCACAGCCAGTGCAGCAGAGCCCTGGTGGGTGGTGGGCGGGCGAGGCCCTGGCCGAGGAAGTGGCCCGAGGCGCGGGAGCCCCAGCACATCACATCATGGCTCCCCAGTGCCACAGGCCAAGAAGGGCATGGGGACGGGGCAGGGAGGGAGAGGCAGGAGAAGCTGCTTGAGCAAAGGGCTCCCCATTCACCTAGCTGTTGTGACATCAGAGGGACAGAGGTGCCGTCCCTCGGCAGAGGCTGCTCTGGGAAGGAAGGGTTGACGGGCAGGAGCCACAGCCTGGGCCAAGAGGGCCCCTCTGCCCACCTGCACAGCGAACACACATCTGTGGGTCCATGCCTTCCCCCAGGGCCCCGGTGAGGCTTGCACTCAGCAGACAGCACCGCCTTCTTGCCTGATGGCTCCTAGAACTGATGCAAATCCTGACCTGGCCGCCTGGCACTGGAGCACGGCGAGCTGAAGATCCCAGCATATGTTGGGGCCACACAGCCTCCCTCCAGCCCACTGGGGCTGCCATGTCTGGTCCCAAAGTCAGGGCCCCATAGGGGCCCCACATGCACACCCCCTCACTGAGCCGCCCAACCCTGCTGAAAAGGCCCTACTCACAGCCTGGCCCCCATATCATCACAGACACACCCCAACTTCCAGCTCTGCAGGCTCCACTGGACTAGGCCTAGAACCAGAAGGTCAGGCTTCCAGGCCTGGCTGCTGCCTGCACATGGCTCAGTGTGGTCACAAGAGCCGGTGCCCTTCATGTGAGCCGGGCCCAGGCCAGCCACCCAGCGTGCCCGGCAGCTGGCAGCAGCCCGAGCCACGGTGTCCTGGAGAAACTGCTCGAGGCCGAGGCAAGGGGACAGGGGATGTTGTTTTGTTACAGAGGTGACGGGGAAGCAGGCCGGCTTAATTCATGCACAAAGGACTCAGCTGGTTTCTGTAAAGTACTGAACGGTTCTGTCCTGCTGGGAGTTTGGTCACTTTCGGTAAAGCAGCAGCACCCCCAAGCACAGTGTGCACACCCCACTTCACGCTCGCTGCCGGGGCCCTGTGACGCGGGGGAAGGCTATCCACTGCCGAGGGGCCACTGGGCCTCAGCTGCAGGGAGACCACGGCCCCCGGCTGGCCCGGGTGGCGAGCGCCAAGCGAGGGTATGCGGGAGCGGAGGGTGGAGCAGCGCGAGGCCTGCCCGCCGCCGGGAGTGCGGAGTACGTGAGAGGAAGACACACTCAGAAGAGAGACCCCAATACACCCAAACATGAAGATGAAGTGTGTGACGTGGGCCGCCCCATCCTCAAGGACGCCCGAACTCGAGTTACGTCTATTGGACCCTCGGGTGGGGGGCGTCTGCCTGGGAAGGGCTATTGGCGATGTCCCAGCAACACACGGTGCTGCCTCTGGGGCCATGGCAGGACTTGAAACCAGAGGGGGGAGAAGACTGTTTTTACCACACCAAGATGTTGTGTATCCTACATCTAATACTGTACATTTTGTGGAGAGGAAGTTGCAGGGACGTTCCTGGTGTTAATCCCTGGTCTCAGGAAAACCACCCGAGACCAGGTAGGGACAGGCCCAGGGGACAGGCCTGAGGTGGGGACGCCTTCGAGGGAACAGTTTCTGCAGCTTCTGCAGGAAGTCTCTCCTTTATGAGCAGCGACACGTGACTCCCGCACAGGGCAGAACCAGAGACACTCATTCCCCCAAAGCAATCCCAGGAGAGCGGGGGAAAGGGAAGGCAGATAAGAACAACAGAGCTTTGACCTCGAATAGGCGCAGCGGGCCCCTCACAGGAGCTTGGGGCACAGGGGTGCGACGGAGGGCACTTCCAGCAGGCACTGGGGCGAAGGCACACCCAGGACAGATGGCAGCACCAGAGACAGGTGGGCCACCAGGCACCCACCGAGCTGTCCCCGCGCGGCCACGGGAGAGCTGGGGCAGGCAGTCTGACACGTGCGGCCCAGCTGGCCACTCGTAGGCGCGGCTTGTGGGCGAGTGGCACAGGTGTGGCGGTTCGCACACATTGGTTTTGCCTAAGAAGCACCCGTCGCGTGTAGCACCCATCAGTGGTAAGAGCACCATGAAGCGTGGTGCATAGCAAAAGGGGTGCAGGGGCGGGCTCCAGGCTTCAATCACAGTTGGACAGAGAGACAGTAAACAGTGAGCTGAGAAAATGCCATCCGGGCAGGCACAGGCTGGGACAACGGGCCCCGTGGCCACCCTTCCCGCTGGGGTGGGGGTGAGGAGCGCCCGTCGGTCAGCCTGGGCAGGCCCCTGAGCAGCGGGCTCTGGAATGCTCAGAGGGTTCTGCTTCGGGCTGTGGGGCGCCCACGGCCCTGGTGGGGACACGGAGAGGCTCGGCTTCTGTTCCACACCTGCCTCCCTCAGGGTGGGACCAGGCCGTACTCGGACCAGGCGGCTCACTCGTGGGGCCTAGAGATTTGGAATCTGTGGTTATTAAGCAGCGGAGGCTCCAGAAGCCGACGGTGGAGGCCGGCCTCCCCCTCAGCAGGTTCGGAGGTGTCTGAGGGCCCTTGTAGAGACAAAGATCTAGCGGCGGAGAGAAAAGTCTGGTTAAACTAGCACTTTCTAGAATTATGCTCAACACAAACCCAGGGTGGAGAAGCAGCATGTCACATCTAAGGCACATGTACCGTACGCCACCAGCTCTACCCACAAGGTTGCTTTTGGAGGCCACTGCGGGCACGCAGCAAGATGATAGGATGGAGAAACGTGCCGCGGCCTCCCCCCAGCAGCCACCTGCCCACCCCTGACGTGGAGACCGAAGGCCGGTGCTGTCGGCAACAGAGAGCTCGTCCAAACACATGGGGCAGAAGCCAGACACCTACAGGATTTTGTTTAGAACTCCAAAGTTCAACGGATGCCCTATTTTAGGGTGAAAACAATTATAAATCTGAAAATGATGCACAGCATCCATGAGCGAGGCTCCGTTCAGAATTGTGAAGTCGTGTCATTAACTACGACAGATATTGAAGGTTTACATTTCTAACGAGAAATAACAACAGGTTGAATATTCTCTTTCCTATCACAAGTGATAACCAGTGTTTGATATTTTATATTTTCTTCCAAGAAATATCAGTCTATCAATGTTTGAAAATAAAATGTTTGCAGTAACAATTATTTGTAGAACTTTAAATTAAAAAATGATTCTGAATTTAGAGACTTTCAAAAAAAAAAAAAAGACCTAGGTATACTTCAGGGTCTTCTGACAAACAAATTATTAAAACAGAGACCAGATGAGGCCTTAAAAATAGACAATATACTGTATTTGAAACAAGATTGCACTCTTGAATTTTAGAAAGATATCAGAATTGCATTACTATTTCATAAATTCTCCTTTTACTTAACATGCTGACATGTCCAGCTATGCCCGCGTGTGCGTGTGTGTGTGTGCGTGCGTGCGTGTGTGCGTCTGTGTGTGTGTGTGTGTTCGGTGTTCACGTTTAAGGAAGAAAATCATGTTTCTTTTGTTTAGCATGTATGTTTTCCACCTTAATTAACTAGATCTTTAAAAATGAAAATGAAAACCTTCTCTGACAGCAGTATTTATCTCGTTGAAGGATAAATAATTCTTCAGAGTGAAGTGTGGCTAGTCTATTAGAAAACGTGTTGGGTGTGCTCACGCGTGGCTCCTCCCGCCGGCGCGCGTCCGCCTTCTGCCGCTTCCTCCGTCCCACAAGGTCCTTTTCTGAGCTCGAGGACCTCGGTGAAGACAGACCGGTTCAAATCCCCCCAGAGGAGTTGCCTTCTGCTAAATCCACCTCCCCAGCTACTCGTCAGGGATCGGGCAGATCCGAAGTATCCACTATGACTTTAATAAAAATTGTATCATCTTTAATATATGTCCCATTTTCTAGAACAGTTTGCGCCACAAAGACCGGGCAGCCAGAGGCGATATTCATCTCTCCGGTGGGCTTCTTGAAGCTGCTGCTGTTGGGGTCAGGCTTGAACGCGTCTCCCAGGTGACGCCGAGAGGACCCCTATCCATCAACATGAGTGTCACTTTCTGCTTAAACGGCCAAGGAAGAAGGGCATCATATTCTCCACGCATGATGACAAAAAACAGCGACAAGTGCGTCCCCTTCCCCATCCCGTCCCCCGTTCAGGTAGACCCTGGCACACATCTTATAGCCAAAGTAGCCAGTGTAGAAAGGCTGGCTGTAGAGGGACAGGGTCTTCCCCATGACGGCCTCCTGCTTCCGCCGCTTGTAGTCGCGAACTTCCAGATGAGCACGCCGTTGTAGCTGGCGGTCTCCAGGACCTGGAAGCGCAGGTCCATGTCGGCCAGGCGGATGTCGTGCACGCTCAGCATCTGGTCGTGCCGGCTCAGCTGGGACTCCAGCAGGCCTGCCACAGGCGAGGAGGGATTTGTTGAGTAAGACAGTGAACATCAGAAAGGTTAGAAAAGCAAAGCCACACCAGCACTTTTTATTTTATTTCATTTTTTTTTTTGAGACAGAGTCTTGCTCTATCGCCCAGGCTGGAGCCATCTTGGCTCACTGCAACCTCTGCCTCCCGGGTTCAAGCGATTCTTCTGCCTCAGCCTCCTGAGCAGCTGGGATTAGAGGTGCCCACCACCACGCCCGGCTAATTTTTGTATTTTTCATAGAGACAGGGTTTCACCACATTGGCCAGGCTGGTCTGGCCTCAGGTGATCCGCCTGCCTCAGTCTCTCAAAGTGCTGCGATTACAGGCGTGAACCACCATGCCTGGCCCATTTTTTAATTTTTAAAGAGGCAGGGTCTCACTCTGTTGCCCAGGCTGGCATTAAAATCCTGAGCTCAAGCAATCCTCCCGCCTCAGCCTCCTAAAGCACTGGGACTACAGACCACATCACCACGCGCAGTCACACCAGTGTCTGAATTAAGCAACAATATAAAAATCACTGTGGCTACCGGGGGTGACACCAGCAAAGCTTTGTAGACAGATGTCCTGAGGCCACATCTGTCTTACCTCCCAGGGAAGAGCCCAGGTCCCTGTCCCACTTCTACCACAGCTCTCATGCCCACAGCCCTGTCTGGCTGGACACTTTTCCAGGCACAGCCTGCTGGGGAGAGGATGCCCGGGGCGGGTGACCTGCCTGTGTGTCACAGGACACCTCACTGCAGGGTCCAAGACAGCGCACTACCTCTCCACTGTGGCCTCCTGGGAAGCCCGCTGGTGGGAGCCCCTGGGGGCAGGAGACAGCCGTGTTATCCCCACCCCTCCCTCTGGCCTCAGCGTCCACAGGTGGCCTCTGTTCTCTCGGAAGAGAAGCTGCTCCCTTCTCTCCTCCAACCCCATCCTCTCCCTGCTTAATCCAGCCCCACACACACCATGGTAATCCGTGTTCCTTTCTGCCATTAATCCTTTTCATGTAAATATTTACAACACTCTTTCAGGCCCCAAAGCCACAGGCCCACATCTGCTTGTGGATCAGAAACATGACGGCAGAGCGCAGTGGGGTTTCTGCCCCCGCTCAGCCCTTAGGAGTGGGGTCTGGGGCATCCTGACCAGCAGGCCCCGGCCCCTGTCTGCGGCGTCTGCACTCAGGCTTGTCCTGCGGGCCACCCTGCGGCTGGTCTCTCTGGGGAAGCGTCCGAAGCTTCCCGTGGCTGCAGCTGCCCCCACTCTCTACCCTACGTCAGGCCTCACTCACAGGGGACAAGCCTACGTGGGAAACGTTTCTGTCTTTGCTGGGGGACTCTCAGTGGGAAAGGCATCACAGCTCTGCGTGTTTCCCGTAACTGGAAAGAACTATCCTAAGGCACATATACCTAACACAGCCTTACCCCACGGCCCGCTGCAGCTCTTGCCTGGGGCTGGATGCACATTGCAGCCCGGCCCCCGCCTCACCTGTGTTCCGAGCCACCTGCCCTGCGCTCTTGTCCACACTCTCCAACTCGGTCACTCGGTTCTGGAGGGACTCCACACTGCTCTTCATGCTGTCTGCTTCCTCCCAGTTCTGCCGGAAGGGCCGGATCTCCTTGTCGAGCTCCTTCAGTTTCTCTGCTTGGCTGTCTATCACTCGCTTCCAAACCAAAGGTGTCAGAAAGCAAAACACAGTTAGGACTCGGAAGATGCTGCACCGCCTCCTATCAAATACAGATGGGCTAGGAGCAGAACAGCCGCAGAGGCCCCCGCACGAGCCTGCCGCCGTGCTCTGACTCCAGGAGGTGGGCTCTGCGTTGGCCCTCCTGGGGCACTCCCTGGGAACAAGTGCCTGTGCCGGCAGGGAGCACTGGAGGTGATGTGAAACCAGATGGAGGAAGACCACCAGAGGCTCCACTACATCCAATCTGCTTTGTCAACAGAGAACCATCGGGAAACCTAAGTGACTGGGCAGAGGTCTCCGCTGTCTGGGGCAGGGCTGTGCTTCTGCCCCAGAATGACCCCAGGGTCCCAGGAGAAGACTCCTAATCTTTAGACCCCTCCCACCTGGCTGGGGCAGGAAACGGCCCCAAGGTGGGTCCCTCAGGACCTGGGTGAAACTCAGTGTGCCAGTGCCGCAGAAGCAGGGCTCCACACTCAGGAGTCTTCCCCTGCCAGCTCCACACTTACACTGCCAGTCCCAAGTGAGGGAGGCAGAAACACAGAAACCCTGCCACGCACATGTGTCTTCCAGCAGCCAGGCCTAACTTTAAGCTACTTTACTAAACTGATTCAGAAAGCCCTTTCCCCAAAGCACACAGGCCGCTCCTATTTGTCACTACTGGAGGGGTGGGAGCTGTGCTCCGCCCTGGCGGCCCAGTCTGCGTTAAGGGGCTGGGGGTGTCCACCTGTCAAATGAAGCCAGGGACTTAAAGGGTTTTCACTTTGAAAAAGGATGTGCATTTTGAAATAGAGTTTGTGCGGCTGGAGTTGAATGCTCAGTGCAGCTGTGGAATGACTGAGCCGCCTCTTAAGCTGTGGGTGACACCGGGTGCTCATGGGGTGGGCCCAGGGGCCCCCTGAATTCACTTCTCCTTTTGGAAGTCTATTTTTAAACATCTAGGTTTCAGCACCTTTGCTGGCTGTTATTAACCACGAAGAGACAAACATGACAGGTCTGGGTTACTTTTCGGGCATAAAAGCAGTGTTATTCTTCCTGTTCTTTCCAAGAAACCTGATGTTAGTTAACCTCTAAAAAGTAAGGATAATTTCGGCTGGGCGTGGTGGCTCATGCCTGTAATCCCAGCACCTTGGGAGGCCAAGGCAGATGGATCACAAGGTCAGGAGATTGAGACCATCCTGCCCAACATGGTGAAACGCCATCTCTACTAAAAATACAAAAAAATTAGCTGGGCGTGGTGGCGCATGCCTGTAGTCCCAGCTACTTGGGACGCTGAGGCAGGAGAATTGCTTGAACCCAGGAGGTGGAGATTGCAGTGAGCCGAGATCGCACCACTGTACCACAGCCTGGGCGACAGTGCGAGACACCATCTCAAAAAAAAAAAAAAAGTAAGGATAATTTCTCTAAAAAATACCTCTTTCCATATCACTGTCCCTTTATTTTAAACTATCACACATGGCCAGAAGATATTTAGCTCGCCAAGTCTACTTGCTGGGGGACAATACCAGTGACAACACTGAACATCCAAATCACCCGACCCCTCTAGTGAGCGTTGGAAGCCTCTCGCACCTCTACCTTCCGATACCATGCACTGAGCTGGCATGGTGATAGGGAGATGCAGGGGAAAGTTAATGAAAACCTGATCCACAGAGGTCTGAGAGATGCCCTGCATGAGTCACAGACAGGGCGGCCCAGGACAAGCGGCGCCTCACGCTGAGCTTCGGGCTCTTGAGGTTAAGAGGGGGGATGGCACTGAGCCACTCCTCCCCCGGGATGGTACCACACAAGGCCACGCAAGGGCGCACCTGACCTCGAGCACAGAACAGGGAGTCTCCAGCGAGGACTCCCCCAGCACAGCAGGGGCCCCGAGTCGAAAACACGCAACACATGTGCACTGCATGCCCAGACCAGGCACAACTAAATAGAAGGTGTTACCATGAGCAGCCAGGGAACACAGGCTATTTTTAAAACAGGCCCTTTATCTGTACCAGTGGCACCGTTTCAAAGCAGAATGCAGAGCCAACATCAAGGGTTCTCTAAAACGCAGTAAACGTGATTTCATCCTTGAAGAGTGGTCTATACTCAGCCACTGCAGTTTCTATAAAAATAAACCTCAAGTGCAGGTGTAGAATTCTACAGAAAAATGACTCCGACACAGAGCTGAAGAGCACAGACCGTACTCCACGTCAACCATCCAGATCGGAAGGTTTGCCTTCAGGGGCGTCAGCATGTGAGCCTCACGCAGTTGTGTGCCAGGGCTGCACCTGCATCAGCTGCTGCAATGCCCCACGCTCAGGCCCTGGGGATCCTGGCACACAGGCCTGGCACTGTGAGAAGCCTGGCAGTGCCGGCAGCCTGAGTGAGGGCCACGTGCACGGACGTCCCTGCCTTCTGTCCTAGCACATGCGCCCTGCAGACCCCCTGACTGCAAGAACCACCAGCTCATCTAGTCTACTGACACCAGAAGCCTGGGTCACGCTCACGCCCAGGCTGCCTTCTTCTTTTTGACAGAGTTGCACTCTGTTGCCCAGGCTGGAGTGCAATGGCACAATCTTGGCTCACTGCAACCTCCATCTCCCAGGTTTAAGCGATTCTCCTGCCTCAGCCTCCCAAGTAGCTGGGATTATAGGCGCCCGCCACCACACCTGGCTAATTTTTGTATTTTTAGTAGAGATGGGTTTCACCATCTTGGTCAGGGTGGTCTCGAACTCCTGACCTCGTGATCCGCCCACCTTGGCCTCCCACAATGCTGGGATTATGGGTATGAGCCACTGTCTCTGGCCTAGGCTGTCCTCTTAATAAAGAAAACCAGGATCCTTAAGAAGTAAAATATTAAGAACTCATTCTTCCTGGGCATGCAAAAGCAAACACACTCTTGAATTCCACTCCTTGGCCCCCTGGCCTGCACACCCACCACAGCCAGGCCATCGGTTCCTCTGCACTCCGACACCCACCATCACTGGGACTTTAGGGCCTACTGGAGAATCAGACAAGGAAGAAGAAGACCCCAAGTGACATATGCCCTCATCACCTAGGTGGTCCATAAACATGGCTGGAGGAATGCCTGGGGCTGGCCAGGAGAGGAAGCAGGAGAACAAGGGTTCGTGAGTCACAGACATCTGAGCAGGAGCATGGAGCCTCTAAAGGAGCAGTGAGCCGGTCCACTTTAGCACGGGGAGTGGGGCAAAGCTGGGAAGGTGACCGGTGGCCAGTCACAGAGGTTTTCAGGGCTGCAGTAAAAGATTTTGCGATAAGCCCTTCCTGGGTCAACCTGTAGGGCTCTGAGGATGAAACAGTGGGGTGCACAGCTCGGTGGGGGCTGCCGTTCAAGAGGGTGGGTGGGGCCTGCAGAAGCAGAGGGATGGCTCCCACATGGCCAGTGCCTCCAGGCATCTGACGGCTTTCAATCAGCGTTTCCTGAGAATGGACAGCGCAGGATCCTCCCGGCCAAAGACCACCAAAGCCACAGTGGTTCCAAAGGTAAACTGAATTTCCCCTTTCAAAAAAACCACACATTTGTAAGAGGTCACACTAAGAGGAGTTTTACACCTTTCAGGCAGGGCCTTGTCTCTGCACTCGAGGGAATCAGGCTGAGTCCCTTCCCCCAAACACAAACTGCTCTCTGCCGCGCCCAGCCTCCTGTGGGGGAGAAGGCCGGCACCGCCATCACCTCCTGCTCGCCTACTTGTCACAGGTCAGGGGACACGGACTGCTGCTGTCACCCCTCCATCCTCTCTTCTCTGGACTTGGCAACTTGGTTTCCCCTTCTTTCTGATTTATGCTTCACTGGTTTGTTCAATCACAAAAGTGTTAAAGTAGAAATCACCGTAGAGTGATAAAACTCAACTAAAAAGAAAATAAATGAGAATGCCTCTGACTGGAAGGGGGGAGACTGAAGGGATGAACACAGAGGAAATCTCGGAGGTTGGGGATGGTACATCTAGACATCACTGCATATGTTCTAGCTTTTTGTTATAAACGAATCCAGTACTTGTTCATTCTTCCTTCTGTTGTGGACATTTTAGGAGGTGATTTCCCCAGCCTTTCCAGTGTCTCTGAGCCCCAGGTCAAACACAGCAGCAATCTTGTGAACAGCCAGAGCTGTTTACCAGGGAGTGCAGGTGTGGGCGGGCCACAAGGTGGCCAGGGCCCTGTAGCAGTGGGCTGACCAGTTGCCTTGGCCAGTCTGATGAGCGACACACTGGTGGGCCCTTAGCAAAATGCCAGGGGCTTCCAGCGGGAGGCTTGGTGTTTTAAGAAACACTGTACGTTTTTTGGCTTGATTTAATGCTAATGACTTGTGCCTTTTCTAATACCATCTAAAGTTCTGTTGTGTTTTCTCCTTTTCTCTCTGGGTAACTACAAAGTATAATACAAATGAAATTAATTTAATAAATTCCTGTGCAATTCAAGTCATTATGACGCAACTCCAATGTCAAAAATGGGAGAAAAGGCATCTCAAAGATGCCATGACTCTGTACTATTAGAAGTATTTTCTGTTCCAAATAATCTAGGGACACACCGTTAAGTACAGGCACTTCAGTGACATGAGTGATTCTTACACGGGTGTGTGACACACATGGGAATTACTATCACAAAAGGACACGAGTGAATGTGCAGACAGCATCTAAAACAATAATCTATTAAACAAGCACCCTACAGACAGCTGTGATGACAGAAGACAGGAGGAGCGACATTTCATCAGTCCCAGGTATATAATCGCCTCTATTCAGGGCAGCAAGGGTTCACTGGTTTGTTCTTCTGGAGGTGTGTGTGGATTTCCGCGGTGAAACCCACCGGGGTGAGTGAGAGTCACTGGAGAGCTCACAGCAGGGTAGCGGGGCTGCAGGAAGTGAGACTGCACCTCCCTGCAGGAAGTGAGACTGCACACAGCAACTACTCATGGACAGTAGAAAATCTTAAATAATAATAAAAACAGCTCATTTTAAAAACACAGGCTTCACGTCTTACTTCTCCAACAGTAGACCAAAGGCATGGAAGAGGGGGTGGAGGCTTGCTCTCCAGAGAAAAGGCAGTGAGAAAACACCCACCTGCAGCTTCCCAGGCAGGGCCCATGCTAGCCCCGCTGCCTTTTCTGAGCCTTCACTGAGGCCAGGGAAATCAGCTGGCTTTCTGCTTGCAAAGGTCAAGGACTCAGCTCAAGCAGTTCGCTGAGAAAGCCCTAATGGGGAACACAGGCAAGCTCTTCTACCCTTTGATCTGGCCAAAGTCCTAAGACTCTTACCTGTAAATGAAGGATTTTGGATTCATTATTTCGAAGCATTTCCTTTTGTCTCTCGATTTCAATTTCAAAGCTACATATCTGATTGTGCAAACTTTGTATGCTCTTGTTTTTTTCTACACTTTCATTCTGCAGCAAGGAAACCTAAAAAAGAAATTCTTTAATTAATATAACCAAAAGTGGTTTTCATATTAATTAACAACCATGATAATAACACCAATTAAATTTTCACAATATAGGCCTTCCGTTAGCTTACTGACAGAGTTTCAGAAGAAAAAAAATCCCTTCACACAGAAAATGGTAGTCCTGGTACTTTTCTTTCTTTTTTCCCCCTCCAGAGACAGGGTCTTGCTCTGTCCCCAGACTGGAGTACAGTGGTGCAATCATAGCTGACTGCAGCCTTGACGTCCTGGGCTCAAGTGATCCTCCCACTTCAGCCTCTCGAGTAGCCAGGCCCACAGGTACATGCCACCACCGTGTCTGGTTAGGTTTTAAAAAAAATTTTTTTTTGTAGAGATAGGGTCTTGCTATATTGCCCAAGCTGGTCTCAAACCCCTGGCCAAAAGTGATCCTCCTACCTCAGCCTCTCAAAGGGTTGGGATTAGAGGTAGGAGCCACCACACCCAGCCAGTCCTAATTTAATAAAGACACCTGTAAAGTGTTTCTCAGAATCTCTTCCAGTAATTAAGGTGAGGCAAAGTGCAGCAGCTGACTGAATAACAGAATAAATGAGGTGCTTTTTCAAGGTTCTGCTAAAAACTAAATGAATCTTTTACCAGAGTATTTTTCAATTGTAGACCAGGAAACATAGTAAGAAGAGACCCTTATCTATCACCCACTGACAGCACCGAGTGTGTCTGCGGCCCTGAAAACAGGTGTCATAAAGCAGTACTTGCCCTAATTACTTACGATGCACACTGATATTTTTTCTTTTATTCTGTTTCATTCAAGAAAATACTCGTCCCTGGAGGACGTTATGCTGAGTGAAATAAGCCAAGCACAGAAAGGCAAACACTACGCACTCTCCTTTAGACACGGGATCTAAAAAAGTCAAGCTCACAGGAGCAGGGAACGGTGGTTACTGGGGCTGGCGGAGGTGGGGGATGGGGGTGGGCCTGTGGAGCTGCTGGGCAAAGGGCATAGAGCCTCAGTTAGACAGAAGGAAGGATGCTTGCAGGCCCACCAAACAGCATGGTGACTGTGATTCATATTAACATGTGTTTCAAGACTGCTTGGGGGAGCAGATTTTAAACCAAGTGAGGTGATGGATATGTTAATTAGCTCTATTTAATTATTCTGCAGTGTGTGTGTGTGTATTTATAAAAAATCAAAACATTACAATGTACCCCATAAATATATGCAATTATTCATTCTTTGTCAATTTAAAAAATGCTGGTCACAACTTACTAAATTATTTCACATCTACCCAGGGACCACACCCTGCAGCTTGAACAGCTCTGCCAACATAATGAGAGAGTGTGAGGAGAATACAAAAAATTAGACGGGTGATGCATCCTTGGGACCAGCCTGTTCACCCTCAACATGGAGAGGCAGAGCTGACACCTGAGGATATCCTTCCACGGGAGCACAGAGGAGCCCCTGCAGGGTGAGCAATTCCAACCCTACCTTTGACCTTTCTGAAATCTTCTTCTGAAAAATAATTAGCTCCTGAAGAAAAATTAACACCTGGTCTCAAAGATGAAAAGTTCAAGGGTAACACCTACGAGGCTTTCTTCCTCACAACACTTTTACGAAGGGCATCTTGACGTCCCATCACTCTCTGTCTGCCTGTCGGGGTGGCAGTCTCTGTGCCAGATCCAACGTGTGCCTCTCCAACAATGCACACGCTAAAACCACCAATGCCTGGGGACGAATGGTCACAGAGGTGAGGGCCCGAGGGCATCTTGGCACAAAACCAGGTGTGATCAAGAGCTGGCTCCTGATGCTGTCCATCTAAAGGATAACCAGCCCGAAGGTGGGTAACCCTTTTCATATTTGGCACAGTTGGCCAAGTCAAGAGATACCTTTTGAAGCAATCACTATCGTATTTTAAAACAAATATGTATTTACTAAGGAGTATAAAACTTGCAATGTTTCATGAACAAAATATAAGTTCACTTTCCTAGGATTTTACTCAGCAAAAATCAGCTTTCCTTCCTTCTGTGCCTCATACGTCCACAAACTCCTACAAGTGATGAACCTGCAGAATGCGGAGCGGGCCATAGGCAGCATCGCATGGTGTCTGTGTCCCTCTGAAAGTAATAATTCATTCATTTCCATCTGTCAAAGACAGGACACAATTCTCACACTCTTTATTCTCATATCCCTGCAAAAAGATGACATGGATGCCAACTCTTTTGACAAAAATCTCAGTAATGTCTCCAAAACACTGTCAATAGGCCAGGTGTGGTGGCTCACACCGGTAGTCCCAGCTCTTTGGGAGGCTGAGGCAGGCAGATCACTTGAGCCCAAGGAATTGAAGACCAGCCTGGACAACATGGCAAAACCCCATCTCTACAAAAAAACACAAAAATTAGCCAGGCATGGTGCAAACACCTACAGTCCCAGCTACTGGGGAGGCTGGGTGGGAGGATCACTTAAGCCTGGGAGGTCGAGTCTGTAGTGAGCCTCGATTGCGACACTGCCTTCCAGCAAGTCAAGCAGTTGAGTGTGAGCAGAAGCAACTTACAGTGATGAATACACATCATGCCACACTAAACTCAATTTCTTTCATTTTAGGACTTCCCTTATTTGAACTATTTATTTATTTTCATCAAAGAACCCAGCTTCTGGGTCCTGCAGCTCACTGCTTCCACTTGTCTAGTAGGGAGACGCTGAATGCACAGGGGAAGTCCACCTGGCAGGTGTGTTTCCAAGGGGCCAGCAAAACACCCACTCGGGAGGGCCAAGACTCTGCGCTGAGAACATCCTTGACTCCAGCCCACCCTGGTGGGGGCGCTCTACATTTCCCCTGCATGTAAGCTTTCTTAAAATAGAAAATGGGTGGTTTTAAGTCCAGATTTTACAAAACAGTTTTTCTTTAGTTTGACTATGGATCTGAGAATCAGTCTTTTTTTTTTTTTGAGCTGGAGTCTCGCTCTGTCACCAGGCTGGAGTGCAGTGGCGTGATCTCGGCTCACTGCAACCTCCACCTCCCAGGTTCAAGCGATTTCCTGCCTCAGCCTCCCAAGTAGCTGGGATTACAGGCACGAGCCACTGCACCCGGCCAGATCAGTCTTTTTGAACCAGCTCAAACATTCTATTTTCTAAGACAGATGAACAAAATGACCTAAGAAATTCCAACTGAATAATTCTATCGTAAGAAATAAATTCCCATTTTAAGCAAACATAAATCTCTCTGCTCTTTGTCCAGCCTTTGCTTTTGGACCTAGTGAAGGGCAGCGTGCACCTTCTCATGAGCACAATGAGCACGTGCAGAGCATGTGCAGAGCTGAAGCTCGGCTGGCCCAACATCAGGGCGGGAGCTCTGCTCTGATGGACAGAGTCCGGGAGAGACCAGTCCTCTGGCACCGTCGAAGAGGGCAGTGCACAGCTGCGCATCCTGCACGCTCGGGGCTTCCACTGTGACTTGGCTGGAGATAGCTTAAACACATGAGGCATTCACAGAGTGAGAAACCACTGCACTGTGTGTGGGCGGGCTGCTCTGGTATGTCCTGGGGTTTCCAGTGATGCAAACTATTCACTTTCAGTGGGGAAAAAAGCACAGAATGGAAAGGAAGGAGCTGAATCCCCCACAGGGACTGGGTCCCAGAAGGCTGCCCAGTGACAGCACAGTCCACGACCATCCTGCTGGATAACCACGTGCTGCGGACCTGCTCAACTGCTGTGTAACTAACACAGCGGTAACAAAGTCCATTCTTAAAATGAAAGGAAGAACCTTCTAAGTGAGAAACATAGCATCTATGAGAGATAAGAGGTCTTGTGATCTATACCTATAATTTTAAAAAGACGGAAACAAGTCTAGCTTCAAAAAGAGGGAAAAAAAGATTCTTAGGTAAATCGCTATTGAACTCAGAGCAAATTCTCTATGCTCATGGGAAGATCACCAGGATTTTGTGAATACGAGCTCTGCGTCACTGCTGCTCAGCACTGTTCTGCTCCGTGTCTGCATGCGCACGGGACGCCAATCCTTCTACTGCTTCTCAACCTCGGCTCCAGCATTCAAGTGAAAAACTCGCAGCCAGGCACAGTGGCTCACACCTGTAATCCTAGTAGTCTGGGAGGCCAAGGTGGGAGGATCATGAGGTCAGGCATTCGAGACCAGCCTGGCCAACATGGCAAAACCCCTTCTCTACTAAAAATACAAAAATTAGCCGGGCGTGGTGGTGGGCACCTGTAGTCCCAGTTATTTGGGAGGATGAGGCAGGAAAATCGCTTGAACCTGGGAGGCGGAGGTTGCAGTGAGCCGAGATCATGCCACCGCACTTCAGCCTGGGCAACAGGAGCAAAACTCTGTCTCAAAAAAAAAAAAAAAAAAAGAACAGCATGGGAGAGTGAGTCTTTTTGGGAAGTGGTCCCGTCTATGTGGAGAGCAAACCAAGTTTCACAAAGTGTCAAATGACATAATCAATTGTAATCATAACAAATGTTCGTCTCTTGAAAAAGACACAGAACTGTAACGCATTTAGAGTGGTAGCCACCCAGGTCAGGGCTGGCGAATTTATCCTGTAAAGAGCAAGTAGTCAGTATCTTGATCTGTACAGTCCACACGCTCTCTCCACTCTGCTGCTGTCGAACAAAGGAAGCTGCAGGCAACACGGAGTGAGCGAGGATGGCTGTGCGCCAATACAACCTTGTCTACAAAAAAACCAGTGGGGTGGGGACTGGGCACCTGATCATCTCTGTGCTGGATTGAAGCTAAAACAACCACAATGTGATTGACATTAAAAAAAGCACTTCACACTTGCTTGGCAATTAAAAAACAAAGAACAAAAATGAAACAGCTTCATTTATAAGCTCAAGATCACATAGGGAACCTTTTTTTTGACAGTCTCTTGATATGGTTTCTTTTATCCAAAACCCATTACTAACTATAAGGAGGTTTTGTCTTTAAACAATCTGAAGAGGTGACACAAATCCCACCGCGCAGGAAAGCGTGCAGCCCACCTTCTTCTCGAGCGAGTTGCTCCACTCCTTCAGCAGGTTGACGTGCTGCACGGCGGAGCTGGCCTCGTGGGCCTTGATCTGCTGGTTTGTCCCCTGTGAGAGCAAAGATACGAGGCATTCAGTGAACCTCACTGCATTTCAAAGGGCAGAAAGGCTAACGTACGATCCTAAAAGCAGCACTAGACACAAAGAGGGGAGACCTATTTGGGCCAAGTTAACAGGGAACTTCTGTGCCTCAGGAGGGCTGTGCTGAGGGCCACCTGGCCACTGCATGCAGGTAAGGAGGCCACCAGGAGTGGCAGAGCCAGCGCCCTGCAATGCCACAGTGAGCATCTCAGGGTTATCTCCCCCATCCCTCCAGCTCATCTCAAGTGGCTTCTCATCAAGGGTTGACACTTGTAATACCAAGAAATTAAATTTTAAACTCATTCTCGATCTATTACAAACTACTTTTCTCATTAAAATATAGTATAAGTGGAAAATGTTTAGATAGCTGTAGTTGTAGCTAGGTACTGCCACAACCGTCTAGTAAACATGTAAGCAAAGCAGGATTCGAAATAATTTACTAAAGTATCAATTTACTGGTTCAAATACACTGTATCCAAAGATGTATTGCTCCTCACCATTCTGGTATACTTAGAAAAGTTACATACAAAACAAATACAATCTACAGAGTACATAAGATGTAGACCATTTTAGAGTCAGGAATCAGCACATGAAATTGTACTTCATATATTTAAGGAAATAATTTGTATGAAAATATAATTGTTTTGCTATTAGAAAATTAAGAAGCCACAGAAAGCATTTTAATGATCTCCAAAACATATACTCTGTACATAGAATATTTATATATATATGTTGATATAAGTGTTGCAATATAAAAACATATATATACACATACACAGAGAGAATGAATGATACTACGTACGACAGAACAGGGGAGGCTCAGTCTTGCTAGAGACTCAAGCAAAGGAAGGCACAGTCATTCTTACTCTTTGGCTGTTCTCTTCCTCAGAAAATATACTAAGATGCCAATCTCTCTGTACTGACTTCATAATAATGTATTGGTGCTACATAAAATATAAAATACTTAGTTTTAAGATTAAGATACATATATTTAAATGAAAACTTGGTTCCAATTCACTAGCAATCTCAGCTGTGTTAAAAAATAAACAACAACAAAACACCAGATGCAGATTTCTCACACTACATGTGTGGCAGCAACAGAGGCGCTCTCCCCCGCACTGTTCTCTAGGAGTGTGCTCCATTTTGCGTCTGTCCCCAGCTGGGGGTCAGAATCAGAACAGACATGTACATCAAATGCATTTATGGATACACACGTGTGTGATCCTTACCGCTGTGTACTGACACACACGCTGTTGAAACTGTGCTCAGTTTCGTAATCACTTCTATTCAGGTAACAGCTAAAATTTCTATAACCATCTATCTGAAAACCCCACCAAATGTCAGGCCTATCTGTCACGTTACTAGCTGGTTTTGGATGCAGTACTGCTCTTAATGAATTAGCTTCCACCTCAGCACAATGTCCACCTCAAGTCTCAAAGCACCACCAACTGGAAAGCGAGCATCCCGCCACCCATGCAACAGGGTGTTTCAGTTTCATGACAAGGAATAAGGAGTCCAGCGCTTGCATGTTAAAAATGTTAATATAATAACTTTCTCTCATGGCAGAATGTCAGTGACTGGGAAGGACAAATGTCGGATACTGACCTGAAAAACGCAGCCATAGCGCTTAAAACTACAGGTGCTGGGGGCATTGACACACTCTGACAAGTGTGCACTCAACTGCAACGGGAAAGAGACGTGAGTTGTGGCACAAACGTTTGCATGAAAATGTTCAAACATATTAGGGCACAGATAGCATCTGAGCTGTACTATTAAGAATGGTGTTTATCACTACAGGTGTGTATATATCATCTGCTGCCTAGACTTCTATGCAGTAAATATACGGTCTAGTCACGTGTATACACATATACGCCAATATACAAGAATACATTTACTATAACATTTCTTAAACTTGCAGTTTCTTTAGAACAAATTGTTCAAAATGTGACATGCCATCTGTAGTGCCAGAATTTAAAAAAGAAAGAAAAAAACATAAACTGAAATGCACATTTAAAGACCATCAACAAAAATTGCATGAAACACAAAAAAATAGAAAGCATTCAGAATGCAACTGGGTCACACACCTAATATACAGTACACAAAAATAAAAATATTTTCAAAGCAAGCTTACACAATGTACCATTACTCAAAATATTTGAGATAAGTACAGATAAGTTTTTCCTTCATCTGAAAAGACTTTTTCCCTCTGTAAGGGCCAGAAACTCAGGTACCTTTTCAAAGACCTCTAAGATCAATCTAACAATGTGGTCTTAATACTGTCATCTCTAATTGATGTCAGGAAAATTAGGTGGGGCTGAGAGCAGATAACTCATCTTACAAGAAAAAAGTCTCTTGCTCAGCTCAAATGCTGCTGAGTTACCAAATAAAAATTACTTACGATGCCCTAACAAGAGAAAAGGGAATGGAAAAGACTACATTACAAAGACTTAGAGTCATGTGTTAGGCCAATACAAGTCAGGTATAGTTTTGCCTTTTATTTGCTTTATCATGCCCCAAGACTGAGCAGAAGTTCTGGCTTTTATTGAAGAAATCCCCATCAGGAAACTCTAGGGATAGATCTTCTTCACAGGAAACAATCACCCTCTCCTTAGGAGGACAGGTGTGTGGGTGGAGCAGCCGGGAACGTGTCTCTCTGTGTGCCAGCACGCATGCATTCCCAAGGCTCACAGAGCGCATCCTCCTGGAGGGTGCAGCTAAGTTCTATACTTCTCAGTCCACCAGGACGAAGGCGGTCCTTTCCTCCAGGTGGACATTTAGAACAAGAGAGGAAAACAGATCCCTGCTGTGAAAGCTAAGGAGGAGGGGCAATGCAGGAAGGGCCTGAGGGCCCCACGTGGCCACTGCTAGGGCTGACCTTCAAGGATGGTCTCAGAGCCAGGGTGAAGTCATGGTGGTAGGAACCTGGCAGCCTGAAGCCTTTACTGCTCCTCGGAACCTAGACTGGCTGCCTCTGCAAGAAGCGCCCACAAGGTGCATGACAGGTGACTGGCAGGGAAACGCAGAAGGAAGACTGCGCAGAACAACGTTAATTAAAAAATTTGGAATGTATTCTTCCAGTGTCACTACTGCAATAACAAAGCTGAGTGGCAACGCTATTACATGTTAAGCCAGGGACACACTGGGTGTGATGCATGTTATTTTTAGTGTACTACAGTAAATTCAGGGTTGGGCTTTTTCCTAAATTGGTTTTACTTTCAGTATTCTGAGTCTCAGGGAATCTGCAGGAGCTCTGGAAGAGAGGCAGGAATAATCTATAGCCCAACAGCACCTTTCACTAGAAACCCAACAGAAATGCAGGTTTAACAATGTTTTCAAAAAAAGATATTATTCCAACAGCATGGACTCTTTATACATTAACAGAGGATTGTCCAGCTGTGGCAATAATTGACAGGTATTTTTCCCTAGCTCCTCCCAGGGGCACGTTCAGGGCCCAGAGACCACTGTCATCAGGCAAAACTTTGCCCTCACCCATCAGCTTCAAGGTCCTGGGAGGACACGCCTTCGGAGAGAGTGGCTTCTGGGCCCTGAGTCCCTGGCCCTAGCCCCACATGGGCCCTCTTACCCAGTCAGGGACAGGCGAGGCTGGTTCTCCCTGCTACCCAACATCTAGGGGTAAAATTTCAGGCTGTTGAAAAATGCTGAGGTGAGCATCCTCCTTAGATCAGGACACCACACATCCAGGGAGCCCAAGGTAGCCCCAGATGACTCCCAGAACACGTTCCAGGTCGGGACAGATGCAGAAATGTTAAGAATCCTTGAAATTTTCCCAGCTGGACGTATCCTGATCAAGTAAAGTCAATGCAAAATCTACCTATCTGGAAGAAAGAGTGCCAAGGGCCAGGTGAGGCAGGCGCCCTCTGGAGGGGCCACACGGGCCCTTCTGGCAGCCCTAAAACATGGGTGTGTCCTCCGCCCGGCATATGTGAGCTTTGGTTCTGAAGTGCTTCTCAGTTCATTCATGTTCTTGAGATCATCTCACAGCAATTACTATTCTATAGTGTTAAAATTGCTTTAAAAAACCCCTTAAGTCACCTTTGCTTGTATTGTATATAAAATATTCCCATTTTCTTAATGCTTCACAAATCTTTCCTCTGAATTTATCACACTGTAGTGTTTTTTTGTTTTTTTGAGATGGAGTTTCACTCTTGTTGCCCAGGCTGGAGTACAATGGTGCAATCCTGGCTCACTATAACCTCCGCCTCCAGGGTTCAAGTGATTCTCCTGCCTCAGCCTCCCGAGTAGCTGGGATTACAGGTGCACGCCACCACAACTGCCTAATTTTTGTATTTTTAGTAAAGACGGGGTTCACTATGTTGGTCAGGCTGGTCTCGAACTCCTGACCTCAGGTGATCCACCTGCCTCGGCCTCCCAAAGTGCTGGGATTACAGGCGTGAGCCACCGCGCCCGGCCACACACTGTAGCTTTTAACTGCTTGCTTCTGACTTCTAAAAAATGGCATAAAGCTTTTTGCTGTGGTTTTTTTCTGCCATACTCGTGACTCTCATGAACTGGGAAAACATGAGGCTTCGGCTATGCAGGGAGGGGGAGACCCAGGCACACAGCCCTGAGGACTCCACAGACTCCCGGCTGGGCCTAGCCATCCCTACCTCGCTCCTCAGGAGAGTCTGGACGCTGCACTTGTGAGGGCAGGACACCACCACGCAGGGACAGTCCGTGTCTTCGTGTTTCTACAGAGAGAGAAGGTACTGTCAGCTTTACACACACAACCTGTCTTCTTTCATCCCACTGAGCTCCCCACGGGGCCCCTAGGAATGGCTCGGGCTCTGGTCACCATCTCGGCCCCTCAGTTATAGCACTCACATTACGTATGGCTGAGTCATTATTGTCACAGAGTATGAGTGTCACAGGACATTACAGTTATCTCCAAAGATCTGGTGTGATCTGACCAGTGAGGGCGACAAGCCTGAGAACAGACACAAGGGCTTCCCCTGAGCACTGTCTCCTCTGTCCAGAGCTGCTCCTGGTCCACACGGCACCTAACAGGCAGCGCTCAGGCAGGTGTGGCCACTCACACACGCTTACAGCACAGGTGGACAGCGGAGCTGCGGACCCAGCTGGTGTCTGCTTCTACTGGTTCAGAGAAGGAGGGTTTCCCCCTGGCCTCTCAGTCTGCAGTCTGGAAATGATGTTTCTCAAGTATGTGAGAGTGGTGTGACTGACTGAGTATTTACATTACTAACCTAGAGGCTTAATCTAGATGATCTTTAATCCATGGAAAACTGGGTAAGTTTTGGGTCAGACATCCTCTGATGGCACAGACTTCACCTTTGCTGAGGCTGCATGATGGCTACTCAAGCCCAGTGCCATGGGAGCCTGCTGGGCACCTGTCCACGAGCAGAGCAAGGGCAAGGACTCTCTACAAGGACATCAACTGCAGGGGCCCTGGGGGAGAGACTGATGAGGCAGAGCCAGAGATGGAGCTGCGCTGAACAGTCCCTGCTGAGCAGGAAGATTGTGGCAGTGGCTTCCCCGCGGCACACACACCTCAACCCTCCCCATCCATCTTTTCAGGTCCTCTTTTGGCCTCTAGTTATGCTGTTGTTCCGCTGAACGAACTGGGGAGGCCTTGCTAATAGCCGCTGTCTGACTGGCAGGTCTGAGGGCGAGAAGGGCAGCGGCCCACCCAAAGGAAGCTCGTCCTCGGAACGTGGGCACTCCTCTCCCCCCAGGAGCTCGCTCCCCCTCAGCATGTTTCCAAGGCCCAACTCTGCAGGCACCCACAGTGGGTCTACAGCATAGGAGGGACACCTACAAGGTCACGGCTGTCCTGCTTCTGAGGCCCACAGTGCCCACCGAGGGCCAGTCCATCACCATCCCCAGCTGAACAGCAGGCACTGGATGGGCCCAGCCTGAACATAGGCCTCACTCAGGGGAGATGCCGCATGGGGACAGCAGGGTGCTGGGTGCAGACGCCCACCCAGCCTAGCTGCGCTCAGAGCCAGAGTCCCCCGGCACCACCATCGAGGCTTCCTTTGACTTTCAGTAGGAAACCCTGGCACAGGTGGCTTCACCTCCCTGGCCTCACACCTCATCTGTAAATGGGGTGGCTGGAGCTCACTCCCAGAGTGCTGACGGCTCACTGAGGTCAGGGGCCTGGAGAGCCCAGCACAGGACTGGAAACGTGGTAAGTGCTCTGTGGATGCTAAGCCTCCTCCGAACCTGCCCTCACTCCACCTCCATTTACCCGGCAGGAGGCTGGCCAGTGTGGGCATCAGCACAGGGACAGCTGTATGAAGACTGACAATCCCCCACTGCGGCCAGGCAGAGGGAGACTGGCATGCCTCTGGAGGAGAATACGGATGGGGCTCGGGGCAGGGAGGCTGAGGAAGAAGGGCATGGAAGGAAGCAGTGTGGCCAGGGAAGAGGAGCCCAATCAGTATTATCTATGTTTAACTTCCAACAACCCCACACCAAACTACACTCCCAGTAGCATGGGGATGCATGTTTTCACACCCTTGCCAATTCTATCGCACAATCTTTGGCAATCTGATAGGGAAAAAAATGGGGTGAGTGGGACCTGCAATTCTTTAGTAATGTGTGGTTAAGCATATATATATATATATTTGAGATGGAGTCTCACTGTCGCCCAGGTTGCAGTGCAGTGGTGCGATCTCAGCTCGCTGCAACCTCTGCCTCCTTCAAGCGATTATCCTGCCTCAGCTTCCCAAAGAGCTGGGACTACAGGTGCGTGTCACCATGCCCAGCTGATTTTTGTATTTTTAGTAGAGGCAGGGTTCACCATGTTGGCCAGGCTGGTCTCAAACTCCTGATCTCAAATGATCCATCCACCTTGGCCTCCCAAAGTGCTGGGATTACATATGTGAGCCACCACACCCAGCCTTAAGCATATTTTTGGTATTAATCGTTTCTATTTCTTTTCCTGTGAACTGCCTTTTCACAGCTTTTGGCTACTACAGTAAGTTGAATAATGTCCCCCCAAAATTCTTGTCTATCTAGAACCTCAGAATGTGACCTTATTTGGAAATAAGATTTCTGACGATGTAATCAGTTAAGATGAAGACAGCCTGGCGTCGGGCAGACCCTAAATCTAAACACTGCTGTCCTTAGAAGAGGCGAGGACATGCACTAGAAGACGGCCATGTGAACATGGGGGCAGAGGCTGGAGTGGTGCAGCCATGAGCCAAGAAAGGCCAAGGCCTGCTGGTGGCTCCGGAAACTGGGAGGGGCAGGGAAGCCTTCTTCCCGACAGTTGTCAGAGACAACGGAGCCTTGGTTTTGCATTTCTAGACCCAGAACTGTGACAGGAAAAATTTCTGTTTTTGCAAGCCAGCAACTTTGTGTTACTTTGTTACAAGAGCCAAAGGAAAACAACACACTCATTAAAAAAAAAAAAACCCTGAATCTTCTGATTTTTAATTTGCCTATTAATGAAATCAGTCCTATCTATGAAATTAAATGTAATTCTGATACACACAAGCATATATGTGCACACACGTATGAGATAAAAAGTACAGGCCAGGCGTAGTGGCTCACGCTTATAATCCCAGCACTTTGGGAGGCTGAGGCGGGTCCATCACCCGAGGTCAGGAGTTTGAGACCAGCCTGGCCTATATGGTGAAATCCTGTCTCTACTAAAAATACAAAAATTAGCTGGGAGTGATGGCAAGCATCTGTAATCCCAGCTACTCATGAGGCTGAGTCATGAGAATTGCTTGAATCCAGGAGGCGGAGGTTGCAGTGAGCTGAGGTCACGCCACTACACTCCAGCCTGAGTGACAGAGTGAGACTCTGTCTTAAAAAAAAAAAGAAAAGAAAAAAAGAAAAGCGTAACTACATAGTGAACACCCATGAAGCCAACACCCAGGTCCAAGAGCATGATGGATAATGTCTGCCTACCTGTGTCAACCTCTCCCATCTTACCCTCATTCTCCCCCAGGGAGTACCCACTAAAACCACAACCCTGAATTTTGTATTTCTGCTTCTAAAAAGGTTTCACCACACATATGTGTGCCAAATGAAACAACACAGACTTCTACCACGGGAGTCTTCTGGCCTTGGCTCACTGTTACGCCTCTTAGACTAATGTCCCTATTTCGAGTAACAGCAGGCCCCTAACTTTCGCTACTGCAATGACACACCTCCCTGTAGTAGAATAACACTGTAATACAATTTCCACCTGCTGATGGGTGCTCCGGCTGTTTCCAGATTTCCACTGCTCTGGTCATACCTGGCCACATTCCTTGGTGTGTGTGTGTGTGTGTGTGTGTGTGTGTGTGTGTGTGACAGTTTCTCCTATATATCCAGGAGAAGAACTGCTGGTTAACTGAATGCCTGAATGTCCAACCTAACAGGACACTGACAACTGATTTCCAAAGTGGCCAAACCTACGTAGACTTCCACAACGTATGCTCTCCCATAGGGTGAGATCTCTATCATCCTGACTTCACTAGTAACAGAACTGTTTAAAGAATGATAGTCCAGGATTTCTGGACTAAATCTAAAAGGTTTCCTGACACTTTAAATTATGCTGACCTACAAATTTAAAAAATGATAAAACTTGAAAATAGCTGGTATACTGTATATACCATAGTTTAACTGTAGAAAAGAGATTCTCCTATGAACTGCAACGGTCCAGAGTTTCGGTGCATTCTCAGCACATTTTAACAACATTTGATGTTGTGACACACCACAAGCAGGGAATGCAGGAGAATTAGAATGACCTGGGCTCTCGGCCTCCCTACATCAGAACTGTTCTTAGAAACAAACTCAATGAAGGCCTGAGGGGATGAAACTAAGGGTGTTAGAGTTGAAAAAAACAAAATGTGTGGGAACCAAATCACATCACTGAAAAGAGAGGTGAACAAGGGCAAGTCACAGAACCAGGCCTGGAGCGCAGGAAGCCAACCAGCAACGGCCCTCCCCTCATCAGGCTGAGAGGCAGGGCAGCGGCAGCAGGACCCCGAACACCTGCGCTTGCTGAAATGCCTGCCCCCTCCGAGAGAAGCTGACACACACCGTAAGATGCACTCTACTACCCACATGGCTCTAGCGGGTTTAAACTAGTTTCATGTCAAGCGTGTAGTATGATTTATAAGGAATATTTATTTGCACAACTCAGCCCCCAAACTTGCTCATTAGCATTCTGTGCTTCCCATGGACTCTCTTTCTCCTGTGTCTTGACTCATTCAAGACCCAGATCAAATGAAAGGCAACCTCCTCACTAAAACCTTCCTTGCCACTCAGGCTAGGCTGTTATAACTGGTCCTTCCTTGCTGGCATGTTGTGAATGTTACAATCACAGCACTTCCCATACTAACAGGAATTAAACTGTGCATCTGGCTGTCTCTCTCATCAGACTGCAAACTGAAGGAGAGAGTGCGACTTACTCTCATGTGCATCCTGAGCAACCAGGGCAGGGTCTGGCGCCGTTTCGTGAATCTATACGCTATGCTGGTGCTTAGCCTCATCTGGTGTTCAGAGTCTGTTTAACAGACATGCTCTACAATTCCTTCTCAAACAAAAATCAGTTGTTGGGTTCTATTCTGCAATAAAGGTAACTGATTTTGGCAAGAAGCAAAGTATAACTTTGATAGCTATGTATTTATTTACTTTAAGTTCCAGGGTACATGTGCAGGATGTGCAGGTTTGTTACACAGGTAAATGTGTGCCATGGTGGTTTGCCACACAGATCAACCCATCACCTAGGTATTAATCCTGGCATCCATTAGCTATTCTTCCTGGTGCTCTCCCTCTCCTAATCTCACAGGCCCCAGTGTGTGTTCATCGCCTCAGTGTGTCTATGTGTTTTCATGATTCAGTTCCCACTTATAAGTGAGAACATGTGGTATTTTTCTGTTCCTGCATTAGTTTGCTAAGAATAACGTCTTCCAGCTCTACCCACGTCCCTACAAAGGACATGATCTCCCTCCTTTTTTTTTTTTGAGATGGAGTCTTGATCTGTCACCCAGGCTGAAGTGCAGCGGTGTGATCTCGGCTCACTGCAACCTCTGCCTTCCACATTTAAGCGATTCTGCTGCCTCAGCCTCTAGAGTAGCTGGGATTACAGGCATGTGCTATCACTCCCAGCTAATTTTTATGCTTTTAGTAGAGATGGGGTTTTACCATGTTGGCCAGGCTGGTCTTGAACTCCTGACCTCAGGTGCTGCACCTGCCTTGGCCTACTAAAGTGCTGGTATTACAGGTGTGAGCCACCGTGCCTGGCAGATCTTCTTTCTTTTTTTTTTTTTTTTTGAGATGGAGTTTCGCTCTTGTTGCCCGGGCTGGAGTGCAATGGCACATTCTCAGCTCACTGCAACCTCCGCCTCCCAGGTCCATCGATTCTCCTGCACAGCCTCACAAGTAGCTGGGATTACAGGCATGTGCCACCACGCCCGGCTCATTTTGGTTTTTCAGTAGAGATGGGGTTTCTCCATGTTGGTCAGGCTAGTATCAAACTCCTGACCTCAGGTGATCTGTCTGCCTTGGCCTCCCAGAATGCTGGGATTACAGGCATGAACCACCGCGTCCAGCTGATCTCCTTCCTTTTTACGGATACGTCATATTCCATGGTGTATATGTATCACATTTTCTTTATCCAGTCTATCACTAACGGGCATTTAGGTTGACTCCATGTCTTTGCTATTGTGAATACTGCTTTAATGAACACACATGTGCACGTATCCTTATAATAGAATCATTTATATTCCTCTGAGTATATAGCCAGTAATAGGATTGCCGGGTCAAATGATATTTCTGCCTCTAGATCTTTGAGGAGTCACCACACTGTCTTCCACAATGGTTGAACTAATTTACACTCCCACCAACAGTGTAAAGGCGTTCCTTGTTCTCTGTAACCTCGCCAGCACCTGTTGTTTTTTGACTTGTTAATAATCACCATTCTGTCTGTCATGAGATAGCAATATATTAACATATGTCAGGCCTGAAGTCTTGTTCATCAGGCATGTGTCTCATTCACTGGAATTTAACAACTGGAGGAGTTATTATTTCGTTCTAGAGAGGGGGTCTTGCTTTGTTGCCCAGGCTGGTCTTGAACTCCTGGCCTCAAGCAATCCTCCTGTTTTGGCCTTCTAAAGTGCTGGGATTATAGGCATGAGGCATCACACATAGCCTGGAGGAATTATTTTGACTCTGACAAAACACTATTGCTATTTTCCAAAGGAAGGGGAAGGCACAGTTCTTAGAAGTCCTTCTTTTTTTGAGACAGGGTCTCACTCTGTCACCTAGGCTGAGTGCAGTAGAGCCATCACGGCTCACTACGAGTCTCAACCTCCCTGGCTCAAGTAATCTTCCTGCCTCCGCCTCCCGAGTAGCTAGAAATACAGGTATGCTCTACCACATCGGCTAAAATTTTTTATTGTTTATAGAGGCAGAGTCTTGCTGTGTTGCCCACACTGGTCTCCAGCTCCAAAGCTCAAGCAATCCTCCTGCTTCAGCCTCCCAAAGTGCTGGGCACATAGGTGTGAGCCACCACGCCTGGCCTCAAAATTTCTTAATAACTGGAAACATCTGAAGTATCATACAAGAAAAAGACCTCGCAATGTAAGAAAGACATGGGCACAGAAAACTTACAGAAAGCAAGGCAAATACAGAGATTATGACGTATTTACCATTAAAACCCACGGCGAAAACTGCAATTACTTTTGCACCAATCTAAGAGAATACGTCTTATTTCATAGAGAAAAGCAAAGGAAACTCCCTACATTTTGGTCATGAGAGCTCCATGCTGGGCACAATGGCTCTCGCCTATAAGGCCGAGGTGGGCAGATGGCTTAAGCCTAGGAGCTGGAGACCAGCCTGGGCAACATGGCGAGACTCTGTCTCTACTAAAAACTACAAAAATTAGCCAGGCATGGTAGCATGCACCTGTAGTTCCTGAGGTGGGAGGACCGCTTGAACCTGGGAGGCAGAGACTGCAGGGAGCTGAGATTGTGTCACTGCACTCCAGGACTGGATGACAGAGTGAGACTCTGTCTTAAAAAACAAAAACAAACAAACAAAAAAACACCACTCCACCGTATCTCGCAGGAACTGGATGGTGGCCACACCCTGGCTGAGGTGCCCTGGTGCCTCCCCCTCAGTCACTTCATGGCCAAGCCCACCCCAGCCTCTCCGCAGCCTTGGAGATTGTGCCCAGGCCCCCATGAGCTCTGTCCTCCTCTACACTTGCTCCAGCCCCATGGCCCTGCGAACCACCACAGTCACCCCCCACCTGCAGCCTGCATAGCTCCACTCCCCATTCTCCCCCAAGTCCATCACCCTCCACTCACTGGGCACCCCCTCGGCAGGACACCCAGGTTCTCCACAAGCACTGGGTATCACCCTTACCTCATACTCAACCTGCTGGCCAATCCTACCGCCCCACCCTCAGGCACACCTCAGTACAACTGTCCCCCACCCCAGCAACACCAGGCCTTGCCCTGAGGCCCCACTCACCTCCCCAGCTCTGGGCTGTCCAGTGCCTTTCCCTCCCCCTCTGGCTGCCCCACTGCCCTCATATCTAGCCTGTGCTCCATACAGCTCCTGAACCCCACAGCCCTGCCAGTTCCAGCTCAGGGTCCACATGCTCCCTTGCTGTCCCCCTCACTGCTTCAGAGAAGCCAGTGCTGATCGTGCCCCTTCCCTGAGTCTACCTGATGTTTCTTCACGGCACTGATCACTACCTGACGTTTCTTCACGGCACTGATCACTACCTGACGTTTCTTCACGGCACTGATCACTACCTGACGTTTCTTCATGGCACTGATCACTACCTGATGTTACACATTTGTTAGTGTCTTTTCCCACTAGAGGAGCTTCACCACTGAGTCCCCAGCTCCTGGAACGATGCTCCACGCACAGTAGGTGCCCAATAGGTGTTTGTTCAACAAATGGATCATTTTAGAAGTGTGTCCTCCACCCCCAACATCTCTGCTTTCCTCTTTAATTCACACACTCACCCACATTCACATACTCAGCCCCACACTCTCTCACACACAGAAACACACAATGCAGAACTGTGCCAATATAATCCAAGTATGAGAAGTTCTCTCTCTCCAAGATAAACAGCTGCATTTCAATGCTGTAGGATAAATTAGCCTGTTGTAAGTGATGGTTATGTCACAGAGCTGTAAAAAGATCGGGCAATCTATCAACATTTTGAGGCCCTTCTCTAGGACAAGTTAAAAATTCTACCTTTTTTGAATAACTATTCATTTTCTGACACCCCAAATGACAGTCAATCAAGGCAATGGGAAATGTTAACTAAATAAATCAAAATAGGCAAAACAAATAAAGCTTAACTCTGAAATGAAGTCTGATAAAAACTGCTATCTACTCCTATCTTCTCCCTTTATTCCTGCTAGAATAGTCATTTAAAAAGCTACTCAGTGGGAAAATGATCTATGAATTGGGCAGAAGGTGTGTGAACAGGAAAAACACGGCACCTGCAGCGTGATCATCGGAACCTGACTCTTGCAGTGGCTGCACGTGGCTTCCCGGTATTTACACGCCTTCTCCACGTGGTCTCGCAGGTCTTTCCTCAAGACCTTTTCTTTGCAGTCAGCACGCACACATGGAAGTTCTTCAAACTGGCAATCATTTTTTAAATGCACCTGTAAGACAAGACCATTCAAAGTTCTTAACTGGGCAAAAATCCCTCAATCTGAAATGCCAGATTCTAATCTCTATGCAATGGAACCCTAAAGAAAGGTTTCTCCTCTGCTGTTAGACCAGTTTTTCACAGCAAAGAGTAACAAATATGCCAAGAGACACTGAATTTCATATTCTATTTCGTGATTCCTCAAACTATATTGTTGAAGAATTAAGTCAACTCTGCTTCCTGGATAGATAAATGAGTATCTGCTAAGAACTTTGTTTTATTCCAGTTCAAGTAATTTTCTAGGCTAAACTATGGTACTAATAAAAAAATACAAGAAGTTATGTCAAATTTCATGGGCCTTCTAAAATTAAAATCCAACTCAGATTTTCTCTATTGTAAATAGGGTTGGGAGTCTTTAAGAATCAGTTGGCAATTCTGTCAATGATGTCATAAAAATAACAACTTAGAGAGTGGTTCTCACTGCTTTCCTATTTGGCTGTGTTTTGAAAAACTAACGTCAACATGGTCTTAAAGTGCCACATCCCACTGACCACTTCATCCGCTGGATGTAAGCAGCTCGGATTCCTTCAGGTACAAGCCTCCAGTGCCCCTGCGCTACTCACCAGCAGATGTCCCAGCGTTAACTGCTCTGCACAACCTCGGCTTTCATTCCGACAGTAGATCTGAAGAGCTAGAATTTCTCTCTTGCAGCAATTATCCTTAAACACCTGAAAGTGAAAGATCATTATTTTAGAGGATTAATATTTCTTAATCTCCACATGCTGCTACTTTGGACAATGCAAAACCACTTAAAAAAAAAAAAATACAAGAGAGCAACTCTTAAGTGGACTTCAGAAAGCATTAAGGACCATCTTGATTTCTACAAGTAGAATGAAGAAGCTGCCCCTACTAAGAGACACAATTTAAACAACATTAACTGTTACCTTTTATTAGTTAAGCCAAAAGAAAATGAATTAACTTAATAATTAAAGGTCACTCTGGAGCATCTAAACATCTTCTATTAACTTTGACATAATCTCAGGACACAGGCAGAGGAGGACTAGGTTCAGAGTCAGACTCTGGGGCCTTCCGGGAGCCAGCACTGAGCAGGCGGCCATTGTGGTCCAGCTGCCACCAGAGGACAAGAGCAGAATCTGACGCACCTAAATACATCTTATAGATTGCTTGCTGCAGCAACAGAGAGACCACGTCAGGGATCATAGGTGGGGAACGATCTGTAAAACTGCTGATTCCTTCTAAAGGTCACACTGTTAAAACTCATTTTTCACCAAAAAAGCAGAATTAGCCATTAGCCTGTGGTTGAAAAAACACTCTCTTAAAACATATATTGCAGTATGAAGTTAGTCTAACATTGAAAACATTTCCCTGTGAAAATGAAAACGAGGCTGGGCATGGTGGCTCAAGCCTGTAATCCCAGCACTTTGGGAGGCCAAGGCAGGAGGACTGCTTGAGCCTGGGAGTTTGAGACCAGCCTGGGCAACCCAATGAGACCCTATCTCTACAAAAATTGTTTTAAAAATTAGCTGGAAAAGGCAGCAAGCACCTGTAGTCTCAGCTTCTCAGGAGGCTGAGACAGGACGACTGCTTTAGCCTGGGAGCTCAAGGATGAAATGAGTTGTGATCACACTACTGCACTCCAGCCAGGGCGACAGTGTGAGACCTCCATCTCTTTAAAAAAAAAAAAAAAAACCTTTCAACTTTTCTTAATTTTATTTTTCCCTTAGAAAACACAAATATTCTCACTCTTTTTTTTTTTTTTTTTTAAGAGACAGGGTTGGCCAGGAGCAGTGGCTCATCCCTATAATCCCAGCACTTTGGGAGGCTGAGGCAGGTGGATCACCTGAAGTCAGGAGTTCAAGACCAGTCTGGCCAACATGGTGAAACCCCGTCTCTACTAAAAATATATATTTTTAAATTAGCTGGGTATGGTTGCAGGTGCCTGTGGTCTCAGCTACTTGGGAGGCTGAGGCAGGAGAATGGCTTGGACCCAGGAGGTGAAGGTTGCAGTGAGCTGAGATCACGCCACTGTACTCCAGCCTGGGCAACAGAGCGAGACTCTGTTGCCCAGGCTGGAGTGTGGTGGTGCAATCATGGCTCACTACAGCCTTAAACTCCTGGGCTCAAGCGATCTTCTCACCTCAGCCTCCTGAGTGGATTGAACTACAGGTGCATGCCACCAAGCCCAGGTAACTTTTTAATTTTCATTTTTGTAGAGATGGGGGTCTCCATATGCTCCCGGGAGTTCAAGTGATCCACCTGCCTCAGCCTCCCAAAGTGCTGGGATCACAGGCGTAAGGCACCCACCCACCCCTCTCTCACCTTCCTAACAACACAACCTACAATATCTTAGTCCAAAGGCATTTCTAAGAAACTCCCGTCTGTTGCTCTATGAAGGTGGAATAACAGGACTGCTGAGAGAAATGGAATCGACAGCTGTTAAAAATAAACTAATTTGGAGCCAAAGCTTTTCTTTCATAAACATGACTAAATAAAAAAAAGGTCATGACTTAAGATACTAAAATCAACAGAACTTTGGAATGGAAAAGATCTGAGACTATTTACTCCAAATGTCCCTGTTTACAGATGAGGACCAGAGGCCCCCATCCCTGGATGACCTGCTGACGGGTAGACCCGGGTCACCCAGGGCCCAGACAACTCCACTCTTTCCACGAGGTTCCACAGCTTGAGTGTATCTCATCCATGATTCTTTGACAAAACTTGTCAATTTTTCTTCAGCTACTAATGTCATTAAAAAATGGGGATAATGATTCTGCATAATGAAACAGAGATACTAAAAAACTCATCTTAGCCACTGTTGTGAGCTTCTCTCTCACTCACACGTCAGGCACGTTAACAAGGCAGCCTGGTACCATGCTACGACAAGGTACAGAGCAGACGGGAGGGGCTGTCTTCCCTCACAGGAACTAACCAAGTCTTCAGCAGTAGGAGGTCAATGTGGAGAAAGGAAAGGTACAGGGCCAGGTGGCCAATTCCACCTCTCCACCCTCCAGAGTGGCTCTATCGGATGCCCTTGTCTCTGCCAGCAATCCTCAATTCACTGCAGTCACTTGGGTCGCCCTGACCAACAAACCCAATCTGCAAGGTGCTTTAGACAGGAAAACCCCAGAGCAAAAATTTTATTGTACAACTTAATCACCTGCATTTAAAAAATGGTTAGGTTCATTACTCAAAGTATGGAAACACATTTTTATTGACATTTTAAGCACTTTAAGAATGAATTGCTGGGTACAGTGGCTCATGCCTGTAATCCCAGCACTTTGGGAGGCTGAGGCGGGCAGATCACCTGAGGTCAGGAGTTTGACATCAGCCTAACCAACATGGTGAAAACTGCATCTCTACTAAAAATACAAACATTAGCTGGGCATGGTGGCTTGTGCCTATAATCCTAGCTACTTGGGAGGCTGAGGCATAAGAATCGCTTGAACCTGGGAGTCGGAGCTTGCAGTGAGCCGAGATTGCATCACTGCACTCCAGCCTGGACGACAATAGTGAAACTCTACCTCAAAAAAAAAAAAAGAATGAATTGTTTCAAACTGCAAGTGTGCCTGGCAGGGTTTAGCAGCACATGGATGACTGTTGGTCTCCATGAGAGGACCAGGCCCCAGGAGAGAAGCTGGTGACTGGCTGGCAGCCCCATCCTCTGAATGTGCAGACACACCCACAGGCTCTAGCTGAGGACAACCACAGGGGGTGAGAAGGAGTTAATCTCACTCATGGCTATTGACTTCAAGATATCACCGGGGGCAGGAGGGGGTGGTGAGTGCAAACTCAAATGAACCTTTCAGCCTAGCATGTCTCAAGGTAAAATGTAGTGTAAAAGCTGAGTAGAAGCTGTCTGGGATAAAGACCCGTGATGACAGAAGTGACCCAACCACAGACAGCTCTGCCACGGACAGCCCTCTCAGCAGTTTGCTCACATCAACCCCTTACTCCTCACACCAGCTCCCACTGGTCTTAACAGGTGATAGGATTATTATAGGTGAGGGGGTGAAGGAGCTCCCAGAGCTCACACCGCAGGGGAGCGGCCAAGTGGATCTGAACCCACTGTCCACCCAGGTGATCATGTGGCACAGTGTCCCGCCTGAGAGGCTGTGGCATCCGCTGCCAAAACTGAGGGAACGTGTTGTGCCAGAGTGCTGAATGCAAATTATGTGAAAAGTATTACCCAGCTGAAAACGTGACAAAATGATTAAAAAAAAAAAAAAAAAAAAAAAAAACCAAGAATACCTTATCTTTAACGATGCTCTCTTGACACGCGGTACATTTTGGACTTGAAGAGCTGTGGGGGAAACGCACATGACTGCATTAGAGTGGAGTCCCTTTCTTGAGGGGACTCAAGAGACTCCTGGAGCATTCGCTCTACGGTCAGGTCTGCGCAGTGGCTCACAGCAATGAGCAGAGCTTCAGGTTGCCCTGGTGATTTGCGTTACAGAGGAAGCCATGGGAGAAAAGGGCTGCATTTTTTAAATGGTGATTTTTCAAAATGACGTTACCAAGCAGAACAGTTTACTTCAGTCCCACTTGGAAAGCCCCCTCCACTTAATGTAAAAGTGAAATTTTATTTAAGAAACCAAAGTGTCTGCAGAGCAGCTCTTCAGTGTGAATACCTGCTTACTCGGAGAGCCTTGCTCCTGCTTTGTAAAAGCAGCCAGCCCTTCTCCACGGGCCATTTGCTTCACTGTCTATTGGAAGGCCAGCGGCACCCGCACAGGCGGACCAGCCTCCTCCCCTGTGGCCACCCTATGCCGGGGCTCCAGCCCCCTCCTGCACCGGGAGGCTTCCCCCTGGACCCACAGTGTAGTCCAGCTCTTGTGTTAGGAAACATGGCGTTCTGTGTCTCCTGTGCTGTCACTAAGCCCAAATGTCATTTTGCCTCCAAGTGGGCAAAGGTGAGTTGACTCTTTGCAATGAGTGGGGGAAGACCACAGAGGAAAGCACAGAAAAGGAGCGTGGGGGGGTGGAGGTAGGTGACAGGGCAGGGGACTGGCTGCTGGGCCCAGGCTGGGGCTCGGGGGCAGCCTGGGCTTGAGTGCTCTGGGGGGGGGAGGAGCTGGCAACCTTCCCAGGCCAACGTGCCCTGACGGCAGTGGCCAAGATCAGGGTATCCTGCAGCAACCCCAGCACCCAGCACAATGCCAGAAAACACGAGGCCTGCAGGGTGAATCCAGGTGCTGTCCTGGCCGACGCTATGCTGCAGGGAAGCTCCAGCCTGCCTTCACAATCCTCCAGCGGCGCTGGCACCAGTGCTCAGCAGTGAAGGGCTGCCAAGGGCTGGGTGCACATTCCACACACGCCTGCCACGTAAGCATGCGGCCCAGGTTTCTGCTCGGCTAGGGACCCACCCAGTCCTTGAGGCTGACCCCATCCTCCCTCCTCTCTCTCCGGCACCTTGCACACCAGCACACGTGCCCTTAAATGACTGGCTTATTTCCTGGTGCATCTCCTCCATGGAACTGTGAGCTTCCTCAATAGAA
Source organism: Ateles fusciceps (assembly GCA_036589455.1). Taxonomy (NCBI): domain Eukaryota; kingdom Metazoa; phylum Chordata; class Mammalia; order Primates; family Atelidae; genus Ateles; species Ateles fusciceps. The sequence continues at coordinate 2,799,665 of JAZHEH010002060.1, forward strand.
TGCAGCAACACATACGAGGGGCACCAAGGCTCTGCGGACAGAGTGGAAAGCCGCGGGCAGGACGGGTCAGACACATGGAGGCCTCAGTAAACTCAGATTCGGGGCCCCACTGCACCTCCCTAGCAGATTCACAAGCGGGGCCCAGGGGCTTTTACGGACTTCTTCAGGGCTTTACACCGCTAGAGGTTTTATTTTAAAGAAACGAATGAAGGACAGAGTAAGGCCAAGGGCCGAGGAGACGGCGGGTAGGGGGCCGGACAAAGGCGCCTACCTCAACAGAGCAGCCATGCAGCTCTCGCAGAAGCGGTGGCCACACTCCGTCTGCTTCGGGCTGCACAGCACCAGGCGGCACTTCTCACACTTGTACTTGTCCTCCACGGCCTTCACAAACTTCTCCTTGTAACCTCCTTGCTCAGGGACAAAAATCGGCGTCCCAGCACTGCGGTCAGTGTGCAGCTTCAGCGGCGGGTTGGTCTGCAGCGTGCCAGGGGAGTCCATCTTCTTACTTGAGTCCATTTTAGGAAGGAGGAGTTCTGCTGGGAATAGTAAAGAGCACGCCATCATATCCTCTCATGCCAGGAAACATACACAGCTTTGGGAAAGCAAAAGCGCCTGAGACGTGCTGTCTTTTGGTTTTAGGTAACACAAGAATCCTTCTAACTTTAATATGTGTTGGGAACAAAACATGACCAAATATGGTTCCTTCCTTTCTGTTTTACCCAAACACACAGAAACTATTGATATTACTATTCAAAGAACTTCCTAAAAGGTGTGCCACTGTGCCTAGCCAACTTAATAACTTGGGCTAGGCACAGTGGCACACACCTGTGGTCCCAGCTCCTTGGGAGGCTGAGGTAGGAGGACTGCTGAGCCTGGGAGATAGAGGCTGCCCTGAGCTATGACGGCACCACTGCACTCCAGCCTGAGTGCAGAGCAAGGCCGTCTCCACAAATTTTAAAAAGTTAATAATAAACAGAGTATTTTTGAGGTTTAAAAAATGACACATACTACTTTGCTGTGTGGTAACTCTGAATTCAATGCATCATTCTGAGCTTTTGGCTGAAACAGCAGCTGTTCTCAGCCAGTTTTCCTTCCTCACTGACTTCTGCTAGATAAGTCTCGATGCCACAACTCAGGGTGGCCTGGTCAACCTGCTTCTGAAGCCCAGGAGCTGCTCCTTCCCGGGGGAAACCCTGCGAGATGTGCCCACAGTACCCAAAGTGCTCCGTTTTGATGTCCACCCTCATCTTATTAATCTACCACTACCATGACCCAGCAGGCTGAGCACAGAGCTGCGGGGTGGGCCCACTGTGGACCCACAGAGCACGCCATACCACAATGCGCTGGGGAGGAGCGTGTGAGGGGGTGCAGCTCCCTGCATGCATGAGGGGGCTCAGGTAGATGCCAATGTACCCAAGGGCTGTGCGGGCAGAGGGGGACACCACACAGGGCGGGTCTGTCTGAGCCGGCTCTCTTCCACACCTGCTGACAAGGTACTCTGCGAGACTGACTGCCTCCCACCTGCAGGTTCCCACCAACAGGTAAAGCAAATAGCTCCCCAAAATGAGCCACAAAGGTCCCGGCCTGCACAGCTCTGCCAAAGGAGACCTCAAGATCAAGTAAACGAAAATAACCAGAAACGTGAAGGAGTTGAATTGAGTTCCTGAAGAAACTCGAGCTTTAATAAAAATTACACTGTGCACTCATAAACACACTAATAATTTGATCAATCATCCTAAATACATGCTAACACTTATCCAAAGCACAAATTAAATGTTTCCAGATGGTGGAATAAAGTCTAGCTTCTCTTGTCTTTGTTTTCTGGATACCATGCAGTGGTCATTTTTATAAGGAAAAAAACCTTGTGAATGCCGGCCAGTGTGGAGGTCAGTGTGCACACCATGAACTTTCCTGAAAAGTTTTTGCCCAGTGCCTTACAACCTTTACGAGGCCTCTACAGGGCAGCTCCGGCCCAGATGCCCTTCCTGTCTCAGGCTCAGACTGCACCACTCCCCCTCCTGCAACAGCCCCTGGCCGGCCCTGCACCCCCATGTACCTTTGTAAGGAAGGAGGGGCTGTGAAGGGGGAGAGGGACCCAGTGAGCACCAGACTCTGGAGCCTCAGGGAACACCGCTGCCTCGACCAGCCGCCTCACATCAGCCACCTCCGCACTACAGGATTTTTCTTAGGTAGATTTTCCCACCTCCACACCTCCTCTATCCTTTCCCATGATACGGTAACGCCTCAGGTAAACAGAGGAGGTTTCTTTCAAAACTAACTCACCAGCTCCCTCAAAAATGCAGTGCGTTCCTGCACTCAATTCATCTATTTTTGCTACTTAGAGAAACAGGAGCCAAATTTCTTCCACTCCTGAGGTCCTGGGCATCCCGGGGAGGTAGCTGTTGGGTGGGCGGGCAGATCCCCTCCTTCCAAGCCCCATTCTTGCTGTCTGCATGAAGCTGACAGGCACATGAGCTGACATCCTCCCAGCCCGACTTCACAGCTAGGAGAAAACAGGAATGAACGCTGGCAGCAGAGAACGTGAGAGACTGATGAACTGGCGTTCCACCATTGGGTCAGCTTCACAAAACACTGCTGTGGCAAAGTGTGGGAAATTGCTTATTTTTGAAAACAAAAAGTATTTAAAACGTTGATGTTAAAGTATATGTATCGTAGGTGTCTTTTCTGTCTTTGCTTACAAACTTGCTGGTCCATTACGATGCTTACTCATCTTTCCAAGCCAAGCAGCAAGGGCACCTGGTACTAGCCTTGCCCACCAGGTAACAGGGTCAACCAGCCTCAACCTGTGGCCCCGGCCCTGGCTGCCACTCTGCTC